>JAESUZ010002442.1:0-277807 GCA_017311185.1 Proteles cristata cristata | reverse complement strand
ATTAAGATAAAATTCATACACTGACAATGGAGAGACTGTGAAAAGCAAGTTGCTAAAAATATCTAATGCAGGGTCTATTTATGCATATAGTGTAATTTAAATATTTATAGACAAAATGTGCGTGGAAAAAAATACAGACAATTTTCAACAGATACTAGTTGTGAAGGAAAGACTATAAAGAGATGAACAATTTGAATTCTTCACACAAATATCAGGATTTTTTTCCTAACATTTATATGGTGATTTTCTAGTGAAAAAAAAACAAAACTATTTGTGTGTTTTCTGCCTAATCAAAAGTCACTCTTGGAGACCTCACAGGACTAGATCATCCATACTTATCATCCATACTTCCAATCCCATACTTATCAGTTTACAGATAAGAAAGCAGAGAACCATAGTCATCAAGTGAGTTTCCAAGTTATCTGGTTAAACACAAGCACTTAATGTTCACATTCTTCTTTCATATTCCAGTTTGGTTGTTTTTCTGTCTACCTGTGTCTATCTATTATCTATCTATCTATCATCTATCTATCTATCTATCTATCTATCCATCATCTATCTAATCTACATATCTACTTATCATTTCATCTATCAAAAAAGCCATTTCATTCTCAAATTTTGGAAAAAACATTGCATGAAATATTTCATTTTCTGATTTTAAAAATATCTCTTAGAGAAATTGAGAGCTTTGGGGTGTCTTGTGTTTAACATCATTTAATGCAATTACTCCCTGTTAACTAGTATCAGAAAACTAATATTTCTTGGAACACATCTTGGCTGATTTATCTTTTTGATAATATTTACTCACTAAACCTTTGTTTATTTATGTATTTTTGTTTTTACATCATGACTTTCTAGTTTGAGATAGTTATAATTAAAGAAGTTGGAAAAAGTTTTTTAAAAAGTTGGGGTGGATGCCTGGATGGCTCAGTTGGTTAAGTGTCTGACTTCAGCTCAGCTCATGATCTCACTGTTCGTGGGTTTGAGCCCCTCGTTGGGCACTGTGCTAACAGCTCAGAGCCTGGAGTCTGTCTTTGGATTCTGTGTCTCCCTCTCTCTCCGACCCTCCCCTACTCCTGCTGTCTCTCTCTCTCTCAAAAATAAATAAAACATTAAAAAAATTTAAAAAAGAAGTTGGTCAAATGATGTCAATTTACACCTGAAGTTTTGGTTTTACTGGTCTTCTATCATCTCAAAAATATAAAAAGCCTTTTTAGACAAACTAAAATTATTTATTGGAAAATTAAAAGTTTTTAAACTTACATAACTAGTTTACAATACTTACCAGACAAAGAAATAACAATTTGGAACAATCTTTTTTATTAAACTTAAAACATATGCTCAAAACAGCCATGATTTGCTTTCTAGTGCTCTCTCAAAACAAATCTGCTTTCTCTTGGATACATAAGCCAACGGAATGAAAAGCTTTTCTTAGTCAGAAGCCTTATGTAATAACTCAAACTTATCCTCTGTTGTGCATGCAGCCCTCTTACAACACAACTGTCTTCTTTCATTCAAAGTCAAGATCTTCTAGTTCTAACTCAGAAAACCAGCCTTGAAACACCCTATGACAGCTCTAAGGGCTTTGATTATAGGTGAATTTAGGCTGTTTTGATTTTTAAATGCTAGACTTGGTATTGCTTTGCAGAAAAGTTTTGAATTTCAGCTTATTGTTTCTAAGCTTCCTGTCTTTAATTATACACAAAATGAAACAACTAAACAAACTCTTATCAGTCCTGCACCTGGAATTACTTAGGAATCTGTGTGTGTGTGTGTGTGTGTGTGTGTGTGTGTGTGTGTGTTGTATATGTGTGTGTATGTGTGTGTGTGTGAGTGTAGTATGTATACACATCCATCCTTCCATCTAGGCCCCATTCTTCTGTATTTCTTTATAATTAGAACAAAAAAATAGGTAAACTGATATAAAATAAGTCTGATTTAATTACGTTTGGTCTATCCATTGAGATTTATATTCCACGCATGTTTAGTTCATCCCCATTCATCTGGCAACTGGCAGTATTCAGTGAGGTTGTGCCAACTACTTTCTAATTTTTACAAAGCAAAATGCATCTTGCAGTAGCATCTCAAATTGAGTTCTTTACTAATTGAACATAATCTTGGTGATTCTAAAACTCTTCTAAATAATTAGATACAATGTTTGTACAAAAGACAGATTATTTTTACAAAACAACAAATTAGTGAAATCTTCTGAACAATATAGCTTTCTACCTTTCTTAATTTAATTTCTTAATCATTAAAATACATATTCTAATTGTGAAACCAAGAATTTTCTTATTTTTTTAGAGGAAAAAAACATTAAGAACTAACATAATTATAGAGCCATTTGGGAAATCATAGACCATATAAATCTAAAGGAATCCATGAAATTGTTAAGAACATTTGAGCAGTTTCCATAAGCAGTTTTGATAACTCAGAGACTACAAGATATGTCAGGATTTTAAATATTTTGAGAGTGGGTGGCTAACTCACTCTAAATGTACTGTTTAGGCAGTACTACTTCAATACGTTTAGTGTGATTTAAATATGTTTTTCGGTCCCCAAATTATTCACTATTTCTAAAGTTGTATAAAATTAAGTTTTATTTCCCGGGAATTTAACTGATTTTGTTATCCCACAAAATGAATCCTTGCATAATTTGACATTATTTTATTTCAAAACAAATTGTTTTGTTGCAAAACATTTTGGCACTTCCACCTTTTAATCTCATCATTTCATTTTTTTTCATGTTATATGCTACATATATCCCCAGCAGTCCTTTTAATAATAAAATATCAGTGATTTGTTTTACATGATTTCATCTGCTAAAAATAAAGGCTTTATGAAATATGCTTGATTCTAGCTATTTAGTACTATTCTTATACATTTCATCTACTTGTCTAACTATAAGCAAAATGAATACCAAATGCATGTATTTCTGCTGGCCAGATGTAGGGGTGTGGCAGAGATAAGCTTATTGGTATGGTAAGGATTTCCATTATTTTTTCTTCAAATATTTCACACATCTATTTTTCTGATAGTAAATCCTTAGGCACTTAAGACAACATTTCAGTTGAACCATATGTGAAACATACAAGCTTAGTCAAAATTTCTGACATCAGTTATAATGTAGAAATCATTGATTTCACTTCCAGGCATTACTAGAAAGAGTTTCCAATTAAACAAAACTCCATTTTGGACTTGTGGCTCATTTAGGTATTGGAAGTGCTCAATGAATCAAATCAAAACAAAAGAAAAACTCTGATTCCTGATTTGTCTTGTTTGAATGCTGTTTCTGTAAGACAGTGATTCATCAACATCATCTGAAGCTCACTGAAATGTAAATTCTGGGGCCCACCCCAGACTTACTGAATCAGAAATTCTAGGAATGGAGCCTAGAAGTACATATTTTAAAAAGCCTTTCATGTGATTTTGATGCACACTCCAGATTGAGAAACACTATTGTAATAACGTTCTTAAATCTGGTTTTCTAACATTTGTTGGAAAGCTTACTGGAAAAGATGTACTAAGGGGATAGAGTATCACAAAACTAAACTCATAGGTAGCATTATTACAAAAAATATTCTATCACCACCTCTGCAGCTCTTGAGAAGACAGGCAGACTATCTATTATTTCAGATATTCTATTTACAATTCTTGAGCTGATTCACTAAAATAGAAGTTTTGAGGCTTCGGTGCCATTATATTTTTGTGAGACAACTATGGTAATGAACAATTAACTTGTAGTTTTTAGATATTTCAAAATGCAGATTGCAGCATTTCACATGCATGCAGTTCATTAATCTTTCTCAGAGCCATAGAGAGGTTAAAAATGCATTATTGGTTTCAGGCATCTTGATAAATTTTCACAGTGTAATTCATTAACTACAGAATGTTTTGATCCAAAAATATATTTCATGCCAAAAATGAATATGGAAGCTAAATTTCCGACTCATCATTTTGCAAAAGCTTCCTTCCCTTCTACATATACATCATGTGTATTCTACAATCTATATGAGCAATGACTTTGTTGCTTTTAAATCATTTGTGTCCTTTATGGTAAAATAAGCTGTGAAAAAGAAAATAGATTTTCAATATATTAAAATAGTTACATGTGAATTTTTAATCTTATTAGTCAATGAACTGCCAGTAGAACTGAATTTATCTCTAGCTACCTGAATTAATTTTTCAGGAACAGATATATGACATAAAAATAATTTATGTAAATCTGCATGCTAAAAATTGACATACAGGGTAATACTGTTTTACTAACATATATTATAACTACTACTTTTTGTGGATCAGTTATTAATGTAAATTCTTGCAGTGAAGAGTGAGCCATTATTCAAATATAATTTTCATGTTTGTATTAGATAAAAAGAACTATAGTTTCAATGTATATTTTATTAACTTCTCTAAATCCTGACTCTAAAGTGGACATAACACATACTTCTAGGATTATTGTAAAAATTCATTGAAAGTTATATTCAATGGATATGAGTTATGTGTGTTCAAAAATACCTTGAGAAGGCCATGTAATTCTGACAATAATGATAATTCTGCAAAGTAATGATGAGTTGGAGTATGCAAATGTATAAAAGAATAGGACACATAGTCTATTAAATAAGGCAAAAATATATCTAGTAAGAAATAAATAATGTATCTGCCAAGAGTTAAAATAAATACAATAGTGCTAAATATATAATATTAGAGAAGGAGGTGAGGGAAGTTTGGAGGGAAAAACACAAAAATAAATATGGGAAATAGAAGTGAAAATGGTAAAAAAATGTAAATGTGAATAGTAGATAATTCATCAATATTAATTTACAATAGCAGATGATTTTAAAAGATTTGCTAAGTGACTGCATGACTACCAAAACATAAGATTCTGTTGATGTTATGTCTCAATGGGAAAAGAAACAATCAAAAGGCAACTTAAGTGTTTATTATTTGAGGATGAAAGGTTTCCCAGCTTTCAGCCATTTGTGAGGTCTCTATTTTTAAACCTTTCTCTCTGTTCTTAAAATCTTTGGGTTGATATTATTCTTCTGTTTGGACTTCTTAAAATAAATAAAACAATCACAAAGAGCCAATCTTAAAAACAAGAGACTTATCAGGGTGATCAGAATAGGATATTGTTATATCAACTATACAATGTGTTCTTGTAATCAAGGTGTTGATTACAAAACATAGCTATCCTACATATCTAATTTTCTGCTAATGCTGATTAATTACTGAGGTCTGTATTCGTCTCATACACCATGTGGTGGGCAGTCAATTGAATATGAGAGGTCTTGTCTTTGCTGGCTGAAGAAGACCTGGATCTCCATTCTCTTCATGTTTGATTCAGAAAGTGTTCTTATGAAGTTTGTATGTCAGCAGCATTTATTTGAACAGAACTCAGCCCGCTATCATGCACAAGATGATTTAAACATGTGATCTTTTTGTTCTGCTAATCACTAACAAGCAAGAAGAGCAAAGTGAAATCATTTTTTGGGTGTACAGAAAACAACACAGAGTACCTAAAAAGTCTGGCTGTCTGGCCTTATCTGTTACACAGTAGTCCTAGAAATATCCATTGAGTAAAGCAATTGTATGAAAATGATTGCTTGTATTCAGTCTGTGCCTTTACCTTTGATAGATAACATAAGAGCAAACTTTGGATACAAAAATACAGATTTGAAGTACATGCACCCCGCTGTTTATAGCAGCATTATCAACAATAGCCAAACTATGGAAGGAGCCCAAGTGATCATAGGCTGATGAATGGATAAAGAAGATGTGTATATATATATACACATACACATACACAATGAAATAACAGTATTGGATATATACAATGGAATATTACTCAACCATCAAAAAGAATGAAACCTTGCCATTTCCAACAATGT
This sequence comes from Proteles cristata cristata, assembly GCA_017311185.1. Taxonomy (NCBI): domain Eukaryota; kingdom Metazoa; phylum Chordata; class Mammalia; order Carnivora; family Hyaenidae; genus Proteles; species Proteles cristata. The sequence continues at coordinate 271,916 of JAESUZ010002442.1, read as the reverse complement.
GGATGGGGCTACAGTGTATTACGTTAAGCAAAATAAGTCAGAGAAAGACAAATACTACATAATTTCACTCATATATGGGACTTAGGAAACAAAACAGATGAGCATATGGGAAGGAGGAAAAGAGTAGGGAAGGGGGAGGTAAGCCATAAGAGAATCTTAACAACAGAGAACAACCTGAGGGTTGATGGAGGGATGTGGAGAGGGGGATGGGCTAGATGGGTGTTGGATATTAAGAAGGACACTTGTTATGATGAGCACTGGGTGTTATATGTAAGTGATGAATTATTAAATTCCATTCCTGAAACCAATATTACACTATATGTTAAGTAACTTAGATTTCAATACAAATTTGAGGGGGAAAAAAAGAGGAACCTTTGGTCAGATGCATCAAAAATTTTCCTATTGAAATGGGCTACATCTTAAGGAGGAGTACCCAATGCAGTGTTCTAGGGGAAAGTTAAAAAAAAGGCAGGATGGTAGAGGGATGCTGAAGTGAGAAAAAAGGTAAAGCAAGTAGGAAAAGCTTTGAAATAATTACTTCGTATCAATAGAGAAAGGATTAATTAGCAATAAGCTATTGTTTAATTTTCTCCATTTTAATTTTATGAAGGAAAAGAATGGAGTTAGTTGAAAAGCAGGTTTCAAATTCCTTGTAGCTATTAAGAATGGTGGGAAGACAGTGTTGAACTAAGGGAAAACTCTTCTGAGGGAAAATTCTTCTGTAACTTACGTAGAACACTGAGCAAGTTAGTAAATTTCTCTAATCCTCAATTTATCCCATTGTAAAGTAGAGGTAATAGTACATCAGCTTTATAGGATTGTTGTTGGATCAAATGGATTAATAGTGTAAAGAACTTAGAACAGTGTCTGGCACTTACTAAGTACTTAATAAATATTTGCTATTATTATTTCTATTCGCTCATATATTCAATTCATCATTTATTCAATATATATAATGGCATGCTCTACCAGTGCACCAAATACTTTTGTCTTAGGATAGGTTTCCCAGAAAATAGATGAAAGTCTTCAGGCAGGAATTATATTGGGGAGTGCATTTAAGTACTAAATTATATGGAAGCAAAAGAAGTACATTGGTGAAAGGGAGCCAAATATATAATTGCCTGCCTAAAGTGTATAACAGAATCATGTAACTGATCTTAAGAATGATGGTCAATTATGCCTTTTGGATAGTGAATCCGTTTCTTTCCTGTTGGTTTCTCAATATAAGGTGGCTGAAGTTACCAACAGCAGCCACAGCTTAAAGTTTAGTAGAACACTTGCTGTGATCCCTGGTAGGAAATGTTCTATCTCTGAGGAGGAACTCGAAACCCAAGGAGGCTAGAGTTTCAGGTATAAGAAGCCAAAGTTCCCCCAATTAAGTCACTGTTAATAATGAAGTGGGGCCATTTCTACTTACAGCTCTTAGTTGTCAGAGTAATGTATTATCTCTATAGGGACACGACATGAAATAAGGTTCATCAATTCATAGAATATGGTGCCCCCATCTACACTGGATATCATCTCCAAGCCAAAGCCCCTTCTATGCCTTCCAATGGGGTGTGCCATTAATCTATTTGTCTCACAGTTTCTGAGTAGTGGAGTTCATAAGGGAACCAAATGGTCTCTAGTTTACGTACCCACTATAGTGCTTCTGTTGCTAAATGGGACCCATGGTCTGAATTGATATTGAATGGAATACTGGGTTAGTAAGTTGAATGCTCTGTAGAGTATTTCATATACTCTATAGCCCATGGTCGTGGAGCAAGCTGACAATTTCCAGGCAAAAAAGGCAAAATTATATGCAAAAGTATGTGACATTCCAGTCAAAATGAACCTCTGCCCTTTCCATGGAGAAAAACGCCCAATGTAGTTAACCAAGTGCTTAGTATCTTCCAGGAATTGTGCCATCGTAAAGAGTCAGCATAGATTTCTTCTACTGGTAGTTGAACTTTGATCTGTGAGAGCCTTTGAACCCATCAAGTTGATCCCATGAATAACCTCTATCCTTTCCATCATAGTTACTCCATTAATCTTACCATTTGCCACACTGGACTTGGCTCATGTCATATAACAGTTCTCCTTGGTTGTTCATTAAATCTCCATGGAATATGCTATTTGGTGGGTGCTCACATGTGTGGCATACATCTTCGCACTTCATGACCAAGCCCATATGCTCATCTACATATTTATTCCCTGGAAGTCTTTATCCCCAGTCTTCCAATATTTTTTCTTCCAGGCCTCTGAACAACCAGCCAAGCCTTTAGTCATTGCTTATGAAACTATATATTCTTACTTCCAGCCAATTCTCTTTCTACACCCAGTAGATGATGAAATATAGTTCCTGAAGGTCTACCTATTGAGAAGACTTTCCTTCACCACTGTCCCTGGGCATCTCTTGTGGAGTTCTAGTAGTGCTGAGGTCTATTATTAGCCTATACACATATAATGAGTTGAATCTTTATGAACCAAAATTTGAATTTTCTTTTTCTGTTGGCTGATTATAAGAAATCTCTCATACATCCATAAGTGTAAGCTGAGGGAGGGGTGTCAGTACAATAGTAGTAGATGATATGAGAATTCTGGCCATCTCATCTTTACCCTCTGACCCTGCTCATCATCCCTCTATTGCTGCTGAGCCTGTCTGACTTTATCACTTGGTAGTTCTGACAGAAACTAGTGCATGATTAACACTTGATGTGCTGTGATTAGTGCTTTATTTCTATGAGGCCCAGTGTCATCTCAGAATCTGTTTCATATTGCCTTCCTGATATAAATTCAAATTGTTCTTAAGTTTATTTATTTGAGAGAGAGAGAGAGAGAAACAGAGAGACAGAGAGAGACAGAGAGAGAATGAGTGGGGGAGGGACAAAGAGAGAGGAGAAAGAGAATCCCAAGCAGATTCTGCATGCTGTCAGCACAGAGTTAGATGTGGGGCTCAAACACATGAGCCATGAGATCATAACCTGAGCCAAAATCAAGAGTCATACACTTAACTGACTGGGCCACCCCAACGTGCCTAAACTCAAATTGTTTTATTTGCCATTGGTATATTGAACTTCACATTTCAGTTTGTGGAAGTTGGCTTGCAATTTTCCTTTCTAGGAAAGCATTGTCAAGTTTTTAAATTAAAGTTATGCTTACTTATATTCTCTTAAGGAATTTGTATCATTTATTCCTTAAATATTTCACAAAATTGATTGCTGATACTATCTGGACCTGGAGATTGCTTTCTGGAATGAGATTTCATTATGGTTTTAATTTATTCAATTGCATAGAGCTAATCAGGCTTTCTGTTTGTTTTCACTTTAGTAAGTTGTATCTTTTCAGGAATTGGTCTGTTCATCAAAATTTTAAAAATTATTTCCATGAAGTTCTTTAAAATTTCCTCTTATGATTTGTATAATGTATGTAGAATTTTAGTGATGTTCATTTGACATCACTGATGTTGATTAGTATATTTGTGTCGTCTTTCTTAACTAGTGTCACCAGAGTTTTATCAATGTTAATTAGTTTTGAAAAATAAACCTTTGTTGACCTTCTTTATGTTGTTTTCATTTTCACTGACTTTACAGAGATCTTTAGTATTCATTTGTTTTTAATTTCTATGGGTTTAATTTGCTAGTATTCTAGATTTTTGGAGATGAATGCTTAGTTCATTTATTTTCAACAGTTCTCCCCCCTAATATATGTACATAGGATACAAATTTCTTAGTTAATGCACCTATCATATATCTCAAAACTTTGATATTTTTAATTATTAAGTTCAAAGTATAGTTAATCTTTTTATTGTAACCTTCTTTAAAAAGGTTTGCTGCAGGTAAATTCTCTGCTTTTGTTTGCCTGAAAATGTCTTCATTCGTTATTTTTTACAGGTATTTTCTTAGATATAGAATTCTAGGGTAGCAGTTTTTATTTGTGGTACCCTAAAAATATTTCATTTTGTCAGTCTAATTGCTGCTCATTGCAGGTAATCTGTCTTCTTTTTTATAGATGTTTTAAAGATGTTCTTTTGTCTTTGGTTTTTTAACAGTTTTGGTTTTATGCCTGAAGTGTGTGATTTTGTTTTGTTTTGTTTTGTTTGACCATCTCTAAGATTTCATAGAGCTTTTAAATCTGTGGTTACATAGCTTTCTTCAGTTTTGGAAAATTCCCAACTCTATTCTCTTTCAATATTTCTGTATTCTTTTTTCTCCTCTCAGGCAGGACTTAAATTTCACATACATTAAATCTTGTCATCAAGCCCTACTTCACCTCTGCTTTGTTCTGTACTTTTGTCTACTGTCTCTTTATAAATTATTCCAGACATTTTATTTTGTTTTATCTTCTACTAATTATCTTTTCATCTATGTTTAGTTTACTGTTAAACCCATCCCCTGGGATAGTGATTTTGGTTATTTTAATGCTTAGTTCTGGAATATTCATTTAATTCTTTTTTTATAGTTCCTAGTTCTTTGTTTCGGTTCTCAATCTTATACTATCTTAACATATAGAATGTAATTATTTAAAGTCTTTGTCTGATAACCTTTGTTTTCTGAATCTTCTGGGTCTTCCTCCATTGTCTGTTGGCTCTCAGTTTTAAGTTCCTTCTTCCCCCATTAAATAGAAGAGGCTGTCAATATCTCTGCTTAGTTTATTGGTCCTCATTCAACTATTCCAGAATCAGCAAAGAAAATATAGTTCTGAGATCCTGACCCTGTAGATCATAGCCAGGATTATTAGCATTCTGGCTTCTTCAAGCAATCTTCTTTTTATTTTGCACAATCAAGTTCTCAGCAGGAAAGTGTCTCTGACTTTTCCATTCTTTTATTAGAAATAGAAATCAAAATATGTAGACTGGGTGTATGTGTGCATGCATGGAGTAGGATGAGAAACTGTATACATATAGTATGAAAAATATAACATAAGGTTTCATTTCCTTTTATCTCACTCCTTCCCCACAGCTAAATTATTAAGCAAATATTTTGATAGGGGACTGAAAAGCAAGGTGCCTTTCTATTCCTATTTTGTATCACTATGTCAATGACACTGTAACTGATTGTCTTATTTTTTGCTAAGAAAATGTTCCATGAATATTATGACTTCAAACTCTTTTCATCTGCATCTCAAGATTCCTCATGTGTTTGTTTCTAAACGTTGTCATAACACCTTTTAACTGTGTAAGAATCAGTACAAACTGTCCTATGAAATGAGTGACCACATAGCTTTGAGTGGAAGATACTTTTAATTCAATCTTTTCTTAAAATGGACATATTATTTCTTGTCATTTTTTTGTAATTAAAATTGCACCTTCCAACACAAGCACTTGATGATGGGTGACATTTTCATGGCATTTAACAAACATGTAAATTCAGCCAATAAATCTAGTCAAACTAATAATTCACAGTCATTATAATATTCATTTATAGTTTGAAAAAATTACATGGCTTCAGTAGGAAACTCTCAGTGCTTTTAGACTTTTGAAACATTCTAGAAGACTTTCTAGCCTGAAACTGCAGGTAGTTACATAACAGTCTTTTGCCTTCATTGGTTCACTCAGCAAATATTTACTGAGTAGCTACTATGTATTAGGAACTAAATATGTGAGTGCAGACAAAATATGTATGGTATCTGACCAAGGTTAAGAGGGAATGCAGACATTTCTCGAGATAATAAGTAATTATATATTTTCATTTGGCATCGATAGTGCAATGGGGAACATCTTACTGGAGATGACTTCCATATTTTTTAAAGTTTACTCATTTTTGAGAGAGAGAGAGAGAGCACAAGTTGGGGAGGGGCAGAGAGAGAGGGAAAGAGAGAATCCCAAGCAGACTCTGTGCTATGGTGGCACAGAACCTCACAAAATTTGAGATCATAACCTGAATTGAAATCAAGAATCATGGTGGCTTAACTGACTGAGCCACCTAGTCTCCCCAACTTATCTACTTTAAATTAACTTATAACAGTGGTAAAATTGAAGATATTCTACCATGTGAGGGTTTTGTTTTGATATTATATCAGAGCAAAAATATAGGAAATATTTATGTATATCCTATTTAATATCAAACTGATTATTACATAAGATAAAATGGTCAGGGGGAGCCTGGGTGGCTTAGTCAGTTAAGCGTCCGACTTTCGCTTAGGTCATGATCTCGCGGTTCGTGGGTTCGAGCCCCACGTCGGGCTCTGTGCTGACTGCCAGCTCGGAGCCTGGAGCCTGTTTCAGAGTCTGTGACTCCCTCTCTCTCTCTGACCCTCCCCTGCTCACACTGTCTCTCTCTCTCTCTCTTTCACTGAGCGAAATAAGTCAGGCAGAGAAGGTCAGATACCATATGTTTGCATATATAGGTGGATTAGGAGGAAGTTAACAGAGGACCATGTGGGAGAAGAAGGGGAAAGATAGTGGGGGAGAGGGAGGGAGGCAAACCATGAGAGACTCTTGAATGCTGAGAACAAACTGAGGACTGATGGGGTGTGGGAGAGGGGGAGAGGGGTGATGGACATGGAGGAGGGCACTTGCTGGATGAGCACTGGGTGTTATATGTAAACCAACTTGACAATAAACAAAGAAATAAAAATAAAACCATTCCTTCAAAAGAGCTGATGAAAATGGTCTATTCGAGATATCAGGTTCATTCAATTAATGCACACTTACTGAGTGATTACTGCTATGTGTTAGCCATTATGCAAAGCATGGGAAGTCAATGCTGTTATTACTTAAACTCTCCTGGAGTTTTATAATTGCATAGCAACACTTCAAGAGGTATCATGAATACATGTAAGAGATCCCCTAAGTATTCTCAGAATTAAAAAAATATTTTTAAATCTTTATTCATTTTTTGAGAGAAAGGTTTCCATGTTTTATTATTCAAATGTTCATTTAGTTTTTAAATTCTTTTAATGTTTATTTTTGAGAGAGAAAGAGACAGAGCACAACTAGGGGAGAGAGACACAGAATCTGAAGCAGCCTTTGGACTCTAAGCTGTTGGCACAGACCCCAACAGGTGCCTCCAGCCCATGAACTGTGAGATCATGACCTGAGCCAAAGTCAACCCTTAACTAACTGAGCCACCCAGGCACCCCAGGATTCTCAGAATTAAATTGAGAATAGTACTAGCACAGTTGTAGGATCTATAACACTGAGTAGATGCCCAAATAAAAGACTCATTATGAAAGAATTATTTGTAGGAGGCTGATCTTTAATCAGTATTTTCAGAAATAAAAAGCAAGGATAGAATGAGAATGACTATCTGATAGAAGAAATTATTAGGAATCATAAAGCCTGATTAGGAGACGAGAGAAAAGCAAATAAAATAAATTGTTATCTCATGAACTCAAGAAATGAGAAACACAATAGGCCTGCATTTCTATCACATTTTATATTTTCATACAGCCCTCCTGATGACAGTTTGGATTTTTTCTGTTTTGGGTGAAATTGAATCCAAATTGTAATATATATATGTACATATATATTCATGTATATATGAAAAGGATGATTCCTTTGTATGTATTGGAGTATGTAGGACTGCTCTCTCTGAAACAATGCATTTCCAGGAAAGGCTCAGTGCCAAGAAAAGAAAAGACCTAGTGGTTTGGGGGCAGCTGGTTATATTTATCAAGCTCGGAGTTCCTCTTGTGTGGTGGCTTTGCCTGAATTTTTAGTTACGTTGTTAGCTAATAATATGAAAACAGAATATAATGGGCGAGACAAAAAATGTTCAATTCTATAGCCAACAAACATTATATTTATGCCAAAAGATATGGCTTTTTTACGTCATACATTATAAAAGTATGATGTCATTTAAAATAAACAGCATGGAAAAAACGAAATGCCTAATAACATATTTTGCTGGCACATACAAGGAATATATTTTACTAAAGGCAGCTTGTGCTTTAAAAAAAAAAAAAGAATAAGCCATTCATTATTTTTAATCACTAAAAATCAGTCACAGAAAGAAACAAATTGGTTTTCTGTCTACATATGCATTTTCCATTATAATCATGAAACATTTTTCCCCCACTGGCAGCTTGATTTCATTCAATGCCTGCAAAATGCCTTGGAATTGTTTTTATGAGTTATTCCCTACAAAGCTTGAATGTGTCTAAGGGTGGATGCATGTGATGAATAGTCAAATGGGAGGTATAGGCAGGAGAGAAGAGGGAGATTCTGAAACCCTGGTCTTTATTTTAATCAATGAATTTGATTTCAAAGAAGTTACACTATACAGGGTGCCTGGGTGGCTCACTCAGTTAAACATCTGACTTTAGTTCAGGTCATGATTTCAAGGTTTGTGAGTTTGAGCCCTGCATCAGGCTGTGCCCTGGACAGTACAGAGCCTGCATGGGATTCTTCTTTCCCTCTCCCTCTCTCTCTGCCCCTCCTCTAAGTATGCTTTCTCTCTTTCTTTCTTTGAAAATAAAGTTTAAAAAAGGGGCAGCTGGGTGGCTCAGTTGGTTATGCGTCTGACTTCCACTCAGGTCTTGATCTCCTGGGTCATGGGTTTGAGCCCCATATGGAGCTCTCTGCTGTTAGCACAGAGTCTGATTCGGATGATCTGTCCCTCTCTCTCGGCCCCTCCCTTGCTCATGTTCTTTCTCTCTCTCTCTCTCTCTCAAACATACATAAACGTTTCAAAAAAAGTTACACTGTAGTAAGTCAAGTCTTAACAGAGTAGATGACTTGTGCCCACTTTTTATCCTCCAGTACTTCACATTTGTGTAAGGGTGCTCAGGATGTTCTTCATTGGTATTTAAAATTTTTACAACCCGGGGCGCCTGAGTGGCTTAGTCGGTTAAGCGTCCGACTTTCCGCTTGGGTCATGATCTCGCAGTTGGTGGGTTCGAGCACCGCGTCGGGCTCTGTGCTGACTGCCAGCTCGGAGCCTGGAGCCTGTTTCAGTCTGTGACTCCCTCTCTCTCTGACCCTCCCCTGCTCACGCTGTCTCACCCTCTCTCCTAGAAATAAATAAAAATAGAAATAAAATAAAATCTTTACAACCCATCTATGTTTTCCTTGGCATTAAGGACTCGAAGTCTATAACATTTCTGATAACCTTTACCTCCAAGGTTGCATGTACAGTTTAGGTGCCACCAATAAGATACATTCCCAGCAGATGTGGAAGGCTGAAAAAAGTAGAAATTACCTTTCTTTTTCTTTCTTTCTTTTTAAATTTTTTTTCTTTATGTTTTATTTATTTCTAGGAGAGAGAGAGAGACAGTGTGAGCAGGGGAGGGTCAGAGAGAGAGAGAGCTGGGCGACTGAAGCCCAGGCTCTGAGCTGGCAGTCAGCACAGAGCCCGACGCGGGGCTTGAACCCACGAACCGCGAGATCATGACCTAAGCGAAAGTCGGACGCTTAACCAACTAAGCCACCCAGGCGCCCCTACCTTTCTTTTTCTAAGGCAGTAGACTAACAATGACAAAATCTGTGAAGTGTCAAATCTCTGATCCCTCTGCATTAAATCTGAAGCTCATGCAGGACTTCTGACTTTACAACTTTGAATTCTCTAGTCTTGACCATTTTATAACTATCCCTTTGTATCATATCCTTCCCTTTGTTACAATCACACATAATTTGGGGCGCCTGGGTGGCTTAGTCGGTTAAGTGTCCGACTTTCGCTTGGGTCATGATCTCGCGGTTCGTGGGTTCGAGCCCCGCGTCGGGCTCTGTGCTGACTGCCAGCTCGGAGCCTGGAGCCTGTTTCAGTCTGTGACTCCCTCTCTCTCTGACCCTCCCCAGCTCACGCTGTCTCTCTCTCTCTCTCTGTCTCTCTCTCTCTCTCTCCAAGAAAAAAAAATCACACATAATTTCTGTATTATCAATTGAACCAAAAGTGATAGAAGTGGCTACAACTTTACATAAAATGAAAACAAGTTATGGCAATGTAGAAGGCAACAAGTTGGGGCACCTGGGTGGCTCAGTCAGTTAAGCGTCAGACTTCTACTCAGGTCATGATCTCACGGTTTCGTGGGTTTGAGCCCCGAATTGCGCTCTGTGCTGACAGCTAGCTCAGAGCATGGAGCCTATCTTCAGATTCTCTATCTCCCTCTCTCTATGACTCTCCCCTGCTCGTGCTGTCTAGATAACAAGTCCTTTGACCTGGAATATGGAATTCATTCATGAATTAAGGTCCAGTTAACAGTTTAATAATTATAACAAAAATATATCATCATTTTTAAATACCACTTCCTGATTTTGTGCCATATGAGTTCTAAATTTGGAGGTACACCTGAAGTTACCTTCAGAAGTTAACCTGAAGTTATCAGAAGTTACTTTTTAATTTTTTATTAAGTAAAAGTACAAGATATTTTAGTATTAAAACATTTTATGTTTTCTTAATATTATGTTGTGTTTTCAAATAAGTAACTAAAAGCAAGCAATTATAATATATTCAGTAATAGTGAATACCAAGTTTGGTTTTAACATCTTTGCACTCTCTGGCATTTAACTAATATAAAAACTGACTATGTTATGCCAGAACAAGTTACTTGCATCATTAATATAAATAGAATAGCTCTACCTTGAATGGATGGGTAACATGTGAAAAGAATAAAGAATATTAAATGAAGAATAGAATACATTTGGAATACAAATAACAAATGTTCCTGTACAATAAGGCAATAATCTGGAGAATATAAATGTACTTACTAAGAATATAAATGTAACTTACCTCATGTCAGAAGAATAATTACATATAAAAGCTTCTAATATATTGCTGTATTTACAAAAGAAAATATGTAAATGGCATCTCCCCCAAAGGAGAGAAGTTATAGTTCCATAATCAGTGGAATGGCAGATCTTCTGGAGACAACGAATTTTACATTTGAAAGAAATTTTTAAGTGACATCTGTCTCAACTCAGGCTGTGGAACAAAATACCATAGCCTTGGAAGCTTAAACAACACACATTACTTTCTATAGTTTTGGAGGCTAAGAAATCCAAGATTAAGATGCCAGCAGATTCAATTCTTGGTGAGGACTCTTCTCCTGACTTCTAGAATATCTCCTTCTCTGTATATCCTCATGTTTTTAGAGGGAGGACAAGATCTAGTCTCTTCTTCTTCTTATAAGGACATGAACCCCACCATGGAATCCTACCTCCTCTAAACAGAATGACTTTGGAAAGGCCCCACCTCCAAATGCCATCATATTGGGAGTTAGGGCTTCAGCATATGAATTTTAGGGGGACACAAACATTAGTTCATAACAATATCTCTATAAAATATAAGTAGGAGCAGCAATGCTCTTATTACTGTAATATATACATCAGGATGTATATTTACAAATACATGGTGCTATATCAAAGTGTCTTCAATGATTATACAAGGTGAAGAGGCTATTAAAGAATAAAAAGATATAACTATAAAGAACAAACAGATGTTACCAGGGGAAGTGAGGGGATGGGTGAAATAGGCTAAGGAGATTAGGTGTGTAGTTTTCTTGATGCACATTGAGTAACATATGATACTGTTGGATCACTATATTGTACACCTAAGACTAATATAGTAGTGTATGTTAACTACACTGGAATTAAAATAAAGCTAGAAAGAAAAAAATACAAACATATATTTAATGCATGCCCAAACAGCTGAAGAAATGTCTAAAGTCGAAATTTTATAAAGTCTAAAATCTTATAAACTCTAAATCTTTTAAGAATCTTAAAAATGCAATTCACTTGAAAACAAACCATCTTCATAAAGCAACTTTAACCAATATATAAGAAGTGGAGCAAGTTACAATGTTACCACTTAGTATTACTCTATTCACACTGCATCTCTCCTCCCTCTGATTACTGAGAAATTTGTTACAGCATAACATCGGTAAGTTGACCAATAAAAGAACAAAAACAAGTTTTGGTAGTCCTCTAGATAATGTTTTATTTCTGATATTTTACAAGGAAACTACACTAGTCATTATTTTTAGTAACTTCTTTCATTTCCCTATATTTCCATTCTACTTTTGAATATATGTAGAAATGATTAAATATGTATAATGATTTGTTTTCAGAATATTTGTTTCTGTATGCTATAGTATTTTGCTAATTTTTCCTTTGGATGACATTCCTTTGTAGGAGATATTACATATTTGAATATGTTTTGGGTTTTTTATCTTTATTTATTTTTGAGAAAGAGAAAGATGGAAAGAGAGAGGGGGGGAGAGAATGAGCAGAGAGAGAGAGACAGAGAGAGAGAGAGAATCCAAAGCAGGCTCTACACTGACAGCAGTGAGCCTGATGTGGGACTAGAACTCAGGAACCGTGAGATCTTGACTTGTGCCAAAGTCCAGATGCTCAGTCCAGATGCTCAGCTGACTGAGCCACTCAGGCACTCCTGAATATGTTTGTTTGTTCGTTCGTTTTTTGGTAAAATGTGTTGCCAGTATATTTTTCCACTGTATGATTTGTGTTTACTCTATAGTATCTTTTGAAATTATTTTAATGTATCAATATTTTTGTGTTTATGAAATCTTTCCCTACTCTGTAATCATAAAACTATTTCCTTATAATATAAAGTTTTATATTTTTGCTTTTCATATGTAGGTCTATCTGAAGATTATTTTAGATTATATATAATAAAGATAACATCTAGTTATTGATATTTTTACTTTCCAATTTTGTACATTCTGAATTCCTAAGATAGAACCAATTTTTGTCATAACATCATTAATTATGTGGCAGTATGGTAGACCACTAATCCAATGTATCCTTATAAAAGGAGAAATATGGAGACACACACACATAACAGGGAGAATGCCATGTGATAATGAAGAGATCCAGGTGATTCATGCACAAGCCAAGGACCACTAGAGAGTCCCAGCAAACACCCAAAAGCTTGGAGAGAGGTGTAAATAAATTCTTTCTCAGAGCCATGAGAAGAAACCTTCCCTACTACACCTGTGGAAAACTCAGGTGTCACTCAAGTAGCCAGTCGTTTGAACGGAAGGTTTCTTTTCCCTGAAAGCTTTAGAGATTTTCTTTTTGTCTTCCTGTGTGAAATTTCACTATGAAATGTTTAAGTTTGAATTTGTTCTTACATATCTGAATTAGGATTTATTGGGCTTCTTGAATTTATAGAATTGAGTTTTTCATAGATTTTGGACAATTCTCAGCCACTATCTCTTCAAATATTTTCTCTGAACTATTAATCTCTCTTTCTTCTGGAGCTTCAATTAAGGACATACTGTTCCATTTTACTCCATCTATTTCGTCTTAAATATATCATGCATTTTGTATTTTTCCTCATGCTGAGTTCTGAATTATCTATTGAAATTTACTTTTGAATTCTATAATATATTAATTTAGCTGTTTCTTATCTGCCTTTACACCTGCCCATTGAGTTTTTGCTGTTGTTTATTTTACAATTTTTAAAATTTTAGAAGTTATATCTCATTCTTTTTCAAGTTTGCTATGTACGTTTTTTGTAGTTCCTATTTCCTATTAGTATTTTAAAATGTGTTCTCTATTTATTTAAACATACAAATGAAGTTGTTTTGCAGTCTATGCCTGATTCCAGTATATGAAGCCTTTGCTATTCTGTTTATGCTGTCAGTGATTTCTATTAGTTAGTTTCACTGGTCAGTGATATATATGATTAGTTATAGAATCTAATTGACAACTGGAGTGAATATTCCTTCCTCAAGAGAGGATTTGTGTTGCTTTCTTCCAGAACAGCTTTAAGACAAGTACCATGAACAACCTAGAGATTTCAAATCATGTGAAAACTGGTCCATTCCTTCATCCTCAGGGCGCTGGATTTCGGGGAGAAACTTATTGTGGGAACACTTCCTATTTTACTTCTTACCTTTTTGTGATACTTGGTTTTGATATTTTGATCCCTTCACTTTGTGAGTTTATGAAAATGAAAATTCAGTATTTCCCGACCAGCCAATATTTTATGGGAAGGGTAGTTTTTCTCCTTATTTATATATCTGGATTCCCATTTCTACCCTAGGATTGGCCTGTTGATTTTTCTTACAACTATTTGAGACCATTTAGAGGTTTCTAAAGATTAAAACAAACCAACAAAACCCAACAACCTGTACTTTTTAAAGCATTATTGATGACTAATTGAATTTCCTATTACAAAAAATGAAAAGTTCCCATTAATCTTTTAATAATGCAATTTAAATTTTTAAGGGAGGAGTTAGGCACATTTTTATAATTGGGATAACATTCTTAGCATAATATTAAGGATTCATGTGCTTTGTTATATGCCTCTATAACAAGTAGACTTCTCCATTGGATGACTAATGTTAGGGTGTAAAAAATACTTTGTCTTATGTGTTTTATAATTCTCTCTTTTATGTAATGTAATTAATTATTTATTTGCTTGCATGCCATACAAGGCACTATGGCTCTACGGGAAGAATAAGACCTATGACTTATTCTTATGCATACAATAGCATAGCGAGGTGTGCACAAGCTTGTCAGTGACAGCAACTCTCCAGACTTCAGTGTTCTATTTGTAAAATGAGGATACAGTTCATTGTATACATAGTTCTAGAATTAATTGAGCTAATGTAAGTGACACAGTGAAAAGTTACCTGTCAAATAATAAGTATTAATTATTATTATTTTAAATATTTGTCCTCGTAACAAGCACGAGAATGATTTTTGACAAAACATTCAATAAGTACTTGAATACTGACAGATCAGTCGCAGTTATTCTGAGACTGCCAAACAACTGCACACTGAAACCCTTCATGTACATTCTGAGTAACAGATATTTATCACTGCAAATTAAAACAGTCCCCCCAAAATAGTACTGAAAGCAATGAATTTCATTTTTAAAGTGGCCCACTACTAAACAAGGTAGAATTTAAATCAAAGGTAAAAAACATATTAAAAAACAGTGACAGATTTAAGTTTTCTTAAATTACTTTTGCATGTAATTGATGACATGATTTTTGGATTTTATTAAAAGAGCTTATTAAAATGTGTCTCACAGGGCGCCTAGGTGGCTCATCAGTTAACGTTCGACTTCCGGTCACGTCATGATCTCACGGTTCGTGGGTTCGAGCCCCGCGTCGGTCTCTGTGCTGACAGCTAGTTCAGAGCCTGTTTCAGATTCTGTATCTCTCTCTCTCTCTCTCTCTGACCCTCCCTTGCTCACTCTCTCTCTCTCTCTCTCTCTCAGAAATAAAAAAAAAAACATTAAAAAATATAAAAATAATAAGATCTGTCTCAGCCCTCTTGCGCACCTTAGAATAGGAATCTGACAGTGCCAGGAAATCTGTTATGTTTAAGATTGTGCAGAAAGTTTTGGTTTCGGGTAGCTAAAGTCCACATCTGATAAGTGAAATTAATTTCAGGCAACACCATCCCAAAACTTTAAGTGGTAATTTTGTAATTTCCTAAACCTAATACAGATACATTCTAGGGAAAACAAAGAGAAGGCCTTTCTCAGCACAATTCACTCCTAGTCATTTGTCCCATACTAAGTCTCACACGTTACTAGTCTTTCCCCCCCCCAATATACACTTTTAAATCAAAGTACATAAAGAAAAATAGCAATCCTGAACAAGCACCCGGAAGGAAATCTCAACAATGCTTACATTTTGGCAGAGAGACGCAAAGTAAGAAGACAGAAACCTTTTGACTTTTCCTTGCTGTTTTATAAAAGTATTCCTAATTGATAACACATTTTAACTGTGCTCAAATATAATTTTGGTTGCAATTTTTATCTCACTTAACATTGTATTCCCAAAAAGGGAATATATAAACTACATTTTTAAATCATATATTTTAACATGAAACCCTTTTGTTGCAATAGAATCTTACTTAAAAATACATTAAACAACCCAAATGTGGTTCACTATTATTTATTTGAAATAGACATTCATTTTTGTGGTAGGGTAATGCTCTCATTCTTATTTTCTAAATTTTTGTAAGGATTTTATCATATGATTATTATATAGTTTTGCCTTAGTCAATCTGCTGTTGTGATACACTTTGTTAATACATTGTTAAATCTCCATTTGGTTGATTTTAGGACAAATTCTCTTGGTCATGGTAGCTTATTATCTTAATGTTCAGTTAAAGTTAATCTGTTTTTATATAGAATAGTGGTATATAATTTTATTGAAGAGGCTATTTTAAATGTTTTTGTGTTAAGATACTACCAATATTAAAAATACAAATGAATATTTAAATTTTTATCTATCTTTAGATCTTATCTAGAATTTTTAGTTTCTTATAGAAGTGATTTTCATATGAGCTATCAGGTCATCTATACATGAGTGAAAACAGTAAATTTTTTTTGCAGTAACAACTGAGAAAATCTTAAAATCACTATTTAGTAACCACTGGGGAAATTATAACCAATCATAGTTCCTTAGTCGTCTTCTTTTACATTAGTGTTTTAAGCAAAATTGGTATTAATAACTGTGAAAGGTCTGAGATTTTAATGTGTTCCTAAACTAACAAGTTGATCTAGAATTTCATGGATGCTAAGGGAAGACACAAGACTCCAGAGTCAGTGACACAGGACTATATTGCTCATGGCACAGCAAGCAGAATGAGCTTCAGATTTGCACTGGTTCCTCTTGACCCTGAAGTCCCACAGGAATAAGGTGAAGCGGCCCCCGAAGTATACAAACGCAGGTCAGTGTATACACCCAGTGGCATATGTCACAGTTAGGAGACCCTAACCCTGAACATAGAAAATTCCAATCTGTTAAACAATTGAAAGCAAACCTGCTCCATCTTTGCTTCAGAGAGAAGTATTGTCTTCATCATTTTGGAAAGCAAATAAATCTGCCTTCTGCTTCAGTGGGAGACACTATCTCTATCTCCCATAACCATTCACTATTATTTTATTTTATTTTTTTTATTTTTGAGAGAGAGCATGCACAAACAAGGAGAGGGCAGAAGGAGAAAGAGAGAGAGAATCGTAAGCAGGCTCCATACTCAGCACAGAGCCCAGCACAGGGCTTGACTGCAAGATCCTGTGAGCATGACCTGAGCTGAAATTAAGAGTCTGATGCTCAACTGACTGAGCCTCCCAGGGCCCCTCACCCATTGACTATTTTAAAAGCAGTCTTAAAAAAATGGCCAGTTCTGTGACTCAGAAGCAGCCCAGAATAAGCAGGCAGAATAAGCAGGCAGAATAAGCAGGCAGAATAAACAGCCCAGAGGAGCAGAAATGTCCATCAAGAATTATCTTCCAAAAGTTGTTTCAACACTTTTTTCCAAATGTCTTAAGTTTTTCACCAGTAATCTAAACTTTACTTGTACCCTTTCTACTTCATTTTTACATTTACATTACATTTTTTGCTTTGTTCCTTTCTATTTTCATGGTTACATTCAATCTAATTTTGCTTATTTGCACAAAGAACATAATCTTGGATGACAATGCTCATCATGTTACTACACGCCCTCTTGAATATATCCTCTCCAAGCAGGAGATACTTTTTGTTTTAGCAAGTATATTTTTACCAGTAAAAATTATTTTTTTCCATCTTATGGTATTTTAAATTAAACAGCTGATTTAGTACCCCTACTTTATTAACCAATAAAATCTTAAATTCAACTTTGTGGCCCATCTACAGAATGATTTGTACGATGTTTTTAAAGATTTATACAGGAGTTCACTTTAGCTTTAACTTTCGGTTTCTTCCCCCCCCTCCCCCCAACATGGTTGAACATAAATAAATTAATAAGCACTGGTTCCTTATTTTAAAAATTTTTTTAATTTTTTTTATTTATTTCTGAGAGAGAGAGAGAGAGAGACAGCATGAGCAGGGGAGGGTCAGAGAGAGAGGGAGTCACAGACTGAAACAGGCTCCAGGCTCTGAGCTGGCAGTCAGCACAGAGCCCGACGCGAGATCGAACCCACGAACCGCGAGATCATGACCTAAGCGAAAGTCGTACGCTTAACCGACTAAGCCACCCAGGCGCCCCGCACTGGTTCCTTATTTTATTACACAGTAGCCAGATTATACAGCACGTAAAAATCCTCCAAGCACTGAACTAGGGAGTATGGATAGAATGACAAACCAAAACCAGGGTCTTTGACCTTGCAAAGCTTAAAAAATAGTACATATTCATTGTAGCATTATTTACAACTACAAGTTTAAAATATTTTCTGAGATAATTTTTATTATTTATTTTTTACTATTATCTTTCTCACTGGACTGTAAGTTCCATAAGAACATTGACTATATTCTTCATTAATTATACTCCCATTCACATGTTGCCTACTCTATAATTCATCATACAAATAGAACTTCTCACTATTCTAAAACATAATTATTAACTCTCCAATAAAGTGGCTTTGTTGCCTCAGTTTCTCATAGTATACTTTATTTGACAAACTTTTTCACTTTTCTTAAAAGGAGGTCAGAATTTCTCTGAGGCTGAGTCATATATCAAAACAAATGATTACACATCCAAAAATATAGCTCCTCAACAATCAGTTAGTTTTCCAAAATCAAGCTGAGTATCTTTCCTTTCTCTAATCTATTGTGACTTTTTAACTCGGAATATTTTTAAGAAGTATTTTTTATAATTTATTTCATGGTAACCAGAATTAACTTTTTCTAAAATATTATAATATTATTTACTCATTTTAAAGACTTTGGCTTTCCTTTTTTCTCTAATATACTTTATTCCAAGCATGGAGTTTAAGATTGTTCATATTAAATCCATATAATTTCCTGGAATCAAGATATATTCCACAACTATTTTGTATGTGCCCTAAACCTTAGCCACTAAAGGTCGCTTTTACGTTTTAAACTTTATATATATTTTATACTTCCGTATCTTTGTCAAGCTCTCTATGTTGGCTGTAGTCAAAAAATTAATGGTTAGAAGAGGTGACAGAAAAGAAATAAACCAAAATAATATAATTTAGAATTGTAGAAAAAAGATAAATTGAGTGGCATAAGAAAGGATTAATTGAATACACATTGATAGGTTTGTAAATAGATTTTAGAGGAAAAATAAAATAAACATTTAAAGTCACAGAAACAGGAAGATCCAAAAAATATTGAATTCTCTGAACTGCTTGGGAACAAAAGAACTAAAGCAATAACAGGAAAGAAGTTTGAAACACTCTAAGCAACACTTATTAGAGTTTTAAAAGAAGTTTTTCCCAAGAGCTATTATGAAAGCAGCAATTTGAAATTGGGCACAGAGCCATAAGTCTGGAAGCAAGAGCTTCTAGGTATTACAGGAATTTGCTATCAAGTTTACAGGACTACTGTATGTTACAAGTTGGAGGAAAATACAGCCTTTTTTTTTTTTTTTGGTCTTAAAAAGAGACAGAAGTGGGTGCTTTGCTGTGGCTGTCTTCATATCAATATTAGTTCCAAGCAATTGAACTTAGCAAATGCTAATGCAAATCAAAAGGGTATAGTTATTTTGTGATCACAATATACTAGTTAGGAATACTTTCAGCCATGGTATATTCCTTGAATAAATAATTAAAGAATTAAGATAGGGAGAATGAAACCTATACACTACCTCTAGAATTTAATAAATATGAAATCATATTATTTTCAATCCATTTAGTTTGGAAAATATCCCCAAATGTGCTGTCATTCTCATTGATGGTAAAAATTAAAGTTATCTTTATCATCATGACAAGAATGCAAAATATGAGTCGAACCAAGAAGCTCCCTAGGGATTGATGAATGTGTTCATTTTAATCATGATCTTTATGGGACAACTAGAAAAAACTGATTATTGAAAGATGGACTTGACAAGAATTTAGAGCACATTTCAAAAAGAGGCCAAAATAAAGATTCAAATAGGACCATACTTGATTAAGCTGTGTGTATCTAGACTCTAGAACATAAGATCTATCAATTAATAAGTGATCAATAATACCTGCATAAATGTTGGCTACCCGTCCTCTTAAGATTCATGAACTATTTATTTGGAGTTTGCGCATTAAATGTGTAATCATTGTGGAATAAATAATTCCATGGCTAATGATAAGCAGTGTTAACATCTGTGTGCATCTTTTTTTTTTTTTTTTTCATTTCACTAAGGAAGGTTGACAATCTTCAAAGAGGAAAAAAAGGAGTTTTGCATAAGTGGGTGTTCACAGAGATTTCCAAAATAAGCCTTCATTGTTGTACTTCTTAATATGGTATCTGTTTCACCCTATGATGTTACAATAAATATAACCACATAAAAACTATCAAACCAGAAGCAAAATTAACATCCAAGGTTTGAACAGCTTTTGCCTCATTCAATTCATTACTATTTTTTTCAAAAACAATCTACTTATTTTAAAATTTATGAAATATGACTTAATTTTGATTTTTAAAATATGGAGCACTGTTACATCTACAAAATAAACTCTTCTTCACAAAAACATTGAAATAAAGATTTAAAAAATTAGAATATTAAATGGCTTTGATGATACAGCATACATCTATAAAAGAATTTATATTTTACTGGAGTCTTATTCTTTGTACCCCCTCCAATAGTTCTGTTTAAACAGATGTACCACAGATGTGGAAACATCTGGCAGGTCAACACAATTCTGCCATGACCATATTCAGGTTAGGATTGTGGATTTTTTGACATCTAATTGTTAAGCAAGGACCCTTCCCTGGAAAAAGTTTAGTACATTGCATCAAATGATATATTTCTAGCTTCTCCTTTCTTCTAATAAGTATTTTCACATGTGCTCACTAGAAATATTTTGGTGCCTATGGTTACCTTTTTATTTGTTTTAGAAGTGTCTATATAATTTTCATTGGCCTTTAGGTAATCACCTACTCAAATGTTAGGAACAGCTGAATTAAAATCAATAGATTGATTTCAGTCACTTTCATTTTTTTCTTCTCCAGAGTTTTGTTAGGTCCATTCAAATTACAAGAAAATTGTTCCAATTGTACACATTAAATATACCAATCCATCAAGTTCTTGAGTCTTCTTTCTTCACCTATATCACACATGTCAAAGAGATGAATGAAACTTCTTTCAACATTCTATATAACCATAGAAGAGTTCTTCATTTGGCTTCTCTTACATTAGCATAAACACATAGGACTGAGTATACACATAATATATGCTATGAGTGAGTGTGTATTTGTGTGTTTGTACTTTTAGAGAGTTTTAGGTAGAGGAGAGGATAGAAAATTGGAAAATGTGATGATTATAGATTTTGAAATTTTACTTTTGTAGTACACACTTATAAATCGAACAATAAAAAATCTTCAATTTTTACTTTAAACTATCCCTCTGTTTTTATGAGCCAGGAGACATTTATGAGACTCAAGAAAATATTTTCCAAAGCTCACTGTCTGAATATCTATAACATTTACCCAAATCAGAAAAAATTAATAAGATTTATAGCACTTTGCAGAGATGGTTAGTAAATCCGGAGGGAAAAAGCAGATTTTACCGTTTCATTCAGTGCTGGGAATTTGGGTGATACGTGGTGACAATAAGAGACTTTTCACTCCTGAAGAGACTGAGGCTGTGTGACCCAAGGGATCAGCATGCACCATGGGATGCCATAAAACCCATCTAATATTTATCAAGATGTGCAATGTAATGAAAACAGCCTGAAATCATACACCACACAAACAACTTCAGCCCAGGAATAGGGAGGAAAACAAGGAAATATAATCAGAAGCTAAGTTCTTATGCTGTGTTTCTCAGCCTCATGTCTTTATGTTTATCAGCTGTTTGTTTGTTTTTCTAGCTGCTTTAGCATATCCTGTTGAGACAGATTTATTTTCAGATTTATCATGAAATCCCCCAAAATGCAAAGTTTTTGTTTGTTTGCTTGCTGTCTCTCCTTCAAAACGTGCATTTTTCCTGAAAAGTCTACTTTTGTTTGTGTTTAAAATCAGCCATCCATGCACATTTTAATCAGGTTACAGTAATCCTAAATATTAACTCTGGCTCAGAAACTCATGACCACCCCACACTTACTTAGAGGTTCAACAAACATAAACCATGAGTCCATACTATATCACCACAGGACAAAAGCATCATGCGGGAAGGTTCGAAGTCTCCTAAAATTTTCCACTACAGATATTCATTGAAAACAGATTTTTTCCACAAAACCAGAGATTGTTACAGTGTTGCATGAAAGAGGTCCAGAAATTTTCACAAAACAGTCTTCATGGCAATCAGCCCACAATGGGCTTCTAATTCCTTCACCATAGAAGCCAAGTCTACTTCCAAGTTTCCAACCAGGATGTTTGCAATGTGCCTCCTCCTTTGACAGCTGTTAAATGCCATACTGGTTACAATAGCATATGCTGGGAGTACTCCAGATGTCTTCACACAGTGGTAGGTCCATTTCTAATAACAGACAATGAGAGAGAAAGGCTGACATAGTATTTATAGGAACTTCTTAATCTCTAGTGCATTGTAAATGTTTACGGTTCAAGGTGGGGAATCTGGCTGCTTACCAAATATATTTTTTTCTCCTCTGAGCACAAGCATCAGATTATATTTAAATATTTCTATTTTTCTCTCATTAACTGTTTTTATGTCTCTGTCTCAGATATAAATCTCTCTCTCTTTCTCTTTTTCCACAAATATTTACCAAACACTCTTGCTCAAAGTGTATTATTTAACCTATCTCTACCTATCTCTGGCAAATAAAAGAGTTTCCATTCTTTGAGCCTGTCTCTACATTAAAAAATGCTCTGGACTGATTCAATCCAACATTGGCATGTTTTTTAAACTATTAAACCATATGGAAATATGTCTTACTGAATTTACTTCCTAAAGAGTAATTTTCCATTGGACCTATTTGATTTTGACTGTAACCTCTGTGTGCAGAAATGTTCTTTTGGTCTTTCTCTTCTCATAAGTTATGAGATGAATGGAGAGAGGACTATTTTACCCCAATTGTTGAACTCAGAAAGAACCAAGGAAGATAAAAAAATTAGTAAGACGCTGAGGAAGATATCACAAACTGTGATGTTGGGATAGTCACAAGATTATGTTTGCAAGGGTGGAGAGTGGAGTTCTCTTTTGTAAAAGGAGAGAATTAAATATCTTATTATCATTCCATCCAGTTCTAATACTTACTAATCCATAGTCCAAGTTTTTCTGAGCTCCGTTTCTTTCTACAACTCTTATGAGCATGGCCATCTTGATAAACGATGTCACCTTTTATTGTTTATTTAAAAGTCATCTCATTCTCACAAACTCCCCTTTTTTCAACAACATCAGAAAATGAAGGAGGATTAAAAAAACAAAAACAAAAGCAAACAAACAAACAAAAAAACCTTGGTAATAAGAAGGTAATAATTTTTTGGTCCATCTAGTAGACTGAGGATACTAACCAAGGAGTAAATCTTTTAATGACTTTCTTTTTGGGCTGCAAACTACTGAAGACAGAAAAAGATACTATTTGAAAGCAAGTAAATTGTGCTTTGATTTTGGCAACCATCTCCAATTAAAACAGCTACAGAAAACAAAAGCTTTAAATAGACTAAAATTAAGATCTACAACAATAGATTCTACTCATTCGTGTAGAATCACTTAGTTCATGATTCTATATAGTTTAGTTTGTTTTAAATTTGGAGGTATTTGAGAAAGTACACATCTTTCCCTTGATGTGCTCATTTGTATACTACAGTCTAAGATTTTTCAATTCAGAACGGCTCTATAATAATGACTTCCCACCCACCATTTAATCATTAAGAATACTTTGCTCATTTGTATTGTAAAGAAATCATCAACAAAATGCCTTTCTTTCCAAAAGTTCTTCTTCTACATTTATTTGAAATTTGCTTTGATCTTATGAATAATATTTCTGTTCATAGGTAATAAAGTTAAACAGTCATATTATGACATTTAAGATAAATTTATAATTAAAAGAAAAAAACTAACATTTTTGGGGGGTAACAATTAAGATCTAGTCTTTTAGAGACTTTGTGGTTTATAATACAGTGTTGTTGACGATAATTACTACACTATGTGTTAACATTCCAGGACTTACTTATGCACTAGTTCTTTTTGTACTGTTAAACAACATGTCTCCAATAACATTATTTGAAGAGATTTAAGATAGGATCTGGACTAGTTTACCAGACATTGGACAAGTATTTATCAGAATCATCAGGAATATTGTTTAAAAATAAATAAATAAAAAGGTACTTCAGCTGGCCTGGCATTTCCTGTTCAGAATGTAACAGGAAACTAACTGAATTTTAACCAGCTTCCCAAGTGGTTCTTAGTTACATAACTCTTGAAAATCGCTACACTACAGCTGGAAGCCAGAAATCAAACTGGTTTGCCCTTTTTGAGTCCGGGTTAGGAATGACCAAACTGCCAGAAGGTATCAAGTGAGTCTCATAATGGAGGTTTGTGGCTTCCCTACCATTGTCAGCAAATACTGTCTTTCTCTCCTCTTCCAATGAAAAGGACATAATCCTTTGCAGGTGAACTCTCTCTCCCCTGTCCTGCCCTTCCCTCAAGTCTAAGAGTAATCTGAGTACTATCCCTTAAATATTGAGCGACAGCTCTATAACATGGTGAAAGCTCTAATGATCACTTCAATGCTGCGAACTAGCATGAGTATCTATTTATAAAGGAAAATTCAAGCTCTTTTTCAGTGAAAAGAAACTCCTAGTTTGCCACAGAAGGTATGAAATAATAGACCTTGTTTTTACCACCATAAATTATTTTTATTTTTATAAGTTCACTTAAATATAAAGGACACATTCTAATAATTGGAGGTCTTAATAATTAAGATTTATCAACTGAATAACAGGAACTAAGATGTAGACTTTTTTAAATGCAAGGTCTGAGGTCCTGATTTTTAAATAAAAATGACTTATAGCTTATATCCCTGATATTATTTATTTCCTAGCAAAGGTTCCATGAATTTAATCTACTCTAATTAGGTCTTGAGAGAAACACTAAAGTCATAAAGATAAACAGTGAGTATTAATTTAAAGTTAAACTTACTTTCCAGTAACTGAGTTAATATTTCTTGATGACTTTATTAGTCAATCATAATATTGCATTCAAATTCCAGACCCTTCAGTTCTGGCAATTATAACTGTTTGAGTGAAGATGATTGTATTTTCTGATTATTCTTGCTTGTGATATATCACTAGATTGAATTTAATCATGTAAATATGTTACTTTGGAAGGCAAATTGAATTATATAAAATCTCTCTCTTTCCCTCTCTCTGCTTAATTTCAAATGCTTTGCTTTGCATTGTTTCTTACCTTATGGCTTGTTTTTGACTATATTTTCTAAGTTAATGAGGAGTTCCATCTTTCACCTGTTTTCTGCCCAGTTCTTTCTGCACTTTCTAGGAGCAGGAATTCTAACATGGGTTAAGGACAGGATAAAATACTCAGGACTAGAATTTGATCACAGCTCAAACAAAGGTGCAGAATTAGTGGAAAGTGAAGAGAAGTTAAAAGCATTTTCCATATGGATGCCTTTATTGGAGCTTTGTATAGGGCTTTTTTCAAACAGATTCCTTTTTTTCTTCTTTGAGTCTTAAGCTGCTGTTGTCATAATAGCAGGATATATATATATACACACATATATATACACATATATATACATATATATATATACACATATATATACATATATATGTATATATATGAATATATGATAGATATCTCATTATACATATCTGATTGAAATATATGTATATATAAATATATATACCACCTATATCCATATACCACTCATATATACCTCTATATATATGAATATACTTGCCAGATATCTAATAGATACATCTGGAGTATACCTAATTCCAGAATGATTTCGTATTAAAAAAAATGTGTTTACATGAGTAAATTCAATCATGTCAGAATTAGTGTTTTATTAACTCCATTTGAATGGGGTTTATTTCCTATATCAATTAATTTCTAATAATTTATATTTAATAATCTAAAATCAACTGTATTGGTATTATTGTTTTACATTGATTGTTTAAACCAATGTAACTAAACATTATAAGAGTTTAGAATGGAAGCTAGAGTTTTCATCTGGGAGGCATCAGCTGGAGATTTCTCTTCATCATGTAAATTGTTGCTCACCTGAAGGGTCAGACATCTAACATGGGATACAATAACTGAAAAAGACTTTCAAGATCACGTAGTTCAGCATCCTTACTTTATTGATAAAAGAAATGTTACCTGAAAAATGGTAGGTGATTTGCCTTAAACCCAGATCCAATAATTATCTTCTGCAAACAATTTTATTTAGCAGAATGCTGGAGTTCATTTAGTGGAATGGGTGTCTTTGTGTAACATCATCACTCCTTTTTAAAGTGATTTCTTGGGGCGCCTGAGTGGCTTAGTCAGTTAAGCGTCCTACTTTCACTTAGGTCATGATCTCGCGGTTTGTGGGTTCGAGCCCCGCGTCGGGCTCTGTGCTGACTGCCAGCTCAGAGCCTGGAGCCTGTTTCAGTCTGTGACTCTCTCTCTCTCTGACCCTCCCCTGTTCATGCTGTCTCTCTCTCTCTCTCTCCTAGAAATTAATAAAAAAAAAAAAAAGTGATTTCTTACATTCTCATAGCTTTGTGAGCTATCATTTGGTAAAGATACAAGGAACAGGTTCCTAAGGGACCAAGGCAGTTGTTAGTCTTTGGCCTGAGACAACAGGTATGTCATTTGCCAGTTCACCCCCGTGGCTGAGGGTCACCACTAAAGATAGTGTCTTCTCAGCAGTATCTACTCCCTCCCATGCACCTCCAAAGTTCATTACCTTAGGTAACTCATTTTTATATCTCTAAAATAGAGATGTTGACAGTTCCTATAACATAGATCTGACTTTAAAATTATTTATGTATGTAAAGCATTTAAGAGGGTAAAGCTCAATACTTATTGAGTTAAACTCAGTAAATCTTGCTTATAAATATTAATTATGTTACAATGTATATCTTAAATTTTGAACTTTAAAACAATTTGTTTTCAATTTTATTTAAATCCAGTTAATTATTAATACTAAATAATTAAATAAGCTTTATAAATGCTAATGATTTTATAGTTTAGGTAACAAAATCCTAGATTTTGAACTGGCAGAGATTCTAAGATGGTGAAGGAATGAGCAATTAATTTCATATATATGTATATATATTTTCACATAACATACATACTATTTTCATGTATACACACACATATACAATTTAATTAGGTACATTTTCTTCCTATGGTTTATCTTAATAAACTTAATAATCAAACTGCACTGATCATTATAAACATTATTTTGCATTGAATTATTTATAAATTTCTTATTTTAATTTTGCAACATCTTCAACATACCTCCAGATTTGAGGGTGTGTTGTTTTAACAAGTTGGTAATATGCTGAAAATTATATCAAGTCCTTTTTAAAATTCAAAACAACAAAAA
Organism: Proteles cristata cristata; assembly: GCA_017311185.1. Classification (NCBI taxonomy): domain Eukaryota; kingdom Metazoa; phylum Chordata; class Mammalia; order Carnivora; family Hyaenidae; genus Proteles; species Proteles cristata. The sequence goes on along the minus strand of JAESUZ010002442.1, from coordinate 244,626 downwards.
ATGCATCCAAATTTGTGCTCTTGTTCCATTTATGTCTTAAATAATAATGATAATAGTATTATAAATTTAGCTTAGTGCTTATTCTTCAATAGAGTGCTTATGATTCTCTATATTTTTCCTTAATTTTAAAGTAAATTTACATTTTTTCTTACATCATTCTTTATGTAGGATGAGTTATTTTGCTTCCTAACACCGTCTTAAAATTGCCCCCGTAATACATTTCCTGAAATATCTAACCTATCATGATAATTTATATAATTCTAATTTTAGAAATTTTAGGGAAGTTTTCTTATCTCAAAAATTTTGGGGGAAATGTTTGAATGTTTGTTGTAACTTAAGACCTATTTTTTTGGTAACAAAACAGATTAAAATTAAAGTACAGTCTAGATTAAAACTAAATCTTAAATGGTCCACTATATTGCTTGACTTCCCAACACAACATACACACACATAATCTTCCACAGTATTTTTAAAAATGTTCTTGTTCAACACAAAGCAAGTGTGCATCACCCAAAGAGGAACAACACAAACTCATTCCAAGCTGAATACCTGTGGGCTAATGATCTGATAGCCCAAACTTTTGTTATTTTGTTTTGGAATCTTAAGCAATTCTAGATCCAGCTTTTTTTTTTTTTTTTTTTTTTTTTAATTTTTTTTTAATGTTTTTATTTATTTCTAGTTGAGAGAGAGAGAGAGAGAGACAGAGAGCGTGAGCAGGAGAGAGAGAGAGAGGGAGTCACAGACTGAAACAGGCTCCAGGCTCTGAGCTGGCAGTCAGCACAGAGCCCGAAGCGGGGCTCGAACCCACGAACCGCGAGATCATGACCCAAGCGAAAGTCGGACGCTAACCGACTAAGCCACCCAGGCGCCCCTGATCCAGCTTTCTTTAAAAAAATTTTTTTTTGTTAAAGGTTATTTATTTTTTTGAGACAGAGAGAAAGAGAGAGAGAAACATGAGAGAGAGAGAGAGAGAGAGAGAGAGAGCATGTGCACATGTGTGTGCATGCAAATGGGGGAGGGACAGAGAGAGGGAGACAGAGGTTCCACACCGACAGCAGAGAGCCCCATGTGAGGCTAGGACTCACTAACTGAGATAATAACCCGAATCGAAATCACGCTAGATTCAACTTCTGTAAATACTGCAAATAGTAAGCTAACATGTAAATATAAACATCCTGAAAATATGACATATAAAACGGAGAAAAAACCAAAAATATGCATTACAACTTTTAGTTAAGAGAGAGTGTCATTGATCTTAACCAAAAGACTATATATGCTGTGCTAATAATGTAAAGAATAGAAAAATAGTCTCATGGAAAACTATTTGTTGACAAAATCTACCAGCAATGAGGTTCACGTGTGGATCAGCCAATATAAACTGCTCCAAGATCAGTTCGGTGCTCATATTATCCTTGTCCAGTGCCCTTCATTATGCCTCAGAGGTACATTAGAGAGAATGCCTCTATGGACTGTGCTAGCAACATAGCTACTTGCTTCCCATTGTGTGAGTGTTTAGACATTAAAACTGAACAACTATAGGCTCAGTTCTGATATTATCTTATTGATGTAACTTTAAAGACTGAGATTCATCTTAATTTCATTTTGTGGGATAATTTTGCTAGTAACCATGATCTTAAGTCTGAACTGAATAGGGGATCACCATTTTACCTAACCCCAGCTCTTTGCTAACAATTGTGTCTCACAGCAAGAATGAAAAATAACAGATGTCAAGCTTAACCTGATAGGCTTTTCTCTATACCATGCCCCTCAAATATTCTTATGTCATTCCATCCCTTTTCAGGGTGTTGTAACAGCAGAAAGCACTGTGGAATAGGAATTTATTCCCCTGATTCATCGAGGATTTTCTTGTATAAGTCCTTTCCTATTTCCAGGATTCCATCATTTCTTTTTACATTTTTTTAAAAAAATTTTTGTTTATTTATTTTTGAGAGAGAGAGAGCATGAGTTAGCATGATCAGAGGAGGGGCAGAGAGAAAGGGAGACACAGAATCTGAAGCAGGCTCCAGGCTCTGAGCTGTCAGCACAAAGCCCAACTCAGGGCTTAAACACAGAAACTGTGAGATCATGACCTGAGCTGAAGTCATATGCTTAACCGACTGAGCCACCCAGGCATCCCAGAACACTTTAGTTCTGACACTTCTGGTCACCAAATGTGTAGAGGTTTTCCCCATACCAAGCAATTCTCTGTGACACCAGCCAGGTGTCCTATAGCTTAATTCTGACAATATCTACTCAGAGATAGCATCAGATCCCACAGGTTAAGGACTCAATCCTATAAGACTGCCTCCCAGTCCACCCGCCCACGCATCAGATGCCAGTCACAGCCTTGGTTATCACCTATGCTTCTGACTGACCTGCTATAGATCTGAGGTTCCAACAACTCCTTCCCTAGGTTCCATTAATTTTCTAGAACAGCTCTCAAAACCCAGGGTAACACTAACTTATATTTACCAGTTTATTAAAGGATATTATAAAGGATACAGATAAACATTCCGATGGAAGAGGTGCATAGGGAAAGGTGTGGGGAAGGGCAAGGAGCTTGCATATCCTCTCCAGGGGCTCCACCCTCCCAGCAACTCCATGTGTTCACCAACCTGGAAACTCTCTGAACCTTGTCTTTGTGGGTTTTTATGGAAGCTTCATTACAGGGTCATGATTGATTAAAGCACTGGCCATTGCTGACTGATTCAACCACCAAGCTCTCTGCCCTCCCCGGAGGTCAGGGGTGGGACTGAAAGTTCCAGCCCTCTAATCACAGCAATCAGTCCCCATCCATAAGTGGGGTCAAAAGGTCACCTCATTAACATAAGATACCTTTATCTCTCATCACTTAAGAAATTCCAAGGGTTTTAGGTGCCCTTGCTAAGAACAGGGTCAATTGCCAAATATTTAGTTCTTACTATAAATTACAATATCCCAGATGGAATCAATCTACCTAATGTCTTAAGCTTTAGGAGATTGCTCTTTTCCTCCTCCTCGTCCCATCAATGAGTGGAAAGCAAAGAGTAGGTAGTGTGTGTACACCTGAGACTCTTTTTTAGGAAGGTAACCCAACAGTGGGGCACAAAGAATTAGTAAGCTTGCTTTAGCTGATGCACTCACCTGTGACCTGCTACCTGGTGTTGAAGAGCAAAGATAATATTTTTCTTTTTTATCTAATGATTCTATCGTATTCTATATCATTTGATTCAGAAGAACTCAGACAGGAAAGAGAAACGGGCTTCTTCAAATACTAAAATTTGTAGGAAAATTAGGGAAATACTTAAGCAACTTTAGTGATACCAGGCCCACTAGCTCATCTAATATGTACTGATCATCCTCTCTACCTGGCAAATATCCATCAATATATAGAGAAAATACATTCAAATCATGTGTACTATTGAAAGTGGAAGAACAGTATGTTCTTTATTTTCAAAGAGAGCTTACATTTTCTGTTTTGGGGTAGGAAGGCAAAAGAAAACATTTTGTGATACTTGGAAGTATTTTAAAATCCATTTCATTCTGAATGGTTGTAAATATTTTGCCTTTTATTTTCATCCACTGTTCTTTTTTTTCTTATCTAATCCATTGGGTGGTGGAAGAGTGAATGAAAATAAGTAGAAGGTGGAAGAATGGAAATGAAAGAACCAGAGCTCTGTAACCCCGTTTCTTTTCATGCTAGAAGTAACAGCTTAACTCCTTCAGGTCCCCCTCCCCTCGTTGAGTCCTTTTTTGGTAATAGAAGGCTATTTTATGCATAAGCGTAGTTATTTTCCTTTCATTGAAATGGATACAGCACTTAATCCATGCATCAATTCTACCTGTAATCATAATTTCAAAGAAAGTTGTAGAATAAAGTCAATTATTCAAATAATCTAGAATCACATTTTTATATTCAGTGTCAAAATAATAGACAAAAGCACTTCAGACCTCAATTGCCTCAAAAACTACTTTGAGTTTCTCCTCATTTGAGGATGTTTCTATCTGGTTTTACATTTAACACACTTTCTTTTTATTTTTTGTCATATTTATTTACTTTATTATTATTTGTAATTTTTTTTGTTTAAATATCACCTTTTATAAATGTTTGGTCTTCTGTGCCACCAAATCCAAAATGAGTGTATAAGCAATGAGTCCATTGGTTATAAAGAACTTCAGGTTTTAAAATGTATTTTCAGGGGGTGCCTGGATGGCTCAGTCGGTTAAGCGTCCGACTTCGGCTCAGGTCATGATCTCACAGTTCGTGGGTTTGAGCCCCGCATCGAGCTCTGTGCTGACAGCTAGCTCAGAGCCTGGAGCCTGTTTCAGATTCTGTGTCTCCCTCTCTCTCTGACCCTCCCCTGCTCATGCTGTCTGTTTCTCTCTCTCTCAGAAATAAATAAAATATTTAAAAAATTAAAAATGTATTTTTTTTTTCTTTCTGAAGATTTTCTGCCATTACTTTTAGTCACTATTGTGACACTTTTTCCCAAGTTTCTTCTTCGGTAACTCATATCTACCAGGATGAGACAGGAAAGGAAAAAGGCAAAGGGAAATCATCCATAGGAGCTTTCAGGAAAGAGAGAGAAATCAAAACCCAAAGAGAAAACAGAGCTTTGATCAAGGTTCAATCTCTATGCCTCAGTCAGCAGGGGTGAGAAACCTGAAAGAACAAGAATATCTGTTTTAGTACCATATTTGAAAAATCTCATGTCAAGTACTTATTATTATCAAATGAATGAAAGAGAAAGGGCTTTGAAATGTATGCCCTCCAACAGAAAGAAGGGTGGGAAGGTATCTCTCTTTTAAGGGCAAAGCGACACAGTATGTAGGGAAGTAATTACTTTCCCCTCAGCCCCTGGGTCTGACACCAGCTCTGCTTCACAACACTAAGGACCAATCCTGATAGCAGCAGGCAATACCCAAAATGGTGCCGCTCCAAAATGCTCTGTTTTTTGAATGCACGACACAGAGAGGCACAGGAAAATCTGGTGAGTGTTTGGGTCACCTATGCATCTCACACTTCACTGCTTTGTTACTACCAGTGGCAGGACTACTGGTAATTCAATGGAAGCCCTGTACTCGGGGAATCTCCATACGAGCTGAACATGCAGAATCCTGAGGGCACACGATTAGGCTTAGGCAACATCTTCTTTTCTGTAGCTCTTCACTTAGCATAAACAGTCTAGGCCATTGTTTGAATGGTAATGAACAGAATTACTCCTTAGCAGCAGTCCATTTTTATCTATTTTTAAAAAATAGATATCAAATAGAATCCCACTTTTAATAATAATATGGGGTTTATTTTTCTTCTTTTTTTTTTTACTTTTAGTCTGAACATATTGGAAAAGGTTGGTTCATTGCTGTGATCCATAAGAAACTGCTTTACTTTCTTCCTGCCTTAATGTTTCGAGAGTGACAGTATAACTGTGTTTAGGATTTCAGCACTGTGATCCCAGTGAACTGGACATGGCCTTCAGGAAATATTTCAATCTGCCATGATAGAAATCCCAGAATCTAAACGAAATAAGAAACTACTACTGCTACTGCTAATACTGGTCCCTGATAAGTTACATTGTTATATTTTTAGTTATCTCTTGTTTTTTATTTGTTTTGGTTTTGATTGTGTTCTGGTCTTTGGGGGGGGCACAGCTCTGTCAATAAAGTTGACTACTTTTGCTTTAGCTGTGTGGTTCTCTAAAGGGCTCAGTTAGCCACATTTGGTTTTTTGTAGAAAATAATAAAAGGTAGGTAAATTATGATAATGCAAACTTGAAATATATAAGTATCACATAAAATTGCAAACATAAATATGCTTGATCATGAAAAAAGCAAGTTATCAAACTGAGCATAAGCTATTATTTCAGAAATTGTTCAATCATTTTGCATTATAACAGACATTAAGCTTTCCTTTATGCAAGAATTCTTAAAATTAATAAGTTGCTACAAGTTTTCCTGACATTTTAGAAAATAATGTTATGTTCAGTTTTAATAATGAAACATCTTTTTTCAGTTAACATAATACCAACCTTCTATAGGAATATAGATTGAGGTCACTACAAATGGTTTTAGATAACATTAGGTGAGTAATAAAAGTAATTGAAAGGAGATGAAATTTCAAGATTTAGATGAGGCCAAAGCAAATTCTTAAGACAATGCAAATTTTCAACCAAATGTGTGCAGGATGAAAACATCACAATTTCTGTAGCTATAGTACTGTAAATTGAGATACTACTACTTACAATTAAATTTTTCAGAGCCTATCTCTCAGAGGATGTAGATGCAGGAATGACCACAAAATAAATCTAAGTACATGGGTGAGCTGGAGAAACTTATCATTAAATAGATTTTAAAATTATGTATATCCTTTTATCAGCATGTTGTTTTGCCTAACAATCTTTCTCACTCTGGCTTCCTAATATCATCCTCTTATCATCAAGCTGTGGTTTCATGGGATTGGCAGTTCTCAGACCCAGAAGAGAGGTTCTAATCCATCTAGGACACTTACCACAATCACAGTTCTCTTATCTGTGACTGTTTTAGGATTGGGCATGAACTCCAACTGTGGCCAATGAGATGAGATAATTTTCCTTGGGGTCTTTGGAGATACCTTGCTTTATTTTTCAAAAAGAAACAGAAAAAGAAATCAAACCCCTTTTTTTCTAGAGATCATTGTCTTGGGAAATGATACCCTACTGGCCATTTTGTAACTAGTGGATGAATGAATAATGAAGGGCAAATATTTGACACATTGAGGATGACAGAGTAGAGAGAGGAGGAATAAAATCTGGATTCTTGATGACAACAATAAATCAGATTAAACCAGAGCAACAGCTTGCCTTTGGTTTTATTTTCAGTGAGATAAATAATGATGATAGTGATGATAATGAAGATGATATTTTCATTGCTCAAGACAATTTGAATTGGGTTTTCTGTTTCTTCTAGCCAATATACTCCTAAAAGATACAATTTCTTATACACATCAACAACCCCTGTCTGGTGATTATCATGAAACATGGTAAAAGGTCTAAGAGCTAACAAAATAAAAGGAAAAGATACAATATTGGGACATTGACTCATGATTGTTTTGTCACATTGTAAATAACTCAGTGCTCATATACACACCCACTCTAACACACAGCCTTGAAATAAGAGGTCGAATTTCATAAGCTTTCCTCAAATCATCTAGTGATGCCAAAATAACCATTTACTTTGATAACATTGACATAACAGCATTTATATCAATGACTCAGTATTATGTATACCAGACAATCAATAGATTGATTTCATTTTTCAACCAAGTATTTTGGCATATTGAGGAATAAAAAATCTAAGATAATTGTAGATGTTGACTTGGGGACAAGAACTTCAGTCTTTTTTATCTAGTGAAAGTACTGATTGACTACATATCCTATATCCCATGTTCTCTGAAAAGTGCTAAAATCAAAGAATTGAATAAAACATAGTCTCAACTCTAACAGTCCAATGCAGAATTCAAGGTGTCAACACCAATAATTTCTCAGGTCTTTCTCCAAGGTGTATATAAAAGGAAATGTAGTAAATCTCATGCATCTACTCCGAATATAGTCTGTGTTGCCAGAGCAACAAAGTGGAAGAATTTTATTCTAAATATGTCATAATGCAAATTGTTTTAGAACGTAGTTTGTACAGTCAACAGTGTGCTACTGTGGATGGTCTAGTTCATAGCAAATTGTTTAATTATGATTGTAAGTACATATATATATGTGTATATATATATATATATATATATACATACATATATAGATTTTCATGTCTATCTATTATATAATCTAATCTAATCTAATTCAATCATTTGCTTAAATTAAAAACCCACTGTCAAAAAGTTTACATCTTAATGTTATCCTGCAACATCTGAGGATCTGTTTTGGCTTACATAATTTTAGCAAAAAGAGCATGAAATGCATTTTCAAATAATGTGTCTGCAGTATGTTGGAGTTAAAAATGTTAGGCTATTTATTGTTGTGAGGCACTCAAATTTGAAAGGGACAGCTGATAAAGATGTAATTAAATCTTGCCTGTTAAGGAATCTTATGAATTATTAAAATCCAGATCCTATTATTCCTTCTTAAATTATTCTTTTCAAATTCTTGTTGCCACATATGCCACCCTCCCTCAAAGGTTAAGCAATTACCCTCTCCAGGGTCAAAGAAGCACCTAAAGGGCCCATCTGGAAAGCCGAGATAAGGGTCTTTGGTTCAGCTTAAATAGCTGTTGTACTGAGACATTAAGATCAGGTTGAAGAGGAAGCCATTACCTTGGGGTTCTCCGAACAGCTAAAAGAGATTTATTTTAGTGCACTTTACACTAGTTCTTGGATGCCTTTCTCTATTTTTATACAGTGTCATTCTCATCTAACTTCAAAGTGTTGAGTTTGTCTTGATATATATGAAATGCTGGATTGAAAATTAGATGCAATTTTGCAAACTAAAAAATATACATACTTTATGAAAGGTGGATTAAGTGCCTGTTAATTTCATTAAAAAGCGTTAAAAAAAAGATTCTCATTCAATTGTCCATACTAAAGGGTTATTTTGAAATGAATTTCTTTTACATATTTACTGTTTTCTGTGTTTTCTGCACTTCCAGAAGAAAGACACTTTTGTTTAATCAATGGTTGCATTTAAAAATAACCACAAACATTTAACCAAAGGAATTCGCTAGGCTAATGTTGTGATTGGGATTTCATAGAACCAATGGCACAAACACATATCATAATTGACACATGTCATAATTTTGGCCTGTCCTTAATCTGTAAAATTGAATGTTTTTCAGGAATAAGTTAAATTTGGCTTGTGACCCATTTACACAGAGAAGTTTATCCCAGCATCCTCACTAAAGCTGAGTTCTTGGAGTTTGACAATAGATCCTTTGTGAGGGTGGGGTAAGAGATAGACTATGGCACTGCAGAACTCCAGCAGAAGTTTATGAAAGTATACAATTTACTCTAAAATCAGTCTTCCATCAAAGTAATTATAAATACATCGGTATCAAGCTATTTTGATTTTTTTTTTTCATGCATGAGTATTAGCAGGAACATTTCTAAGTATTCCAGAGTCCAAGCAGATAAGTGCTAAGACACATCATATACCTGAAGCCTAATCTGGGCAGTCTAAGAGGTGGTACAGAAGATCATTGACGAAAACATGAAATATGTTTACAGAGTCATTTGTGCATAGATCCTACAGATAAATGTATGTATGACAGTATTGATTCATTTTTTTAGCCAAAGCCCTGAATCTGCATGGTCATTTAAACCAATATGCACAATTCTTCAGGAGTGTACTACTAAATTCTCATCACTGTGTACTGTTTATTTTGTTACAGCACTATCTGTCATCTGGAACATTTTAGTGAGTCATGCAGTGTAATAGAGAGCAAAATTAAATTTACCATTTATAATGGTAACATATATGTATGTGTGTATGTTACATATATAATATATATAATATAATACAATATAATATTACATAATATAATAATTATATGTAACTAATATATAACATTATGTATTATATTATATATTATTATATATGTTTACATATATAAAACATTATAATATATAATATTATATATTATAGAGTAATAGCATTTTGTATATCATATGTGATATGTATGATATATAATGACACATGATATTGACATATATCATATGTATATATTATATACATGATTAAATGATATGTATACCATTAATTCTATGGTGTCAGGCACTAAACTAAGCATTTTTACATATTATCCCATTTAATATTAACCAAAAAAGTATAGGAAATAAGTAATACTATCACTACTAGTTTTCAATGAGGAAATTCTAGGTAGTTTAAAGTAGTTTATACATTACACAGCTAGTAAGTGGTGGACTTATGACTCTAACCCTTGCATCAGAGAAAGTTGTGTACTTACTAGAATAAGTGAGAATTTGTCTTCTGAGTAAACATGAGATCAGAGATAAAGGGCAACCATGTGACCATGGGATATTTATTAATAACTTTATAGACACTTAACATATTTTTGATTATATCACTATTACTACTTGGTAGCCTTTTTTTCAGTTTTTAATTCTTTTTAGTAGGCTTCACAACTTCAAAATCCAAGGTTGTCTCTCTCAGTTCCTCTATCTCACTTTAGACCCTAAAAGGTCTACATTTACTTATTTTAAGTTGTTTTATGCAACCTGTCCTTGTCACCACCGTATCTGTTCCATTCCTCATCTTCCTCTCTGGGACATAGCTTATATCAACTGGCTTTATATATAAGTACTCAAATTTTTGTGTAATACTGAATATAGAGACTTGAGAAATGGCATTGCTCTGTAATGTGGGAGGTAAGGAAGTGGTGTTGAAAGTTTCTGAAGAGACAAGATGGAGTAATGCAGTGTATAAATTCTGACCAATTTACTTATCATTTTATTCTCCTCATTTATCATTTATCATTTATCACACTTATCACAAAATGTTCTTATCCTGGCAGTTGGACACTTCTGTGTCCACTCTGTGTAAAGAGCCCTGACAATTAAGTCCAAAAACTTCCGGTGAGTCTGCCTCCAACAGATGTTTAGACTCTGCATTGAGCTTATTTAATTCTCATATCAAGAAAGTGAGGAAGAGAGGTGCCTGGATGGCTCAGTTGGTTAAGCCTTCAACCCTTGATTTAAGATCAGGTCATGATCTCTGGGTTTGTGAGTTCAAACCCCACCTTTGAGCCTGGAATTCTTTGTCTCCCTCTCTCTCTGCCCTTCCCTCGCTTTCTCTCTCTCAAAAACAAATAAATAGGCATTTTAAAAAAGAAAATAAAGGAGAAGACTGAGGCCTGGAAAAGTCAGTTAAGCTGCCCAAGTCCATGCAGTTAGGAAGAGATGAAGCTAGGATGTCCCCTCTCTTGTCATCAGACTTGGAGCTCATGCACTCAACGCTTCTAGGTGCTATCTGCAGATCTGATTAGCTCCTGTAAGTAAATGCTACAGTCAGAGCATGGGAAGAAAAGAGACATCTGGTTAACACTGGTACTTTTATTAAAGCTTAAAGCTCATGTATTTTTCCTTTTTTCATTGTTTTTACTCCAAGATAGACTTATAGTGTTTCTTAAATGGTATAGTCAGACTGCATTAGATTCTGTATTACGGTGAAATGTATTCATGACAAATCTTTAAAAAAGCCAAATTGAGTGGAACAAGAAGTGGTCCAGAAAATAACGCAGTAATTATTTGAGGAACAAAGATGTTTTCATATTGGGAGGAAACTAAATCCTCAAAATTTATTCTTATATTCATTACTTAATATGAAGAGATAAGGGAATGAATAAAGTGCTTTTAAATATATGAGTTTGGTAAATAGGTAACTATTTATCCAACTATAGATAAGTGGAATAAAAGGGAAAGTATTAAAGCTATGAAGAGATGGGTCCAGAACAAGGAAAATAAAATACCTCTTTATTCTTTGAAGTAGTGGGAGGTAAAGTAATGCAATGTGTTATCCTTAGAAAGGGATTTTCAAAATGTTTTCATTGGAGCTTTAAGAATTTCAAGACATTCCTGGACACTGCCTCTCCACCTCAGACACATCTCCACCTATATCATGTATTCTAGACATACATTTTTGAAAGAAAGGAAAGAAATAAAAGCAGACTGTGTTTATAGAGGAGCCCCAGGAATCATGTCCTCCAGGTACAAGTAAGGAAACATAATAACATGCTAGCTTTAGAGGTTTATTGATACATGTGGAACTAACTAAAATCAAATCAACAAAAGTTTCCCTTATACAAATAAATTCTGACTGGTTATATATATAATGGACTAGTGGTGTTCTTAAGAAATCTATCTTCAGATTAAATGATGGTTCATGTGCCAGAAAGCCTAAGATGATACACATATTGAATGTAGAATCTGCACAATTAGGAGAATTTCAGAAATTGAAATTCATTTTCTAATACCTTATGAAGTTTGAAAGACTGTGTTCTGACACTCAGTGGTTTATATCAACTCCAACAATTCAAACTCATGTCATTATTTCATTTTTTTCAAAAAACAGTTTGGAAGTTATGTTTTTTGAGTAAGGAATAAGACAATTTTTTGTTTGCTCTTAAGATAGAACAAAGGATGTTAAGTTGTTGCTACTCATAATAAAAGTAGAAATGCTAGTGTAAAGGATTGGGTGTAGTACAGGCTCAATGAATGCTTCATGAATGGCGAATAGATACATAAATTAATTAAACTATACTAGTAGGGAAAGAGTATTGCTCTAACCCTGAAATTCATGGAGAGTTCTTAGCAACTGGGCCTGCATAGCCTCATGAACACTAATTTTTGAACTTTGTACTACTATGTCACAGAAGTGATTTTTAGATTGCCTTGAAGGGATTCTAGGAAGCTTTTTATTTTTAATAATTTTTTAATGTTTTATTTATTTCTAGGAGAGAGAGAGAGAGAGAGACGACAGCATGAGCAGGGGAGGGTCAGAGAGAGAGGGAGTCACAGACTCTGAAACAGGCTCCAGGCTCTGAGCTGGCAGTCAGCACAGAGCCCGATGCAGGGCTGGAACCCACGAACTGTGAGATCATGACCTAAGCAAAAGTCGGACGCTTAACCGACTAAGCCACCCAAGCGCCCCTCTAGGAAGCTTTTTAATGCTGATTAAGGATTTAAATTTTCCAAGGAATCCATGATTTTTTTCTTTTGTAAATTTATAATTCTAAATAAAAGTTCAAAGACATGTTTCTGATGTCTTAAAAAAATTACAGTCACTGCAAGATTCTTGAGCATATGTGAGGCAACCCTGAATATTTCATTAATAGGGCACAGAAAGAGTCTGCAAGGAAATGAAGGTAGTATGCTAATAAGTACGGGCTTAACCAGCTTAACCAACACAAATGCTAAGAATACCTCATTTAGAAGGAGGACTGGTAAGTCCTGGGGATTTTAGGTCATCAAAAAGTTCACTTTACCTTCCACATTTACGGATTTCAAACACTACATACTGATGGTCTGAAGTGTGTACTAGTCATTGTACATTATGGGGTTAGGTCTGAGTATGATGTGTCCAGTGAAACTTGAAGAACTATATCTGAAACAAGTTATAGTCAGTACATGCTACTATGTTATCAAACTATTAGCCATATATCTGTAAATTCATGAAATTAGGAGCACTCCTAATCAGGAGGGAAAGAGAGGGAGAGAGATAATAACGATAGTAAATATTGGATATTATGACTTTATTAGACTAACCACGTGTGAACATAAATTGCCTTTTGAATTGTGGGGTCTGCTGAGAACTGGGTTGGGGGGTGAGAGGCATTTTGCCTCCACACATACCACAGTTCTCATAACATTTTGCTTTTAATAAAGTAAGAAATTGCTCCATTGTGTGGTAAAAATTCTGTAGAATTTTTGTTTAAAAGCATAATCACGTTTTCATTTTTATAGAAAATGGAGCTATTTAAATGCCTTATGGATTCCACATGATTATAGGCAAAATCCTGTAAAAAACATGATAATAATTTGCAATTTAACATTTATTGAGCACAGAATATATGCCAGCTGGCAGATATAGATGAACTTTTTGTTTAGAGGGGTTATAAAATAAGAGTAATTAATACACATTTTTAAGAAGAGAAAGAACCTGAATGTGCATAGTACATCAAATGTCCAAGTGGGAAATGGCTTTCACTTTTTCTCTTGAGCTCTGCATTTTATATAACAAGAAACCAAATTCTATTTTGAATGTAATATTAACCTTAGTGGCACATGTTAGATAATCATGAAATCATCTGAGACATCTTAGTCAATCACTAACAATATGTCCCAGATGAAGAGTTCTAACTTCTCAGTAAATAGTGGTTGAATATATGTATACATGTATACATTTATGAATACAATCTATATTCCTTCTCTTTTTAGCACTATCCTCAGAAAGATTATATGCCTTGCAGAAGTTTCAAAATTAAAAATGTGCTAATACACAGAATTTATAAATGTAATTAGTCTTATATACCTCTTCTTGTGGTTGAAAGACAAAAGTTAATTATTTATTAAGAGATTCATGACTCAACCACTGAACTCAATTGATTTAAAAATGTTATGCTGAAATGTGCGAAAGTTTTCTTTTTCTTTTATTTTTGTTAATGTCTATTTTTGAGAGAGAGAGAGACAGAGTGTCAGCAAGGGAGGGGCTGAGAGAGACAGAGGCACAGAATCTGAAGCAGGGTTCAGATTCTGAGCTCTGTCAGTACAGAGCCCAACACGGAGCTCCAACTCACAAGTGGTGAGATCATGACCTAAGCAGAAGTCTGACACTTAACAGACTGAGCCACTCAGGCGCCCCTGAGCAAAAGTTTGCCCCTGTGCAAAAGTTTTTTAACTAATGTCTCCATATTCAGAATATATTGTGTACTCTAAGAATGTTTAAACAAAGTAGAATTAGGGAAGGTGTAGGCATTAGTGAAACCGAATGATTATTTTTAATTCAATTTCACATATAAAACATATCAAGGATATACTATACACTGTGCATCATATTAGGTTTTAAGAATCCTGGTTGTGATATGGGGCTCCTGGGTGGCTCAGTCGGTTAAGTATCTGACTTGGGCTCAGATCATGATCTCACGGTTCGTGGGTTCCAGCCCCGCATCGGGCTCTGTGCTGACTGCCAGCTCAGAGCCTGGAGCCTGTTTCCGATTCTGTGTCTCCCTCTCTCTGATCCTCCCTTGCTTATGCTGTCTCTCTCTCAGAAATAAATAAAACATTTAAAATTTTTTAAAAATAAAGAATCCTGGTTGTGATAAAATACAAAGCAATGGCAGTCAAATAGTGAACAACCATGTTATTCTGCAAAGAGAAAACTAAAGTCTCTAAGAATTATGATATTGAGACTGGAGGTTGTGAAAAAGAGGTAGAATCACTTGCTTCCTTCAATGCTGATAAAAAGACCTATTTACTAAAAACAAACAAATAAAATGAGAAAAGAAACCTATTTACTTTAAAACTATGTATCTATTCATTGATACATATGAAGGTTTTTAACTTTGCTTATTGTGGTAGGAATTTCTCCTTCATTATAACTTTGAAAACAAGAAGCAAAATTAAAAGAACTTTATAAACACCTTATACCTACCACCTAGATTTTATTCTTCTTGTTTTATTGCTTATCTAACTATTCATTTATATATGTATCTATAATCCTCTTTATTTAATGCACTTAAATTACAAACAACAAAAAATTTGTCCTAAATATCTTAGCTTTTACAGAATTAAATATTATATTTGTTGGCAGCATTTTATTATGTAAAATTAAAATAGAATAAAATGTACAGTGTATATTCTGAGTTTAGTCAAAACTTTTGAAGATAGAAAACATTAACATAACCTCTGAAAATTCCCTCTTTCTCTTCTTTTTTTTTTTTAAATGCTTTTTATTTTATTTGTAAGAGAGAGAGAGATAGCATGAGCAGGGAAGGGTCAGAGAGAGAGGGAGACACAGAATCTGAAACAGGCTCCAGGCTCTGAGCTGGCAGTCAGCACAGAGCCCGACATGGGGCTCGAACCCACGAACCATGAGATCATGACCTGAGCCGAAGTCGGACTCGGACGCTTAACCAACTGAGCCACCCAGGTGCCCCATCCCTCTTTCTCTTCTTAATAAGTTTCTGTCGTCACTGTTCTAATTCTTTTCCAACATAATTCTGCCTGTTCTAAGGTATCATAAAAATGGGGTTACTGGTCATAACTTCTTTTGCGTGAGGCATGATTTACTTAACATAATGTCTTTTAGATTCATTCATTTGTTGCTTGTATTAGTAAGTCATATTATTTTATTGTTGTTGTTAAGTATTCCATTATGTGGATATATCAAAGCTGGTTTTTACATTGGTTTCCTCATGGATATTTGGGTTGATTTCTATGATCACTATTAAAGATTAAAATGCTATGACTCTTATATGTCTTTTTGTCACATATGTTTTCATTCTCATGGCCCAATGTGTAGGAATTAATAGAGCACAAATGTTTGTGTTAGTTTTATAAGAAATTGCTAATCCTATTTCTTTTTTTTTTTTTTAATATTTTTATTTATTTCTAGGAGAGAGAGAGAGAGACAGCATGAGCAGGGAGGGTCAGAGAGAGGGAGTCACAGACTGAAACAGGCTCCAGGCTCTGAGCTGGCAGTCAGCACAGAGCCCGACGGGCTCGAACCCACGAACCGCGAGATCATGACCCAAGCGAAAGTCGGACACTTAACCGACTAAGCCACCCAGGCGCCCCTGCTAATCCTATTTCTAAAGTGATATCGAGAGACAATTCTCCATGACTCTCTTGATTTCTGTACTAATCATGCAAATAAGGCACTTCCTGCTCTTTGATTCAGACTATCTTTACAAGATGTTTTGTCTAGCAAACAGCCTTGGGAGATAGTGTCTCCTTCCAGAACAAAGAGTAGGCTTACTATCAATTAGCAAAGATGCAGATGCAGGCTCCCTAAATCAGGCTTCCTATCTCATAACACAACCCATTTTCTGTTCAGGTGTCATCTGGTATTCTTCACATTGCCCCCTAAGAACCAGTGGAAAAAATGTTGATGTTCCAGTGAATGCTATTGTTGTGAGTGACAAAATGCCCCTTTTCTATGGTCCAGTAGTATGTAGTCTACCAGCATCTATGAAACTGTGGCAGATTAATTGTTTACTTGTAAATAGGGTAAAATCTCAGAGTCTTCAAAGATAGTGACAGGTTGTAGGTTTTTACTTTCCCACCCACAACATGAGATCTCCGGTTGTTCCACAATCTTTCCAAAGTTTAGTGTTGTCAGTCTTTTCAATTTTATCTATTCTGATAGGTGTCTAGTAATATTTGATTGTGACTTTAATCTTTTCATTTGCCAGATAAGTAATGAGGTTGAATATTGTTATGCTCACTTCATATATTCATAAACTTTCTTTTGTAAAGTTTCTATCCAAGTCTTTTGCCCATCTTTTATTGCTTCATTAATAAGAAAGAGGAATTAGGTGTATGCATAGGTACGGATATAGATCTTGGACAAAAGTCCTTTGTCTGATATGTTTTGCCAGTATTTTTCTCAAGTGTTTTTCTGTCCTGTCCACTGATTTTCTTAACAACATATTTTGATTAACAGAGGTTATTAATTTTGATATTTAGTTTACTTTTTCTGATATGGTTATTGCTTTTTATATACTACACTGTATTTCAAGTTAAGAAATCTTTTGCCTGCCACCAAGACACGAAACTACCTTTCTACGCTTTTATTTATAAGCTTCTGTCATTTTTAAATTAATTTTTTAAGTTAATGGTAGATTCACATGCTGTTGTAAGATATAATACAGAGAAATCCCTTGTACTCTACCCAGTTTCCTCCAATGGTAATTCCTTGTAAGACTATAGCACAATATCCCAATCAGAATATTGATGTCAAAACAATCAAGATACTGAAAATTTCTGTCATCACAAAGCTTCTTTATGTGGCTCTTTTATACACACACCTATTTCTTTACTATCTCCAGCCTCTCCTTGATCCCCAGCAACCACCAATCTGCTATCCACTTTTATAGTTTTGCCATTTCAAGGATATTATATAAATGGAATTATACAGTTTGAAACCTGTTGAGATTGCCTTTTTTCACTCCACATAATTCTCTGGAGATTATTATGTGTACCAATAGTTTTTAAAATTATTATTATTGCTTACTGATATTCCATGGTATGGATGTACCACATTTGTCACATTCACCATTCACTCATTGCTGTTTGCAGTTTGCAGCTGTTACAAATAAAGCTACTACAAACATTTATGGAGAGATTTTTGTGAGCACATACATTTTAATTTCTCTCGGATAAATGCTTTAGAGTGTAATTGTTGAGGCATATGGTAGTTGCATGTTAGGTATTTAAAACATACACACACACACACACACACACACACACACACTCACAAACCTCTTTTTCTAGAATGGCTGTATCATTATGCATTCCTATCAGAAATTTATGAGTGACCTAGTTTCTCTGCATTGTCATCAGCATTAGGTGTTGTCACTATCTTTTTTTTTTATCTTAGCCATTATGGCTACCCTATGAATTTTTTTTCTAGAAGGTAATCTGACTTTTCAGATTGCTTAATTCTATTTCCATATGCTTTGAGTCATGAATTTAAGAGTATGTTTCCCATTCTGTTATTTTAACTTAGTATGTGGGAGAATCTAAAAACGAGGAAGTTATAAGAAAAATAAAAAATCATCAAAATACTTAACCATCCAAAGCACACTCCATTTTTCTTGTGTAGCTCTTCTTTTAGTTTGTAATTGCATATTTATTATGTGACTATGAAATTAGATCATTAGTTGCTTACTGTGTATATGTGCCTTCACTGGTAGAGGGTAGGAATCCTGTCTGCTCACTCATTCCCCGCTGCATTGCTCCTATTAGGTATATCAAGAAGACCTAATAGAAATTAATAAATAATTACTGAATGTTAATATGAGTTCTAAATGGGTTCCCATCTTGCGTATGGAATTACTTAATAGATGATTTAAAAATAGTAGTTACATAAACAATTGTTTAAAAATTGTGTCAGTGAACATTTTATAATGCTTTCACTTTGAATGATACACTGATTTAACTCACTTTTTAAAAATATTTTAATGTTTATTATTTTTCTGAGAGAGAGAGAGAAAGAGAGACAACATAAGCAGGGGAGGGGCAGAGAGAGAGAGAGACACACACACACACACACACAAAATCCAAAGCAGGCTCCAGACTCTGAGCTCTCAGCACAGAGCCTGATGTAGGACTCAAACTCCCAGACCACTAGATCATGACCTGAGCCAGTCAGACGTTTAACCAACTGAGCTACGCAGGGGACCCTGATTTAACTCGCTTTTTAAAATGTATACAAGGTTCACAAGGACCAGAGTTAAACTAACTCTCACTGGTTTGTGTCAGAGACAATCCTGTTCTTATTCAAAAGGTAGCCTTTTCTCCTTTAAAACATTTCCAATAAAAAACACATTTTAAAGCTTAAAAATCTAATCTGTAGTACAAATAAAATGTCTCCCTTTTATAAATTTATATTTAATAACTCTGATAAAAAAAACTGTAGTAGTTATTCAATATTCTTTGCTTTGGATACAGTACAGGCAAAGTACCCCAAGACAGAACTTAAATCCATTCTTAAAATTTTTCCAATGAAAAAGACTGAACCATCTATGTATTACATCCATCTTAATATGTGATTCGTCATATATACTTTGTTCTGTCAGTGCCTTGTTCATATGTTCTTGCCCCGCAGGAGTGCAGACTCTTTCCAGCACATGCGTTTTTACCTGAGTACTTGCCTTGACTGGTAGTGTGTTTTTGCCATCTACTTTGCAAAGTGGCAATGCCACAGAGTGAATGTCTCTCTGAGCATAGCTCTTTGACTGATGGCAGTTGGTATAGGAACACCCTTACTCCTTACAGCCCTAATGGAGAACTCCGGAGCATGTGTTTTTCATTGGCTTCCAGATTTTTCCCTGCAGGATTAAGTTCTTGTGACCAACATTGTAAACTCGCGTGAAAATGAATGCTTTACTGACTGCTTTCCTTTCTCACTCTTACTTGCTAACCCTTCTACTGATGTTTTTTGGAATCACTTCCAAAATAAATTACTTGGACTCCAATCCTAGTTAGGGTCTTCTTTGGGGGAACAGTTAGATAAAAATTCCTGTTTCAAGTAGAAAATGGATAGCAGTTATTGCTTTTCTTCCAAATACCGAAATACTCATTAAACTCAATTAGTGAGGCAGGATTCTGCCAAGTGCAAATAGAAGGTAGTGTGCTGTTGTTTTTCACCCTCATTGCAATCTTATTAAACCTACTATGCCAGTTATCCCCTATCTTTTAGGTAAAAGCCTATGAGATAAAAGTAAAAGTCTATGAGGTTTCCATGACTTTTCTG
Source organism: Proteles cristata cristata (assembly GCA_017311185.1). Lineage (NCBI taxonomy): Eukaryota > Metazoa > Chordata > Mammalia > Carnivora > Hyaenidae > Proteles > Proteles cristata. Next base: position 224,677 of record JAESUZ010002442.1, on the reverse strand, counting down.
TTCACTCTTTTAAAAAAATTTTAATGTTTACTTATCATTGAGAGACAGAGCATGATCATGGGAGGGGCAGAGAGAGGGAGAGACATAGAATCTGAAGCAGGCTCCAGGCTCCGAACTGTCAGCACAGAGCCTAACGCAGGGCTTGAACTCAGAAACCATGAGATCATGACATGAGCCGAAGTCAGATGCTTAACTGACTGAGCCGCCCAGGCACCCCATCTGTTCACTTTTAAGTTCAATAACTAGTCTCATATTCAAGTCGTAAGTTGATCTTTGAAGCCCCAGATAGAAGATGATCGGACTTGGAAATCTGCACTAAAGAAAAAAAAAGGTATCTTTCTTTACTATTTATCTACTTTATTCATCACCTCCTCCACTTCCTCCACTCACTCTGTAGCCTCTGGCTCCTCAGGGTTGGAACAGAGAAAGAAAAGAGAGGGAAGAATGTAATGTTGACTAGAATGTTATACTCTGGAGTGGTGTGGCTGATGCCACAGTGCTTGCTCTTTGTCTTCTTGGATATGTGGTGGGCCAGAAATCTCCCCATCCTTGCCATAGATGTTGCTTAGCACTATAGATGTTGCTTAGCACTATAGCCTACAGCAATAATGCAGTCTTCAGCTGGCAGCTTGTAAACCTTTTTCCTTTCTATCTTTGTCTCTCCTGCACTGGCACACCTCTACCTCTTTCAACCAGAGTCTTCTTTCCTTAGGCATGAAGCCCTTTAGGTGGGACCATTTTCAAAGTAATTCAAGGTTAGATAACTTCTAGAGTCCCATGAGGTCCCTGGAAATACTAGCCATATTCAGTGAAAACAGAGTTTTCTCCCTTCAAAGCCCTCTCTGTTCTTCTGTCAGTCAGGCTGGCTATAGGCAACCCAGCCTCTTGGCATCAAACTTCTCCAAGTGTGGGTCTATAGTAAATGTAAGTCAACACCAAGCCTGATGCTCCCAACTCCAAAGAACAAGGTCAATTCTGAAGTTCTCTCTCTCCTATGCTCCAGGTTGGTCTTCCTCCTGGTGGTAAAAATAGTCATGTTCTGTGAGGGGATTTCCTAAGTCTTTCTGCGTGACTAAGGAGAGCAAAGGAGAAAAGTATAACTCTTCCCACAGAAATCATTCTCATGGTCTTTCTTCTGTCCATCTTTGTACTTCCCTTTATATTGGCTTGAGGCAGCTCACAGACCAATGTTTATCCATCTGTCTATTTGGGTTACCCCTTAGCAAGTTCTGCACAGTTGGCCTGGTACTTCACTTTCAAATTAGTACATACTTAACACTCTTTTTTCTAATCTTTGTAGCTTCAGCAAAAATTCTAAGCAGGAAAAATTTTATTTCAACATCTTGCTATACCTCTAATTCAAAATCTAAGTAAAGAAACTGACATTTTTATGGTTTACAATATTCCAAAATTTGTGCTACATCTTAACCATATATTATCTTGTTAGGATAGTCCTATTTCGTATATCATCTGATAATTTTCATCAGTGACACCTAAGTTAGGAATTCAGATTACATGTATTTTTCATCAAATGATTTTATAGGCATTGAAACTAACCTATAAAGATACAAGGGGAAAGAGTGTTTAAGAAAACATCAGGCCATTTGCAAACATTTTCAAGAAATGTTAAAAATGTCTTATTATAAAACAGATTTTGAATCTTAAAGTGACAAAAGAAGACATATTGGATATTGTATGCTATAAATTCTTATTATCCAAATTACAGTTACAAATTCAAGAAGTATGATTTTTAAAGTCTTTTTTCTACTGTTTTTCCATATTTTCCATTTTTGATAATAAATATATATTAAATATGTATAAAATTTGTTTTTAGAAATAAAATTAGCTAACTCAGAATGTAATCATTGTGTTTCAAGGAATCTTCAAAGGGTTAGAGGCAGCTTTATATTAGGCAGATTAGTAACATCTGTTCATTGATTTGCCAGTTATTTAATAATTATTCTAATAACTTGTACACAGCAGTTACAGCTAGTTCACTTCATGGCTTCTCAAACCAACAAAACATCTGTAAAGATGTTTATATTTTATTTAAAACTGAAATACTAATGTGAGGTATGGTTGCAAAGACACTGGATCCAGAAGCATAGTGTTTATGTGCACATATTAAGAATAATGTATTTTATAAAAACTCAGAAACCAGGGATACATGCATTGTCTTTTTCTCTCATCACAAGTTGGGAAACAGAGCCTGTATTAAATCAGAAGACTATTTAGGACATTCATCTCCCTGAAAGTCAAAAAGATGATTTGCCCATGGGAGATACAATTTTATGATAAATATGCAGGAGCTTCAAAGATTTACAGATTTTGAGATGGCACTTGGGAGTATCATTTTTTTCCCTAGTTTCTCTTAAATGAAGAATTCCTTGAGATAGGTTAGAAAATCGGTTAATTTAATTGCCTCTTTGCAATAATATAGGAATTTATGGCATTTTTCTGTAGCAGAGACTAAAATTGTCCTCTTGGTTATAGAAATTAATTGATCCTTAAAAACACACTCTGTTTAAAAGATGTTATTGTCTTATTCCATAAAAATGGTTAATATGTATTTGCTGGAAAGTAAAATCATGTATATTTGACCTGTCAAAGGCTTTTCTCTGCAAATAAAAAGTTGGCCTTTTCTCAATGCCAGATGGTAAACTGAACCTGAATTCTATGAATGATACTATGATCTTTCTCATATATATCATCAGGAGTGGTAAGGTTCTGCAATTAGAACTCAGTTGACAATGTGGGTGATGAATGAGGCACAGGAAGACTTCCGATTGCTCTTACACAACTGCATCATTGGCTCTGCATAGTATCAGCAACATTAAGGTTTTGTTTTTTTCTCCCAGAAAACGACTTACAAAAATAGGGGAAGCAGCTGAGATCATTACTGTATCACATTGAAGTTGTGTGCTAATATTCTCAGGGTGATACACTATGAGCAAGAAAAGAAAACAAGAATTAGTGAGAGTGGGAGGAGGAGTTCCCTTCAGAGACTGTAGAGAGAGGGGTGGCTCGTCTACTTGCTGGGGTCTGATAGTTTAGCAAGGAGGAAGAAGACAACGTTATGATATGTTGTTAGTGACTACTGCACCGTCTCTTCCAAAATATTAATAAAAACCTGTACTAAGGCTTACATTATTTTTGAAAATTTCTGTAATTTTAACTTATGCTTTATTTGGGTGTCTGAGGTATCAAGGGCAGGCTTCAAGGTGGACAAGCAATGGTCAGGTTGCATATAAAGTACCAACAAAATTAATGATTTTGTTTCTGGTAGAAAGTTTAGAGAAACATCAGAAACATGCGAGATTATTTGGTTTCACAAATGAGACCATTTTATTAATCATTTTATTGACATTTTAGAAGATGATATTCGAAGAAGTTTGCTTGCCTACTTGGTTTCTTCATACCTGAAGTGTCTGTTTACAGAGTTAATGCTCAACACAATTTCAGATGAAAGAAAAGACACTGTTTTGTGTTATTTTGTGTGACATTGTATATTCATTTTCTGTTTGGTGTCATAACAGACTGCCATAAATTCAGTGGCTTAAAAAATACACAATTTTATTATATTACAGTCTTAGAGGTCAGATATTCAACACAAGTGTAATCAAGCTAAGAACAAGGTCTTGGCAAGTCTGGGTTCCCTTCTGGAGACTCAAAACAAGAATCAATTTCTTGTGTTTTCCCAGGTTCTAGAGGCTGCCTTTATTTCTTGGCTCATAGCCTCCTCCTCTATTTACAAAGCCAACAATAGTGGGTGGAGTCCTCATGGTGCTTCTCTCTGAACCACTCTCCTGTCTTCTTCTTTTAAGGACTCATGTGATCAGATTGGGCCCATGTGGGTAATCCAGGATAATCTACCCATCTCAAGGTTGGATGATTAGAAAGATTAATTGCATCTGTAACCTTAATTTTCTTTTACCACCTAAGGTAGCATATTCATGGGTGTGGGGATTAGGGTGTAAACCTGTTTGGTAGGAGTCATTATTCTGTCTAACAATTCCTGTACTGCCTACCAATTAGGTTTAGTAGTGAGTAATCCAGATTCAAAATAGTGGTGATTTAAATAAACTAAGTTTTTAAATTTAAATAAACATAAATGTCCTAATGGAATGACTAGCATCCTTATGTTACAGATATTGAACTAATGACTTCAATGAATCACATGGACTACAGATATTATTAAAAGATGAGTTTGTTTCCATTTTAACACCAACACCAATTTCTAAAATAGGCTAATTCTATGTATATATTAAGTCATTATAACCAGTCATTTTTATTAAGTTAGTACAAAAGAAAACTGTATTTTAAGAGAGATAAGAAGAACAAAAGCAAAGATCACTTTCCAACTATTTGTATTAACATCACATAGCAACAAGGTGCACTGGGGATAACAACTTGTAATGGTATCAATCACAAAAGAAATGTGTTTTTTAGAGGATTTGAAAAGGTAATGGGAATTCTTTGCTATATGGCATAGCATTGTATTTTAAAAGACTTGTGAGACACTGAAGCTCTATAAACACCTTAATGTACAGAAATAATAAACTAATCCTTAAAAGATGAAATTTAGTAAGGATAACTTATGATTTAAAAAATACAAGGAGACAGAATAAGGATAGTCTTATCCATTTAATTTTCTTTAGCTTGTAGTAGAGACAGGATGTGATAATGGTGTAATATCCAAAAGCTAATTACATCCTAAGATGAATAGTTAGCATGATATTGAGAATATTTTCTTAAAAGGGGAGGTCGTTATGGCATCATGGACTGTTCAGACCACACCTGCATGTAAAATACAATTCTGGACACAGTAGCAAGAAGGGCATGTTTAAGCTGGAACATGTCCAGAAGAGAGTAAACCAGAGAGTAAAAAGCCTGACATTGTGCTAGTTCAGAAACCCTAACTGTGTAGAGATAAACACATAGGAAATGTGATAGCTGTCTTGAAATATCTAAAGTGTGTCAGGTTAAAGGACATTACACTTGGTCCATATATTCTCAGTGGATAGTACTCAGACGAGAGAGAGAGATTTTGGTTCAATATAAAAGTATCTTTCTAATAACTAGAGCTTTCTGGAAGTAGAATAGACTATACCCATATGAAGTGAATGATCCACCACAAAATTGTGGTGAATTTATTTCCCAAGAACATTTCTAGAAAAGACTTGGAACCAATCCTTAGATGTCCTCTAACCCTCCTTGACCAATCTCTCCTATATTACTAAGTAGAGCATGAATGTCATTCTCATATATGGCGTCCTTATTCTTTCAGCCAGTATATTAGGAGTAGAATTCTGCACATTGTATTTTAGCCAATAAAAGCCAGAATGAAATATTTTGACTATTATTAATGGTAGTGTATATAATCAAGAATATATCTTATTGGTATCCTGATGTTAAACTCAGGAACTCAAGTGAAATTGTTTGAACATGATATTAACAGTAGTTATCCTCAGGATTTCCATAGAATTTCCTTCTTTCTTTGAAATGAGAGTAACTAAGACTGCCAACTTGGATAACCCATAATATCCCTAAAATTACTGTAGGAAGGTCGTCTCCTGAAAATGAGAAATGCATTTTATTACAGGCAGGATGCAGGCTTGGATCTATTTTGTTTGAATAGCTTCAGCTAAAAAAGAGTAGTTTATATAAGATCAATATTTTTACCTAGAAAAACAAAGAAAGCAACACACACACCACCACCACCACCACCACTACCAATAACAACAACAACAATAACAAACAAACAGCTTGAAGACATGGGAAAGAAGCAAAGCAGCTAGACCTAAGTGACCAAGACCCCCAGGAAGAAGGGACATACATTATAGTGAGTACCAAATTGTCTGACACTTTTCCTAGCCAGGAATTTCCAATTGGGCAAAAAACTTCAGCTCAGTATTTTTAACAGTCTCATAAGTCTGGGCAGATAAAAAGTGGAGTTTAGGTTTACCAAGGCAGTCATCATATTAAAAGGCAAGAAAGAAAATATCATCTGTAGAAAAATGAGTCTGATATTTTGGGCTATTTGTTCCCTTGGAGCATCCTGCCAATTCCTTAACTGTCCATAAAATGCTGAAAACTTAAGCATAAGTTGACATATGAGAGGCTAAAAATTAATCAGGGACTTCAATAATCCCACTTGGATGAGGAAACAAAAATTAGAGCTCATGTAGTTCTGAAGAAACAGGGGCTCTGGTGATCAAACCTGGACTTTTAGTTGAAACTATAAAGCACCAATCCCTAGAAGTAAGAACAAACCAAAATAGAGAAGCCTTTAAACAAACAAACAAACAAACAAACAAGCCTGAAACACAGTCTTTAATCATCTCTATCACAGACTGGATTAAGGTTATTTGCCATTAATTTAAACTGCTTTCCAAAAGAAACACAGATCACTTCTAAGGAAAATTGGCATCATTCAAAAGCTAAATAGTTGGCTATTTTGTGCACAATGCCTGGAATTTAATTTTAAAGCTCACAAGATATGCCAAGAGATAAGATCAAGTAGCTGAAAATCATAGTGGAAAGAAATAGAAAATAGAAATAAATCCACAGGCTATTCAGTCCCTGGAAACATTAGACACTGTGCTGTTCTGATATTAATGTATCTATGGGTATAATGATAAAGATATAGTGAAAACTGTGACCACTATATTTTAAAAATAGAAACATTAAAAATTAAACCTGAAAAATAGAATCCATAAAGAAGAGTTAAATGGAAATACTAGAACTAAAAAATATCATCAGTGAAACTGAGAAATCAATAGAATGTTAAACAGAATTCTAATTAGTAGATCAGTAGAAAATAACCACACTGAATCAGGAAGAATAAAAAGAGCACAAATGCAGAAATATACTTCAGAGCCAATTAAGACATGATAAAAATTTCTACCATATGTGTAATTGATGTTCAGAAGATATAAATAATATTTTAAAATATGTTGATCAAGATTTTTCCAAACTGATGGAAAACCTTAAGCCACAAATTAAAGAAGCTCTATGACCTCCCTAGAGGGATAAATTTAAAACGCATCTCAGTATACAATAAAAAAATATATATATAAAATAAAAAATGGAAAGAGAGAAAAAAAGAAAGTAAAGAATAAAATAGAAAAGAAAGGAGAGGTGTCTGGGTGGCTTGGTTAAGCATCCAACTCTTGACTTTGGCTCAGATCATAATCTCACAGTTTGTGGGTTCAAGCCCCATATTGGGCTCTGCACTGACAGTGAAGAGTCTGCTTGGGATTTTCTCTCCCTCTCTCTCTGCCCCTCCCCCATTCTCTCTCTCTCTCTCTCTTTCTCTCTCTCTCTCAAAATAAATCAATAAGCTTTATTAAAAAAAAAGGATACATCACTTTCAAAGAGGCAACAACACCTGGAAGTTGGCTTTTAAAGCAAAATGACTGCAACCAGAAGAAACTGAGATGACATCTTTAAAGAACGAACACAAAACAACAAAAACAGACAAAAATGAACCCAGTGGAAATATATTGGGTTTTTTTGTTTATTAGTTTTAGCAATCTCTACACCCAACATGGGGCTTGACTCATGACCCGAGATCAAGAGCCACATGCTCTACTGAGTCAGACAAGCAACGCCAGAAGAAAATATTTTTCATAATGAAGGCTAAGTGAAGATACTTTCAAGCATTAAAAAACTGAGCAAGTTCATCATCTGCAATATGATGTGTATACATATATAAAAGTGCCAATGATTAAGAAAGAATTGTATAGTGCAAGGTTAGACAAATAACAGAGTTGCCTAGAACAGTAGTTGGCAAACCATAACTTGTGAAATAGCTATTTTTACACAGGTTTATTGGAACACATCCATAGCTATTCATTTACATATTATCTATGGCTATTTTTGCACTACAATGGTTAAGTTGAGTAGTTGCGACAGATACCATATAATCGCAACAAGTAAAGAATGATCATTTCAGTAAATTGCACCAAGTTATACAGAAGTTCTTCAAGAAAATACAATTCTCAACCCATCCTTCACATCACATTCAAGACCACGTCCAAATAAAGTGCAGATCTAAATATGAAAGATCAAGTGTGTATAATAAGTTTTTAAATAGGAGGATATTATGACCTTGGAAAAAGCAGAGTTGTTGAACAGGAAATAAAGTGCACTTATTGTTGTTGGAAACCATAGATAAATCAGATTTCATTTAAAATAAGAATTTTTTGTTTATCAAGACATTCCATTGAGAGAAGAGAGTGAAAACACAGCCTACAGATTGAAAGAAGATATTATTAAAATTTTTTTTAATGTTTTATTTATTTCTGAGAGAGAGAGACACAGTGTGAGCAGCAGAGGGTTAGAGAGAGAGGGAGATACAGAATCTGAAGCAGGCTCCAGGCTCTGAGCTAGCTGTCAGCACAGAGCCTGATGTGGGGCTTGAACTCACGAACCATGAGATCATGACCTGAGCGGAAGTCAGACACTTAACCAACTGAGCCACCCAGGCACCCCGAGGAAAGATATTATTAATTAATTGATATCTATCTAGCTGCAGAAATAGATATGTGCAAAGGACTTATTCTATGAATATACAAAGACCTACTATAAATCAATGAGGAAAAGACATTTATAAAAATAAGTCACAGACTATAACAGTTATCTCACAAGAAATGATATAAAATTTTTAACAATTTAATGTTTATTTATTTTTGAGAGAGACAGAGTGTGAGCAGGTAGAGGCAGAGAGAAAGACAGAATCTGAAGCAGGCTCCAGGCTCTGAGCTGTCAGCACAGAGCCTGACAGGGGGCTGAAACCCTTGAATTGTGAGATCATAAACCTGAGATCATGGTGCTCAACCAACTGAGCTACTCAGGTACCCCAAAATGATATAAAATTTTAATAAATATATGGAAAAAGTGTTCAAATCAATAGTCATAAGTCAATATTCATGAGAAAACTGAATAAACCACAATAACATACTTCTATACTCTCATCAGAAATACGTTTTAAAAACCTGACAATAATAAGTAATATTAAAGAGTTAGAGTAACTGGAACTCTATTATACTGGTTGAAGTACAATACAACCCCTTGGGAAAACTGATTGATAGCATCTACTAAAGAAGAATATATGCACTGTGTACTCAATAATTCTATTTCTACAGAAATATATCCATATGTGCACCACAGGACATGAACAAAATGTCGATAACAATACTGTAATCACTCCCAAATGGAGCTTATCTAAATGTTTATGAACATTAGAAAGGATAAATAAATGAGATTAAATTAATTAATAAGATACTCTAAAGCAATGAAAATATCTATAATATGCATATTTATATAATAATATAGGTTAATTTTAAAGAAAACCAAACAAAATGGCTACTGTATGATTTTAGAAACATTTTTAAATTATTATTATATTATTATTATTTTAAAAGCAAGCAAAATTAATCTATGAAGATAGGCTCTAGTAGAATAGTTTTCTTGGGAAGTGGGTGTAGTTCATGTGAAGGGGCATGAAGGGACCTTTGGAATGCTGGTGATAATCTACTTCATCAGGATGGTAGTCATACAGGTATGTTCACTTTGTGAAAATTAATTGATTGATATATTTATAATTTATGCGCTTTTTTGGCTGTATATAATACACTAATAAAAAGTTACCTTACTTAAAATGTTACCTCATCTTATACCTCAGCTATTGAAGTAGGTATTGAAATATTTACTATTATCACTACAATTATGTCAAAAAATAATGGTTTTTTAAATGATTGTTTTTGTATAGTAAATTATACATATATATGATTTCATATGTTTTCCAGTTATTGAATAGATTTTAACAATTTATATACATTAATTTTATATATAAATAATTACATGTATAATTTTATATGTATATAACTTTCTTTTTTTAAGTTTATTTATTTATCGTGAGAGGGAGAGAGAACACATGAGGAGGGGAGGGGCATAGAGAGGGGGAGAGAGAAAGAATCCTAAGCAGGCTCCCCACTGTCAGCACAGAGCCCAGCACAGGGCTTAAACTCATGAACTGTGAGATCATGACCTGAGCTTAAATCAAGAGTTGAACACTTAACTGGCTGAGCCACCCAGGTGCCTCTAATTTTCTAAAGCTACTATAATGAATAGGAATTACTTCTATAATAATGAAAGAAATAAACTTCATTTACAGTAACACAGTTGGACATTCGGTCTCAGTTATGCAAACTGTATTTGTTCATATATTTATTCTCTCCATAATTCCCTAAATTGTGGGTACAACTGACTTCCAACTACAATACATTCTTACAAATTACTTTAACAAAAGGCATAATGAGAAATGCCTATTATAATTGTGATATCAGAGATTTTAGGATTTAATCTGTCTTTAGATAAGTAATATAGCACTGACTGACTTTCATTGATGTTTAAACTTACTTTTACACTGCAAGTAGCCTTGTAAAAAGACTTTCTACTTCATGGACCATCAGTAATTTTTTATGTTAAATTAAACTTGTTCTGTTCCTTCCAGTCCATCACTTTTCTTTGCCTCTCTTATCCTTTTTCAGTCTGTAATAATTCTTTTGTGAATGGAGTTTTCCATTTAAGTACCAAATAATGATCCATTGTCATTTGAACTTTTGTTTTCATTTGGTTGGAGTTTACCATTGTATGTACTTGAATGACAAATTCATCCTATATGCTCAGAGAAGCAACCTCATACCATATGGAACAAGGTGCTTCAATTATTCTTAACTTTATCCTATATAAAGAGTAGGATAAGCCAAACATTGGAGGCAGAACTAGAGTTCTTTGAACTACAAACTGTGATCATTTTTATTTTCAAGTACTCTCTTAAATATTATATTTAAAGCAAGCTCACTACAAACTGAAAGACTTCTACTTATATTCAAAGATGACTATTCAAGAAGATAAAAGTTTACAAATAGCATCTTAGTTTGTACTACAGCATACTTTGGAAAAAGATCAAATGTATAAGACTTCGAACTCCTCAAAATAAGGAAAGTATTATCAAAGCAACACAAAATGAAGTACCCTTTCTTAGTTTATAAGGTTATACAGACCACCATAATGAGAAGAAGCTATGAGGTACTCTTAGTTACTGTACAAAGTAACAATAGGCATCTTTTTCACAGAAAAGATATTAGATTATTCTTCAAACAACTCTGAATCTTATCTGTCTGAAAAATTGATAGCATTTAAAACAATTTTTAAATATAGATGGAGGAGAAGTATTGACCTCTTACCTCTCTCTCTGATTCTACCCAAAGGGATGTAAACTCAGGAAGGATAAGAAGTCTTTTTAATCACTTAATCAGTGATAAAAAGTTGTGAGTATTCTCTGCTTCTACTATCTTGGGTGTTCATTATTACAGGTCATATATTCTGAATGAAGAAAAGAGTATAGGTAATTTTGGCAAATCCCTTGAAGGCATAAATATTTCATTCCCTGCAACAGAACCCTTTTTGGTATTTACTGAAATTGTTTACAGCCTACTTGAAAATCCTAAATTTGATTTTAAACATTTCCCATTCAATTCTATCATCCCATTTGCCTACTGGAATGCTTACTAACTTTGAGCTGTGTGGAAAATTGTGCAATATCACAGTTTGTACCTCCTTGTTGATATTACCTTCATTCAACTATCTGAAAGCTGAGTAGCAAGTTGTAATATTTTTTTTTACATCTTTCAGAGCCAGTCTTTTATGAAGGCAGGTAAAGAATCATTTAAGTGGTATGAATACAGGAATTTTTTTTATAAGTCCAGCTAAAAGACACCAAACTCTCTTAATTTCTATTAAGGATCAGCAAACTATTTTCTGTAAACAGCTGGATAATAAATATTTTAGGCTTTCCAGGACATACACCTTTGTTGAAACTACTCAACTATGTTGTAGTAGCATGAAAGCAGCTAGAGCAGCCATTAATACATGAATAGGCATGGCCAGGTTCCAAAAAAACTTCATATAAAAACAAGTGTCTGGGTAAATTCTGCCAGTGGTCCATAGTTAGCTGATTCCTTTTGCTAGATCATTCCTAAAATTTTATTATTCCTTCATTGTAAGACAGTGATCTTTTTTATAATATAGCCAACACTCTGTTATTATCAGCCATCATTTACAATCTTTTAGAAATGATCTTTGAATTTCCAAATATGCAGTTTTATAAAAGGGCAAAAGAAAAAAAACAAAACAAAACACTGAGAGACCTAGGCAGAAATAAGGCCTATATTTAGCACCAACTATTAGAACATATTGAATGAAAAAAAATATTGACTGGAAGCAAGACAAATCTCATTGCATTAATAATTTCTCCAGTGTCCATGTCAACTCACTTATTCATTCATTTACCCATCTATTCAGTCAGACTTTTCGAGCCCTTATTATGTCACAGGGTACTATGCTAGGTATAAGGGTAGGACAGTGAATGTAGGTCAGCCAAAGTCCAGGCCTCAACAAAGTTTTCAATCTAGTGGGAAATATGGACACTGAGGACATAATTTTAAAAATAAAGAATGCTATAAACACAGAGAATGGGAGACCTTGTGTAATACACCAGAGTGGGGTGGGGTGGACATGCTGAGAAGACATCTCTCAGCAAGTGATGTTGAAGCCATATAATATGGAACATCAAAGTAGGCTAGGTAAGGACAGAGAGTAGGGGTAAGGTTATTAAAGTTTTTATTCAAAATCTGTCTATTTTCTAAAGTCAGAGTTTTCACATTTGTACCTAGTTAAAATACTAAGGATAGCCTTGTTGTACTTGGTACAATAGAATAATATTTTCCTACTGTGAGTGCTGGATGGATACTTCAGATGCTTTGGGACAGAAATAAAAATTGGTGCAACCCCCTTGAATGAGCTCTCCTGGACTCTAAGCCAAAATTTTGCTTAGTTTCATGTTTGACTTTCATCTGTTTAGCAAATGCAATTAGTTCATTCAGACTAGATGAAAAACATTAGGGGGAAATTTTAGCCAGTGAAAGTTAAGATATGAACATTGGCCAGAAAAGGAAAAAGAAAAAGAAAAGAAGAAAGAGAGGAAGGAGTAGAAAAAGGCTGGTTGGAGGATTGGGAGGAACTTAACGGAGGACCATGGGGGAGAAGAAGGGGAGAAATGGTGGGGGAGAGGGAGAGAGGCAAACCATGAGAGACTCTTGAATGCTGAGAACAAACTGAGGACTCATGGATGTGGTGGGGAGAGGGAGATGGGTATGGAGGAGGGCACTTGTGGGGATGAGCACCGGGTGTTATATGGAAACCAACCTGACAATAAACTATCTGTAAAAATAAATAAATAAATAAAATTAAAAAAAAAAAAAAAAAAAAGAAGGCTGGTTGGAAAAGAAGTCTTGGTGTGGAGAGATCCTGACTAGTGACTAATAGCAGAAAAACATTTTCAGTTTATTTCTGAATAAACTTTAAACTCAAAATGCCACCCAAAAGGCATTTGGGGAATTGTTTGGTGAGTAAATGTCATATCTGTAAGAAGGAAGACTAATAGACTCTCTGAACTGTAATGGCCTGGCCTCAGTAAAATACACACTCAATTTTTATTAGGCTTATTCATAGTGTAATAGGTAAAACTTTTGTCTTAAAACTATAGTGTCCCTGATAAATATTGCACTTGTTTCTTTATGTTACAGTATTTAATACTCTGTGTGGATGATACAACACAGGTTACAAGACGTGGGTCAAGAGAATTGGTACAACCCTGAGGCTTGCTTTATGATCCTATCTGACATTTTCATCCAGCAGTCATGCCTGCAACTTCAGAAAACAGTGTAACATAAAAGGGCAAATGCATTTATACAATCATCATCTCTTTCATCACACATCTATATGGCTGTGAGGGTCACCAAGGCTCAGCGGTCCTGAGGTCCCAAATTCAATATCTACCCTGAAATTTCCTGGAGAGATTTCAACTCCAAATCTAGTGGTTAGACCCTGGATATATCCAGATACATTCCATTTATTTCCCAACTGGAATTTTAGTGCATCACCCTTGGTGAGGGGATCACTGACTAATTTCAAAAGAACTTAACCTAAGTTTTGATATCAACATCAACAAACACACATTGAAGAACCAGCTCTACAGGACAGTACACTGGGAAAACTATTACAAATTAAGTTATTGTATTTCTCTTTAAGAGCTCATACCATGCAAACAGCAATCCACAGATGGTTGATCCACAGATAACTCCTAGTTAGCTCTCAGATATTAATGGTCACTTGTGTAGAGATTGCTTTTCTCATCTTCCAAACAAGTGTGAATCCCCCACTCAAAACTTCTCATAGATTAAGGTCCTTCTCACCACCTTGGTATTTTACCCTTAATTAAGTCATAAATGACATGAGTATGAGGATCATGTTTTGTTTTGCCCACCTTTGTATCCCAGAGAAAGTGTCTACATCACATAATACACTTTGAAAACTATTCACTGAATGAATAAATTATTGAATGACAGAGTGAATAAAATAATAACCAATAGATTTGTAGAGGGCAAAATAGATATATAGAAGGCAGCTGTCTAAATACTTTGATTTGGGGAGAAAAGTCAAAGGAATTCTCTTAACAAAAATGTATATACAGATTGCTAAGTGCATTTAATTAAAAATATTAGAAACTTTAATATTAAAAATATTAAAAATTTAATTTAATTAAATATTAAGAATATTAGAATTCTTAATAAATAGTATTCTTATTATTCTTAATATTCTTAATAAATAAAATTTCTTAAAATTTTCTGATGGAATGTAATCACTCACAAGTGAAAGTACTGTATTAGATAATTCTACAGCTGGGTTCATTAGAATTTGTTCACTTCTGGATCTGTCAGTGAATGGGGAAAATTTCAAGATCCTCCTTTACAGACTAATCCTTACTCCCTGGTAAATAAACAGAGTGAGTGGTGAGTGAATGAATGAAGCAGAGAAGGAGGGAAAGAAGAAAGGTAGGGAATTTAAAGCCACCATAGTATATTGGTCTATAGAGTGGCGTTAGGACTACATTGTGGGAATTCATAAACCTCTCTCTTTAACATCCATTCTCCGTGTGTCTTATGCAATGTATTTAACCTATTTGGGTCCTCACTATATTCATCTACAAAATGGGCTTATTAATGTGCCTACACCATTAGGCAATTTGATAGGATTAATGACAGCTATATATGCAAAATGTTTTAAACAGTGGCAATCACACTGTAAGTACTGTGTAAATGTTCACAATTAATGTTTCACTCTTCTCAGCTTAATACCTTTCAGGCCCAGAGGCTCTTTTCAGAACCATAACCCTTTAGAATGTGACGATTTTAGAAAGAATATAAAGTTGTGACCCAACACTTAGGAACTATTGCAGAAGGCAATTTGCACATAGATCTTCTTGTTGAATACTTAGCATTGTATTTCTTAGCATGAGAGTTGTATTTAGCATTTGTGGTAAATGATAAAAAGCATTAGGATGGATAGCAAAACTGAGAGCGTGATATAATTAAAATATTTACCACAATTTCTTTTTCTAGGTTGCAAGTGCTCTATATCTATATTTGTATTTTGTAGACAGTGATTAAATAATAAGCAAAATTATGGATGCCAAAATTTCTTTAAACATACATGCATACATACATACATACATAAAAATGAAGTTAGGGTCTTTTAGTACCAACTATATCTACGTCACCACCCCTTATAGAGCTGAAGTGGCCACCAGGTGGCGCTCAGATTTCAAATTGCTTTGCAAATTGGAGAAGGCATCTAATTTCCCAAAATGCTATTGTTCCCTAAACTTTGTTGTACTACAAAATAACTCTTTCTCTCTCTTTATGTGTCTAAATTCTTGGAGGTTCTATAATCGTCACTATGCAATCAAATTAATACCCTTTTAAATATAGGTTAAATAATATACACATATTGATTCTATTATAATACAAATAGTATTTTATATTCATTCTGTAGCCCAAAATGCTTAAGGAAAGAAACTATCTTGAAGATATTCCAAAGACATCAGCCTTAACACCGGTTCTTCTAAACTGACACCGGAAGGAAACATTAATTTAAAAGATTAGAATTTGAAAATTCACTGTTAAAACTTACTGTGCTCAAGCGTTCTATGTTCATTGATTTGTAACATTAATGGACATGTTTTAAATATCCACTACAGCTTATTATGATTTTCTAAAACACCCATTATCTCCCCTAAAACTGTCATATTCAAAAGACAAGCATGGTATGAGAGAAACATGGTTCAGTGAATAAGAAAAGAATCATAGAATCAGAAAGCAAATATACTGGGCTGTTTCAGGATTGAAAGAATTTTAGGAAATTGAAAAGGAATTTTCAAATGTCAGAAAATGCCAGTATACTAAAATTGTTAGACAAGACATAGGCATTAAAAGGATACTTCAGTTCCAATAGATAAACCAAACCAAAATGCATACAAAATTCAAGGTTTAAATTTATTGAAATTTGGCTACATTTGGATAAGGGTATTTGTTGTTATTTTTTAATTTTTAAAATATTTATTTATTTTTTAGAGAGACACACACACAAAGTATGGGCAGGGGAGGGGCAGAGAGGGAGATACAGAAGCTGAAGTAGGTCCCTGCTGAGTATGGAGACTGCTTAGGATTCTCTCTCTCCCTCTGCCCCTTCTCTGATTGTATACTCTCTCTATCTCTCTAAAATATAAAGCAAGGAAGTAAGGAAGCAAGAAAGCAAGAAAGCATGAAAGCAAGCAAGCAAGCAAGAAAGAAAGAGTGGCTCCTTGGTGGCTCAGTCGGTTAAGCATCTGACTTCGGCTCAGGTCATGATCTCATGGTTTGTGAGTTCAAGCCCCACGTCAGGCTCTGTGCTGACAGCTCAGAACCTGGAGCCTGCTTCAGATTCTGTGTCTCCCTCTCTCTCTGTCCCTCCCCTCCTCATGCTGTCTCTCTCTCTCTCAGAAATAAATAAAACATTAAAAAAATTAAAAAGAAGAAAGAAAGAGAAGAGAAGGAGAGAAGGAGAGAGAAAGAGAAAGAGAGAAAGAAAGAAAGAAACAGAAAGCACAGCAACCATGCAGAGCCACAAGGCGAAGCCACCAGGCTGGTCAAAGGGTAGAAAGAGTGGGGGAAAGGGTGAGCTATAGCCAGGTTTTGCTAGAAGAAAGGAGTGAGTCAAGGTAAGCCAGCTTAATATGGTTAGTTGGAATAATTTGGGCAGGCTCTGGGCGTAAAGGTTTCCCTAGTTGTCTGGTACCTGGCGTGGGGTAAGTGGGGCAGACGATATGAGACTTGAGTGTAAGAGCCCTATGGGAGCCTGAACTGGCTGGTGGGGTAAGAGCTTTAGATTGGTTGATTTATGAAAGGAGCACTCACAGAGGAGTCATTTGCTGTCTTTAGGGATTTGCTGCCTTAGAGGAGTAGCCTCTCTTAAGAGAAGAAAGTCCTAAGTCTATAAGACATAAAATTTAAAACATGAGTAATATATAAAGTTTTCTAAATATAGAAGAAAATAAGGAAAATGTGATGTCGTAGGAAAAAAAATAAATTGCAGGAAAGAAGGAATTTTCAACTCTGTCAAAAATGAGTGAGAGCGGAGGAGATAGAAAAAAAGGCATAGTGGACATTGGTAATGTTCTGATGACCTTGAGAAGAAATATTTCAA
Source organism: Proteles cristata cristata (assembly GCA_017311185.1). Lineage (NCBI taxonomy): Eukaryota > Metazoa > Chordata > Mammalia > Carnivora > Hyaenidae > Proteles > Proteles cristata. The sequence continues at coordinate 207,025 of JAESUZ010002442.1, read as the reverse complement.
AGGAGCTGGAGATTAAAGCCCTGTCAAAATGAGTTAAGAACAAAATGCAGGTCGGGAAAGTGCAAGAGACAGAATCGTGGTAAGAAGAAACAAAGAAATGGTGCATAAGACCACTTAATTTTATTTCACTATCTAGGTCTCAAACTTTGTCTGGTGACTTCGACTTATGACACCCCTGGTTTTATCAAAAGAATGCTGAATGTGAACTTACCCTTTCTCTCTTTGCTCTCTTAGCTCCCAGAACATGGACAGAGCCAGGGTCTTACAACAGAGGCAGGATATTATTAGAGTGTTCTAGCTCCAGAGAAAGGACTCAAAGACATTGGCATGTGGGTTTTCAAGCAAATGGTCCCCCTCAGATGACCCTACAGGGAAGCTCAAATTGACAAACTCTACGAACACACCCAGGGATTCCAAACAGAATTTCAGTTACTCCTTCTTTATGTAGTGTGTGCAATGTAGTACCTCTCATCTGACAGATAATAAGACTCAAAATTTGAGATCTAAACTGCCTGGATTAAAATCACAATTTCACCATTAACTACATAGTACCTTGGGCAATATACCAAATTTTCCTTATCTCTAAAATGAAGATTATAAACTTCTCTAAAGTGAAGTTAATGAGTAAACAGAAAAGAAGGTTTTAGTAAGCATTATATCAATGTCACCATGTAATATTATGTTTTATGAGCCCAGATGTGGACAATACAGAAAAGGCAAAGAAAAAGCTTAGAGAATAAAAATACTGAGGGAGAAAATGCAATAAAACTATATTACAATTCTCAAAGATATAAGAAGGTATTGAAGCCATAAAATTATTTTTAAAAAAAGATGCTCTAAATAATACCAGAGAACAGCAACAAAAATTTTTGAAAATAAAAAGTTTAGAGTAGAAATGAAAATTTCAACAGAAATTTTGGAAGATAAAGTTGAGAAAATCTGAAAAAAAAATGAAGCAAAGGGAAAAACAAGGTAGTAAATAAGGGAAAAAAAGAGTAGAGAATTAGAAGACCAGGGGCGTCTGGGTGGCTCAGTTGGTTAAGCGTCCGACTTCCGCTCAGGTCATGATCTCACATTCGTGGGTTCAAGCTCAGCATCAGGCTGTGTGCTGACAGCTAGCTCAAGAGCCTGGACCTGTTTCAGATTCTGTGTCTCCCTCTCTCTCTGACCCTCCCCTGCTCAGTCTCTCTCTCTCTCTCTCTCTCTCTCTCTCTCTCTCCTCTCTCCTCTCTCTTTCCCTCTATCTCTCAGAAATAAATAAAATATTTAAAAAATTAAAAAAAAAAGAATTAGAAGACCAATCTAGGAGGTCCGATATAAGATTCTCCTCTGGTATCTCAAAAGAGAGGGATGCTTATGGGGAAAAAATGTTTAAAGCATGAAAGAAAAGTATCAATGGAAATATATCAGATAATTTCCCAGATTTGAAGGGCTTGAACTTCCAGAGGAAAAACATCCCACTGAGTGCCCAGCACAATGAATGAAATTGACTCACACATTATACTATTCTAGCAGAATGGAATTTTCATGCACATGTGAGAAACTAAATTTTAATATGTACGTTTTGAAACTGAAATGTTAAAAGTGAGAGAGATCTTTTTATTTACACCAATTCAGTAGAAACTTCACAAGCAAAGTGGTACAGAGACAGATCTTTGAATTCTAAAATTATTGTTCATTCCAGAAGGAGAGTCATCTACCTTGAATAGAAGCTGCTGAACCGGGAGATTAACAGGTGTAATTGTACAGTGAGTGAGTATGTGCAAAAAGTGCTAAAGGAAGTGGGGGAGATAAAAATCAATCAAGTGAAAAGTCTTCAGATAAGCAACGCTTCATATACACAGACTTAATGTTGAGCATTTTGTTGAGTTCTCCAGAGAAACAGAACCAGTTGGAAATATATGTGTGTGTATGTGTGTGTGTGTGTGTATACATATATGTGTGTATGTATATATATAAAGAGATTTACATTAAGAAACTCACTCACAGGATTATGAAGGCTCCAAGTCCAAAATGTACAAATGACAGGCTGGAGACCCATGGGAAAATGATGTTGCAATTCAAATAGAATGCCACGAGCTGGCAGAATTCCTTCTTGCCAGGGGGAGTGTTAGTCTTTGTTCTCTTAAGGCCTTCAGCTGAGTGGAGGAGGTCCACTAACATGGAGGGAAATCTGCTTTACTTAAAATTCACCAATTTAAATGTTAATTTCACACCAAACAACAATAAAACAAAACAAAAAAAAAACACTGTTACAGAAATATCCAGAATCATGTTTATCAAATAATCTGGGCACCAAGGCTAAACCAAGCCAACACATAACATTAACTATCAAAAGCATTGAATCAGGGATGCCTGGGTGGCTCAGTTGGTTAGGCCTCTTGACTCCTGATTTCAGTTCAGGTCATGATCTCACAGTTGTGGAGATAGAACCCCAAGTCAGGCTCTCAGCTGACAGGGTTGAGCCTGCATGGGATTTTCTCTCTGCCCTCCCATACTCTCTCTCTCTCTGTCGCAAAATAAATAAATAAACTATATCCAAAAAAAGTATTAAATCGGTGCTCTACCTTTTTCCCACAGATTTTTACCTCAAGATCATCACTTTAATGGACTTTTGTATCCCTTTTGCTTGAATTTAATATGTCCATCACATATTGTATCCTCAGTATCTAACATGGTATTCAGTGTATATTTATCAAGATCACAGCACTTAGAAGTGAATTAAAATGGAGTCAGTCACTTTCATTTTTGACCATGAACACCTGAACTACTGTTCCTCTAACCACCTACACAATGTGCAGAACACCATCCATATGGGAAGACTGCTCAGAAGACTTATGCACATTTCGCCATATCTGAAGGTGTTTTATGATCAACTCAAATAAAGTGTGAGGTCTTATGAGAATTTTCTAAGAGAACTGACTTTTGTAAAAATATTCCCAATTTCTGAACTTTATGTAAGACAGATGTATCTTAAGATAATGCTAAACTAAAAGAGAATTCAAGTATCAGTACTTGGTCCTGAGTACTAAGCATTCTTCCATATTCTGATATGGTCATAATCACCAAATGATCCCAAGCTTCTGGCATCACACAACTGAGCACAGACCCCACACTTCTTAACCTCTCTCCAAAGCCACTTAACACAAGCTTTTAATAAGCTCTTCCCTACTCCTCATACTAAGACACCCCATTATCCCCCATTGAGTGCAATCTCTCTTTGTGCACTAAGGGAAAAGTTCCATTTTATTTGACTACAGGTGGATTCTTGACAGTATTTGGCTGATGGATATTAACTGTGTGGTTTTCTTTCACTTCATTTTTGCCATTTGTTGTGTGCTGGATCATATTTCTATCTGTATCAACAGATACAAAATTACATGTACCAGAAATTATAAACTAACAGAACACTTCATCTCTCATTTATCCTACACAGCTGAAAAACTAATGATAATATTTGAATTAATTGTCAAGATTATTAAAAATCCATGAGCTTTCATATAAGACTGTGTCTCAAGCTTCTTTTTATTTTATTTTATTTTTTTAAGTTTATTTATGAGAGATAGGGACAGCATGAGAGGCAGAGGGGCAGAGAGAGAGGGAGACACAGGATTTGAAGAAGACTGCAGGCTCCGAGCTGTCAGCACAGAGCCCGATGCGGGGCTTGAACCCACAGACCATGAGATCATGTCTTGAGCCGAAGTTGGATGCCCAACTGACTGAGCCACCCAGACACCCTGTCAAGCTTCTTTTTAAAAAAATTTTAATGTTTATTCTTTTTTAGAGAGAGAGAGAGAGCACACACAAGTTGTGGAGGGGCAGAGAGAGGAGACACAGAATCTGAAGCAGGCTCCTGGCTCTGAGCTGTCAGCACAGAGCCTGAAGCCATGCTCAAACTCATGAGCCATGAGATCATGACCTGAGCTGAAGTGGATGCTTTTAACTGACTGAGACACCCAGATCCCCCTCAAGCTTTTTTTTTTAAAACTAGATAAGACCAACACTTGAGTGCACAAGGATACTATATTAATTTTCTATTACTACTGTAATAGATTACCAGAAAATTAGTGGCTTAGAACATCACATATTTATTATGCCACAGTTCTGTAGGTCTAAAATTTGAAATGTGTCTCACTGAGTTCAAATCAAGTTATTGCAGACAGCATTCCTTTCTGTAGGGTCTAGGGAAGCATCTGTATGTTTGTTTTTTCTAACTACTTCTAGAGACTGCTTGCACTCCTATGCGTCTTCAAAGCCAGTCAAGGCCAGAAAGGTCTTGCTCAAAGAGGGGTCTATGACACTGACTTTTCTGCTACCCTCTTCCACATTCAAGGATGCTTGGGTTACACTGGGCGTACCCTGGGTAGTGCAGGGGCAACCTCCTTCTTTTAAGATCGGCTGATTACTAACCTTATTTCCACTTCTCACTTTAATTCTTCCTTGCTATATAATGAAATATATTCAGAGGTTCCTGGGAATTAGGATATAGACATCTTCATTTTGCTTGTCACAGCTACCATCTCCTAGAGGCAAATGGTAGCTGCTTTCTAGACAGATCCTGTAAGCTCTGCAACTCTCATACAGTCTTTTCCCACTTATTTCCAGGTGACTAACTTGGTCTTTATGAGCATCTGAGGCTGTGATCCCTGTTACAAACATGCATGTGTCTGTGAAGCACAGAGAGCTATCTTGTTGCTTACCCAACTTTCATCAGCTCAGGAATTATAGGAAAATCTGGAGTGACACCTGGATTTCCTTCTAAGACTGGATCTTTCTTTTTTTCCTTTTCTGGTTCACCACAGTGGAAAGAAGTCATTGCAATTAAGAAAATTAACATTTTTTTATTAACTCCTAGGAACCAGCAACTTTGCTAAGTACGTACATGTATAGTACCAAGTTTTGGGTTGATGTAACCTGAACTACAATTGTCTTTGCATCAAAAGTTTGAAAAAGATTCAGTTGAAAGTTAAGCAGTGTCTTAGTTCCAAAGATTGAGAAGGTACCAATATCAGAGAAAGAAGAGATCATTTCAGAGGTAATTCTACCCAGCTACCCACCTATGAATTCATATTAACAAGTTCTTTGTGAGCTATGTTTAGTATCATACTTGATACAGAGTTTAAGCTAAAAAAAAAAAAATGTTGTTCAATGAGTAACATTTGAAACATTCCTTGAAACAATTTGCTTGTTTTCTCTTTTTGTTATTTTGTTTTCTGCTTTCTTTTGTTATGTATGTGTGTTTATCTGTTTGTATATAAAGACACAAACATTCCTATCTTTTATTTGGAATTTATTAAATCTAGACTTCTTAAAGGGAAAAAGGTATCCATATACAGAGATTGAGAGGAAAGAGGAGAATAAATACGAACCTTTCACAATCATCCTATCCCAGGAGAATACTAAACTTCAAAAATTAACACTTCCTTTGCTGCAGAGCAAGCAACCACAAACTCTCCTAATCTAGGAACTTTCCAAAGCAGTCAATATACAATGTATACGTTGTTTTCCAAAACCATTACGCACAGCAGGGACAGAGGAATACATTGTGGAGCCATTAAATAAATAAATATTATGTCTCAGAGTGAAATTCTGCACTGATATACATGTTACTTTAGGATGCCTCTGCTCTTTCTTCCTGCAGTTAAACAGGCACGTGAATTCACTTGGAAATCTGAGAGACCCAGAGAGAGAGAGAGAGAGAAAAGAGAGACCCACAATGTTACCATTTTCATTCTATTTTGTGCCAGGCAGCATTGAGATCTGAGCATTTTGTGAGGGTTCTCCTTGGGTCTCCTGGCCGCACGTGTAGGCTTTAGGAGGCAGAGGAGTTATAACTTCCTTTAAAAGGAAATATACTTGAAACAGCCTTTCTCCCATGATGCCTAATTACGAAGATGGTTACATTGCTGCAAACTTTAAAAGATTTTATGGAAGTATGTGGATTATTTAAAGTTTCTAAGCATATATTCCAGATTTTCCTTCTATGTGATTCAGTTAGAAGTCTCTATGCATAGTTTATTTTGAGCCATATTTTACGATGAAATATAAAATGCTGTGTGCTTATGTATATATATCTGCTATATATGTAACCTATGTAAACAACATATAGTAAGTATTCCATATGTTTTTGAGGAGTCAACTCTTACCTATAGTTATCTAACATTTCTCCTCTTACATCTTACATCTAATGTGTATATACAATGAATAAACACATACAGTTTAGACTGACTTATTTCAAACGAAGTACCCTGCCCATTGGCAGCAGTGTTTCCTATTTGCAAATGTTCTACTGAATAATGCCCCAGACTAAACTGCTCTAAAAATGCTTTTTTCCTCTAATTGAATGAACTTAACTTTTCTATGAAGTGGCTAAGATACGATTTTACCCTAATGCTTCACATGTAAAATCAACATTCAAAAATTTACTTTTGCTAGAAGTGAAATTATGACTGCCTTCTTGCTAAAGTGTTTGAATATGGTTTTACTATTGCTTTTCATTTAGCTGTTATAAAGGAAGTTTTAAAGGCCATGAAGAGAATGAGAAAAGTAATTAGAATCAGTTTTTCTCATTTGATAAAAAGCTTCCAAAATCATGATTTTATATGTAAAAAAGACCAATATTTAACATATACAAAACTTTTGTAACCAGAACCAGAAAAAACCTTTGGTTTTGCAAAAATTGGTGAAATGCATAAGGCAACAGGTAACCTACTTAAATATGGTCGCTTCTCTGTAACCCAGGGCCCTGAAAATCCCTACTTAGGTAATTGGATTATCTTCTCAACCTGAGTCCCTAACATTCTCCTCACTGTAATTCATCTTCTGTGCTACCTCCAGAATTATTTTTTAAGACAAATATAATATGCCACCCACAACAGTTTACCTTCAAGCTTTTCACTGAGGTAGGACAGAACTGTTTAGAGCCTTCACTGTTTACCAAAAAAAGCTCTGTGTGCCTCACTTCCTGTTTCCATATAGGTATGACCCAGCAAGGACACATTTGGGATAAAAAGGAAGGTCAAGTAGTAATTACACGGGGACTATAGGCAAACCGGAAATGTTTGTTGAAAGTTTACTAAACCAAAAATCTGAAAAATACAGGTATTTTATTACTTATTTAGTTTTCAGCTATTTGGGTATACATTTACTCTGAAAATATTTATGAATGCTTACTCTATGCCAGTCACTCTGCCAGGGGTTGTGACTACAGAGATGAGCAAATTGCAGTTGCTGTCTTTGAGGGGTAAGAACAAGCGTTTGTAAATTTGCTGTATTGATGGCAAAGGCCCACTCATGTTCTCAACACAGCTCTCTCAGGAGATTCCTTTTACTCCATCTAGTTGCGTTTCTGCTTTTCTTGGCCTTACTAAATAATTAGCCTGTGTCTTCAAATTTCTTTTGTGAACATATTCACATAATAGGTATTAACTCTTCAGAAAAATTAATTCTAGTCACTGATTAAAATTGAGAAAATACATTTCATTATATTTTTCAATGCTTTACGTAAATATGCAATGACAAGAGAATATTCTTTGAGGAACAGGAAATTAGGAAATAGCTTAATACTTTCACCGTTTTTAATTTGATGCGATAAATGGACATCTTATTAAAGGTCATCTTATGGAAAACAGGCTTGTAATTCATTTTCAATAACTTTGTAAAGAAATTTATATAAAAGTAATTCAATAATATCAAAGAAATTATAAGAATAAGAAAAAATACATGCTAGTTACACAAACACTTTTTAGACTAAATTTGTCTTACTTCTATCTAATTTGTTTTTTACATATTTATTTTACTTAACTTGAATATAATTTTTCAAAACTTACCTTCTGTACATTAAAAATTTAACTTATAGTAAATATTTATATGTTTCTACATCATTCTTTATTACCATTTTGCTTTCATTATATTCCAGAGAGCATGGATACACTGTATTTTACATAATTATTTCTCTATTTCAGGTCATCTAGGTAATTTCTATTTTGTTTTTTACATTATAATCATTAATATGGTGAATTACCCTGTGACTGCATTTTGTTCACATTTTGGATTGGTTCCGTAAGATAGACTAAAATTATGAATATTTTGAGTCCTAAACTTTTCCCAAAATTATGGCCTCAAGCTACATAGCTACAAGCAATACATAGAACACCAATTTAAAGATTCACAGTAATCATGGCCATATCACGTTAAAACTTTTCTAATATCATGGAAAAAAATCATACCATATTATTTCAATTTAGATTCCTTTAAAGTTTATTGATGAAATATTTCTCTATATTTTGCCCCTTTAATTTTTTCTATTTAGTATTCCTTAATAAATGCTAATGTTTTAAAATAAACGAGTAATATAATCCTTACTTTTTCCAATAATGGATGCTGAAATATCAAATAATCAAGTGATTATTTATTTATTGTTGTATGGAATTATATGCACATACCCCACTAATAGTATGAAAGCATTCAGTATTTACCTGATGATGATGATGATGATGATGATGATGATGATGATGTGTGTGTGTGTGTGTGTGTGTGTGTGTGTGTGTTAAGAGCAAGTTGATTTTTCAATAATTAATTTTGAAATTAATTGTTTATTGGGCCCTTTAAAGGACTTTGCTAGGAGAATTTTGTTTCACGTGTGTGAGTTTTACCGAAAGGTCAATCACCAAGAGGCCTCTTTCAAGAGAAAACTTGGAAAAGGAAAAATACTAATTTGGTTAGCAACTTTAATAAAGGCTTATAGGACACACTGTTAAAGACTGTTGTAAGTTAGGAAAATCAATACCTGTGGTAGATTAAAAAGGGCATAACAAGCCACAGTTCAGTTTTGTTTTCCAATATTAGAAAAGCATCACTTCTTTATATTTTAAAGCCATTGCATATCATTCTGGTATATCTTTGCCTATTTTGTGTACAATTGTCTAAATTCAGCTCACTAACAACAGCTACTTAACAAAAACGCTGCTGTCCATTTTCTCACCCATTAAATAAGCAATTTTGTGCTGAACTGTTACATGTTGTTTCCACAATGATAAATACCTTCATAAGTATTACACTGGTGCCAGTGATTTTGTTGCACCAAATATGAAATGCTCACTGATACTGGTGAGAATTGACATGACACAACTCTAATTTGTAGATAGAAGAGCTTCCTTGTTGCTATTCAGTGTCTGTTACTAAGCAATACAGTGTTAGTTTTGCTGATTTTTTTAACTTTCAACACAAAATATTTAATACAGGCAAACTTCCTTCTTATGTGGTAAGTTATATAAATTATAGAAGTATATGTAAATGGTAAATCACGTAATTTTTGTAAATATGTAAATTTGTACATGCATGTAAATATATAAAATTTGTAATTTATACATTACATATAATTACATGTAATTTGTGAAGTACTGTAGCAGAAAATACTACAAATCCACTATTGACCCAAGAACTAGAATATCCTCAAAATCTTTGCCTTTTTCCCTGTGGGCTCTTTATCCCATTCTCTTAATTTTCCATTAGCAAAGTAGGAACCAGCCTGTATTCTGCAATCATTCTTTTGCACTTTTTTAAATCAATTTTTAGTTTTGTATATGTGTATATGTATAGTATAGTGTGTGTATATATATAAATTATATTATCTAGTTTTGCTTGGTATGAGTTTTATAAAAGAATGATGTGCTGTCTGTAATCTTATGTAATTTGCTTTTTCCTCAGTATGCTGTAACTCTAAGATTCATTCACATCATTTTTATATGAGCATTTAATTCTTATAATCTATAAGAAATTTAATTAATTTCATAACATTTTAGTATCCTACATAACATTTATCCTACATAACATAGGATATGGCATATGCAATAATATATAATATTATATGTTATTTTTTAATATGAGAAATATGACATAAGGAACATTGCAAACAACAGATATACTTAGATTTTGGTTAGAGCTATACTCTGCCTCTAACTGAACTCTCTAGCTAAGAGAGACTGGGTAATATAAACAACTATGTTCTGCTTTTCTTAGACTAGCACAGGATTAAACAGCATTTATGGTTAAACTCTACATGAACCTCACTAAATTCTCACCTAACTTTCTTTTCTACCTTTTTCTTTAAAAAAAAAAAAAAAACCTTTTTATTATGCTTATTTATTTTGAGAGAAATAGAGTACAAGCAGGGGAGGGGCAGAGAGAGAGGGAGACACAGAATCCAAAGCAGGCTCCAGGTTCCAAACTATCAGCACAGAGCCCAATGTGGGGTTTGAACCCATAAGCCATGAGATCATGACCTGAACTGAAGTTGAATGCTTAACCTACTGAGCCACCCAGGCTCCCCTTAACTTTTTTTTCAAATGTGTAGAAAAGTGTATAACTTAAAAATTACTTATAGTGAACATCTACATAATCATCACTCAGATCAATAAATAGAATACTGTCTCCGTCATACCTGGAGTACATCACTATCCTAGTTTTATGGTAATCATTTCTTTGCTTTCTTTAAACTTTGAACACTTAAGTGTACATAACCAGCACTTTGGGTAAATTAGACGTATGCTGAACTTTAGGCAAAAGTGGTTATACTTTATATCTGGATTGTTCACTCAAAATTATTTTGGTTTTATCCTTATTGTTGTATGTAGCAATGATTTATAAATTTACATTTTAATAGTATTCCCCAAGGTCCGAGAGATATTTTCTGATACTGTTTTCTGAAAGTTTTGTAATTGTGCTTTTCATACTTTAAGATATGAAATTTACCTGTGATTGATCTTCTGTGCATAGTATGAGATAGAGGTCAAAATTATCTTGTCTTATTTTTCATGTTTTATACCATACAAATGTATCCATATGCCATATCCAAGGGTGAAGATAAGTTCACCATATGATTGAACATGCTTTTGAATCACTTTGAATTAGATACTATAAAGCTAATGCTACTGCACTGGGAAATTTCTATTTTGGTGATAGGCAAAACCTAGTAGAGTGGTGCTGTTTATAAAATTATGATGAGTGGTACCAGATCCATAAGTGTCTTGGAAATCACTTATTAACAATGATAATAGCAATGCCTTTGTGTGTAGCTCATAACATACTAGTGGAACTGGAGAAAGCAGGCATTTCTATTAAGTGCTTCCATGCCATCCTTTCTATACAGTGGTGTCCTATCAGATTTGTAGGAGTGTTTGTTGTTAAAATCCCATTATATATTGATAAGAGCACATGGTTACAGACAGAGGAATGTTTCAAAACTTTTCAATGACAGTTTCTGGCACACAGCAACCAATCAATACATTAAGTTGAACCAAGTTCTTATAAATAGCATTTATGATGAGCCAATGATGACAGTGAACGCTGGCATGACCCTGTGTATCTATAGTTAAGTAATAATTTGTGTGGCCCCAGGAAAGATGACTACATGAGTGAACTTTTATGAGGTACTTTGCACTCTGCACAAAATAAATATATTATCAAGCCATAACTTTAAAGAATATCAGCTAAATGCATATGCCTTTGATATGGTGCAAGAAGACTTTAGAAGCTAACAGTTGCCCACACCATGAGCAAAATTTACTCTTTGGATGATAAGTATACAATATTTTGGCACAGTTGACATCTCCTGAATTGGTGGGGTGAGACCTGGAGAGCACAGGCAGACTCCATGCAAATCCTCAGTGGGTATATGTTCTTAAAACAATGACAACTATAACAAGACCCAATAATACCACTTTGTAAGTCAAATATAAAAAATAAGAGCAATACTACAAAACTTGTGTGGATGTATCGAAAACAAACTTAAGTGAATACTTAAATTTAAATATATATAATTTTTTATTGTGGATTTGATTTGTTGAGTTTCTTGTGCAGGCATTATGAAAATTATAAGGCTGTAATATTTGTCTTTGGCCTCATTTTTCTTTTTCTCTGGCATTTTCCACTCTAAAGCAGTGAAAATGGTATCTCTGGGTCAGAGAGAAAGAAGATAAAAAGGGAACACAAGGTCTTCCTCTTTGTAGCTATGAAATAACGTGATTTTTTAAAACAGTTACATCATAGATTTTATCGCCATTCAAAATTTTTATTGATTTTAAAAAATACTGTACAGAAAACTTCAAACTAACTAAGCAGAATAGAACTCTCAGATAACAGTCAAGTGTTTTTATAACTCCTTTGTGTTTGACAGCCACCTGGAGAAACATCTGAGGGAGAATCTAGCAATATACCAATTCTGATGTTCTTCTATTTAATAATTGCAAACTCCATAGTTTTCAATGGTATTTTGCTGTACTTCCCAAATACTTTCCTGAGAAAAATAGTTTGCTGGGATATTAATATTTATTTATTGTTGTTTTTCTTGCTTTTCATTCTGTGGTTAAGTATGTTTGGGAAACATTGGGGCAAGTAAAGTTAAAGATGTTTCTTTACTGCAAGACTTTTTCAGTCTTTAAATAGTTGTCAACCCTCCAGGAGGATGATCGAACATGCATTATTTTCCAAAATTATATAAGGAATGCATACTTGTTGAGACTCGGAGATGGGGGGTCAGGTGAGGGACAGTGTTTCATGTGAAAATATACACTATTATGAAATTTGAAAAGCATGCCTCTGAGTACCAAAGAACATGCCTAAAAGACTTACATAGTTATTTTTTTTACTTGTATATAGCTGAAAACTATTTTAAAGTGTGTTCTGCACAAAGAATGTTTTTTTGTAATGATGAACATGGTTGTTGCATGCTCCCTTGACTTTTTGTCCTATTTAGAAACTTTTAGACAGTTTACATATTTCTTAATCTAAAAATGGCTTATAGTATTTGTAATAGTCAGCAAATCATGTGGTTATTTTTCTTTTCATTTAAAATTTTGAAAATCTTAATCTACAAGTAAAACTAATAAACAAGTCTATAAAATCATTTTTTTTATATATTACAGCACCATTTAAATGTTACATTTTAAGTCTTTGGTGGGTTAAAGAACATATATCCATGCAGGGTTTAAAGATCTACTTAATCAAATATTCCTAGTAAGTAAGAACTTGTGATTAAAATTGCAAGTATACATGTGTAGTAATTAAATGATTGTGCCTGAAAGTAGAGGGAATTCAATCAAAGTGCATCAGAACTACATCCCCCATAAAAAGTCTCCAAGAAAAGGAAGTAGCTGTATTTAGTAATTATACTAATCTTACTTAGATAATTTACCTTTCAAACTAGCCAAGTCTGTGTCATTGCAAATGACAGATGAATAGGCTGTTTATTGTGATTTTCTTTTATTTTGTTTTGATAGTATAAAATGGTGCTATAACTCAGTTTAAGAATATATAAGGCAAGAAAATATCTAAACATTTAACTTCAATAGAATAATAAAAACAATATGACTCTGATAGTGTTTTGTTTGGGAAGGCAAATTAATGCCCAGAGACTGAGTGTGCCAGCAATGTATTTAACACAATTTTGCTGTGGGAATTACCCAAGCCAACGGCATAAAGGATAATGACTCTTAATGAGCCAACAAAGAAATAACATATTCCAAACCAATGATAGATTGATCACACTGTTGCTTCAAGCAAGGAGAGATGAAAGGAATAAAGTTCAAATTTATTTGAAGTACAACTCAACTACAAGTTGGTACTCAGGAGAGAGAGCTTAGCCAGCCTAGAGCTGATGTCCAGCTGCCAAAGCAAAAGTCCCCTGTTGCTAGAGCAAGTTGCTAGGGAACAAGGACACCTGTGATGGCAAGATGGTCTTCATGGCCACTGTATGTTTTCATCACTGCTGATATAGGAGTCACCTTGGTCACAGTTGGAGCTAATATCTTCAGAGATAAGCAAAGCGTGGCCTGCCCAGACTAAACACTCTCAGATAGTCCTCTAAGTATTTATAATCTTAATGTCCCTTTGGCATAATTGCTTTTCCCTATGTTTTTATTGATAAGCCCCCACTGGGGGCTGAACTTTTGAATTCTTATGGATGAGAGCAGATGAGATGATGACATCCTGATATAACTTACTTCATTCTTTCTTCCAAACAACTTTACTTTTAGAAACAACTTTTTTGGGGGGTCATAAACAAGTGGATTTGAAATCATATCAAACAAATGATGACAGATTATAACTGTTCTATATATTTAAAATATATAACTATAATTTCAAAAAACTAATAGGAGCCTAATGACTCTGCCACTTTATCTCCTTTGTACCACATCTAACTTATGTTCCTATCCAGAGACATGGTATTGTGGAAGATAAATATTTCTGTTTAGATTGGTGTAAAGATGATGACCATTATATCACCCACATCTCAAAACTGCAGTTTCTAAACTGCCATTTCCTCATAAGGAACCCTTTTTAGAAATGTTTTTTTTTTAATTGTTTCTTGTTAAAACCATCCATGTAGTCTATTCATGGTACTTGCCTGACTATTTCTTTGGAAATGTTTATAAGCACTTAATTGAGAATCTTAATTAAATACTCAGGATAAATATTAAAAAAATAAATCCTTCAAGAATATAGTAATATTTAAAAACAAGAAGTATAAGGAAATTTCTCTATCACTAAAAAAAGGGGAGTGGTCAAGGTAGTGTTGAATCCAGTTCAAAAATCCTCTGACAAAATGACCTTTAAATCATCTACCAGCATACAATTGATCTCTTCTGTTGAGAAGGCCCCAGGGGCTTTCCCTGATAGGATTCCACTTCAAAGCAAGCAACCCAAATGCAAACAAAGAGAATTTAACACTCCTTCAACTCATTATGCAGGCTGGTTTTAAAAATGTCCTGATTTGTATTGAAATTTACCAGATTTCTGCTCTGGTTACATCCAGCACAGCAGTCAACACATTAAGATTCATAAAAGAAAAAATACTAAAAACTTAGTATCAAAATCATTGCAAATCATCAAAGGAGAACAGTAATTACACTTATTGCCCATCAAATATCTATAAATAATGCATTAAAGTTTACATTGTTTGAATACCACTGAAATTTGGGATTATAAGGACCAAGGGCCTGTTGACCCTAAATGTGCCATTTTGGCATATTGATTATTTTAAATAAAAGTTACTTAAGAAACAGTCGATGCAGAAAGAACACTGTAACCTCTCCTCCACCACCTTGTCACCACAAAGCAGAAAATAAATCTCCTGTGTGAAAGGTGCTCTCCCTAAACCATGAGGTAAACCGGCATCCTTATCATCAGAGATGGGAAATTTAAAGCAGAGAAGGTTGTTTAAACAACCCTTATTACTTTTAAAATTTACTACCCCAGCCCAAATTCTGTTTAAAATTCCTTACTAATTGAAGTTCCTAAAGTTAAATTTTCTTTGTCCTGTCAATTCCTCAGATTACTGCCTCTTTGCCTAACGGGTATAAAACTGCTTGCCTTGGTAACTTCTTGGGGTTCCGATTTCATTATGGGATCTCTGTAGACACAAAATACAATATTTTTTCCCCCTATTTATCTGTCTCATGACAATTTAATTGTTAAATGAACTGGAAGACCTTTGAAAGGTTCAAGTAAAAATTTTTCCTCCCCTACAGGTTGCATAGGAAAAGAACCTAGGTGTCTGTTTATTGACTCTTAAATATGTTCACAGGTTTTCTACTAATTAATTTTTTAACAGAGAAGGTGTTAATTAGAGAAGAGAACAGAAAATAAAAGTCTTGCTAAACTTTGATATAAAATCGAGTCATCAAAACCCTTACTACCTCTCATCTCGAATAAGGGTGATGTTTCCCTGCTCTTGATTTTTGCCTAATGACAATGATTCCTCTCAAAAATGCATCAAGGATGTTGTACTTTGGAGGAAGAAATTATATGCCTTCCTTTGAGAAGGAAAATATATTTTCTTTCTTATTCTCAGAAACAATGGCATTTGGATTTTAACAAGATGTCTTGATTTCAGCTTATTTGTCAGCACTAACGTCAACCATGCTAAACTGAAATGTTATCAAAAAAATTGCAAGACTGCAGGATAGAGATATTTTGAAGGAAGATTAAGAATATAAAGTAATTTCTGGGGCGCCCGGGTGGCGTAGTCGGTTAAGCGTCCGACTTTCGCTCAGGTCATGATCTCACGGTTTGTGGGTTCGAGCCCCGCGTCGGGCTCTGTGCTGACTGCCAGCTCAGAGCCTGGAGCCTGTTTCAGTCTGTGTCTCCCTCTCTCTCTGACCCTCCCCTGTTCATGCTGTCTCTCTCTCTCCTAGAAATAAACAAATAAAACATTAAAAAAAAAAGTTTAAAGAATATAAAGTAATTTCTTTTAAATAAGAAACTTGAATTTCCTGGTCGTTATCTTTGAGAGTAACATAAAACTTATATACACTTAGCTTAGGCAAATAATGTATATATCTTTTAAAGGGCTTTTTATGCAATGTGTAAGATTTATAGTTAATCTTATTGATTTACTAAGTTGATATATACTTCAGGAAAAACTTCTTTTTGTCAAGATGTTAGTCACACCAGTAGCTCCCAAAATTCTGAAAAGAAATAAAAGCTATCGTATGTATAAGTGTTAAGACATATTTTCAACATGTGAGCAATAAAATGAGTATGAAAACACCAGCTGGTACTTCACTCAGTGGCCCTTTGATATATTACTTTACCTTTAATTTGTTAGGTAATAAGGAAATTATAATTTTTTTCAGATTAGAGATAACTTACTGCTATTAGACTTTATATTTAGATCCATAGTTTCTGAAATAAAATCTAATATTCAAATTATTCCTTCATTTAAATATTATTTTCTACAAAAATTTCACTCAAAATAAACATGAAATTATTATGCCTCTTAAGAGAATCGATGTATTTCCATAGAAAACTCTTGGAATTCATGAAGATATTATTCCTAGAGATATGTTTTTCCATCATTTTTAAAAATCTAAAATTTCTGGAATTATTTTGGTTTTGGAGAGAGTATATGTAAATATAAAGATTGTTGGAAACAGTAATAAACTATTATTGTAACATTGCATACCATCCGTTCCACCCTCAGCTACCATTATTTTCCTTTAGGGGACCACCTTCCCATTCTCAGGCTAGACATAAAACTATAGCCTGGCCAATCAACTTTAACAATTATTGTTGCAACTTAGGTGGCAAAACATTGAACATCTGATACAAACTATTTAGAGACACAATTCCTACACTTTTTCTGGGGCTGTTTGGAAAGAGAATCTGTTATGGGGTTGTTGAGGAGACTAGTTGGTATGGTAAAAATCCTTTATAAACTAATTAATACAAAATAATGTAATAAACAGTAACGGAGTAGAAGTAGGTCTACTTTAGGCTGAATTTTCAGCATCTTTTCTGAAGAGGTGACATTGTAGCAAAACTCTGAATACAAAAAACTAGAGCCAAAAGCTTCTAAGCAAAGAAAAAAGTAAGTGAAATGTTTTAAAATAAGTTACAAGAGTGACTGGATGGCACCATCTGACTCTTGATCTCAGGGCTGTGAATTTAAGCCCCATGAAAACTTAAAACTTAAAACCAAAACCTCTGGGGCACCTGGTTGGTTCAGTTGGAAGAACACGGGGCTGTTCTTCCTCAGGATGGTGAGTTTGAGCCCCATGTTGGGTGGGGAGATTACTTAAGTATATTTTTTTAAAAAACTCTTTAAAAATAAAAAAATATAATAAAAATAAGTTACGATGAGAAGACTTACTATTTGGAATGAAAAAGAAAATGACCTTAAAATTTTTTTTTGGTGTTTATTTTAGAGTGAGACAGAGAGACAGAGTTTGAGTGGGGGAGGAGCAGAGAGAGAAGAAGACACAGAATCTGAAGCAGGCTCCAGGCTTTGAGCTGTCAACACAGCCTGATGCGGGGCTTTACACAAGAGCCATGAGACCATGACCTGAGCTGAAGTCGGATGCTTAACTGACTGAGCCACTCAGACACCCAAAGAAAGTGGCCTTTGGGAATAATCTTTTTCATGTCAATTAGCAAATCATCTGTAAATTTCAATCAACTTTAAGTTCTGATTTTTTTGGTAATGAATGCAAAACAAATTGGATATCTCAAGAATTATTTTGCTTATCCCTTACTTGGAATGTTGATACTCCAAAATTATGTTGAATTGAGAAGAATTTATTACCTTGATCCTTGAGCCAGGACAGTTACCTTTGACATGTTGTGTATCACTGATGACAGTAAGAAAACAATTTTTAATTTTCCTGACCAATAAGAATTCTGTGGTGATTTGTCAATGTTATTTCTGCAGGGAAACTGACCAGACTTTATTATTCTCATCACCTTCATGAAGAAAATATTGCCTTCAGCCCTGAAAATCCTACTGTGTCATCTTTATTCTTCAAGATTGCAGCATGACCAAAGTGTAAGTCACAGATTTGCAGTTTATCCTTATGGGAAATGCAGGTATTTGTATGGAGACATACCTCATTCTTTTAATGGAAAATGATGCAGTAAATCATGCCATGAGAAACTAACCACCCTACTACATTTTTTCTTAAATAATAATAACACCAAAGCAAGTTAGGATGGAGATGAACCAAGTTGGGGCAATATTAACTGTTCTCTCAAAGTGCTTCAAAAATCATCATCAAAGGGGCACCTGGGGGCTAAGCCTGTTGACCATTTGGCTGTTGATTTAAGCTCAGGTCATGATCTCATACTTTGTGGTATCAAGCGCTGTGTTGGACTCTGTGCTGACAGCACAGAACCTGCTTGGGATTCTCTCTCTCTGTCTCTCTCTCTCGGTCTCTCTCTATCTCTCCTCCACTTGTATGTGCATGCATATGCTCTCACTATCTCTCTCAAAATAAATACATAAATAAACATTTTAACAAAAAGTATTATCATAAGGGAAACCAGTGAATTTCTGTGTGAAAAGGGAGAGCATCTAGTTTGGTTCTCTTTTCTTTACCATCTGTTGTAAAAATAATGATTGAAGGCCCTGATAAAGAGACTTTTTCAACAATAAGCAAAGTCTTTGACATTAAGATATATGCAGAGAGGGGTGCCTGGGTGGTTCAGTTGGTTAAGCACCAGACTTCGGCTCAGGTCATGATCTCACGGTTCGTGGGTTCAAGACCTGCATTGGGCTCTGTGCTGACAGCCAGCTCAGAGCTTGGAGCCTCTTTCAGATTCTGTGTCTCGGTCTTTCTCTGACCCCCCACCGCCCTGCTCACGCTGTCTCTCTGTTTCTCAGAAATAAATAAAACAGAAAAGAAATTAAAAAAAAGATATATGCAGAGAAAAGACAATGAATCACAGTGGCATGCAAAAATAATTGTCTTTACCAAATGCACTACCAAGCATCTCAAGTGCAGCACCTATGCACAGCATAGAAATTAGCTTTTCTTTTGGCTAAAATTCTATTTGGTCAAAAAAACATATCTACCATTTCAGTGATTTCAAGAGCCTTTAAAATTTTATATCTAGGAATTATGTCTTGATGACATTGGCATGTCTATAAACAGATACAAATGAAGAACTTTCTGCATCAAAAGATGTCATTAATTCCATCCAACTACATGCTGACAGTAACTGAATTAACTGCCAATCTTCGTGGTCTTGCTCAAAATTCTAGAAAAAGGACATCAAAAATGTTACTGTCCAAAAAGTATACAGTAGTATCACATTCTTCCCAATATTTTTGAAAACACAATAACATCTAATAATATAATTTTCATAAGATGATATTTTTCACAAGTAAAATTGCAGAAAAATAGTTATAAGTAAAAATTAAATATTTCTCCCCCAAATGTATTTGTGCACATTGTAAGATTTGACTGCATTTCATTCTTTTTCTTTTCAAACTTATAGTCTATAGAGAACATACATTACCTTTATATTAACTATGTAAATAAAAATATAGTGAATTCTCATTGAATGTGTACCAAGCAACTAGCACCATTGTAAGTGCTAGAATTATAGCAGAGCACAAAAAAGACAAAAATACTTAAGTATACAGGACTTCCAATTTAGTTAGGGAGAGGGAGAAGAATGAAATTGTGGATGACAGGCATTGAATAAATGAAATAAACATGAAAACACTAAAATGGCAGAAATTGTAATTTTTTAAAGTTATTTATTTATTTTGAGAGAGAGATTGAGAATGCTACAGGGAGAGGGGCAGAGAGACAGAGAGGGAGAAAGAATCCCAAGTAGGCTCCACACTGTCAGTGCAGAGCACAGTGCAGGGCTTAAACCCACGAAACACGAGATCGTGACCTGAGCTGAAATCAAGAGTCAGATGCTTAACTGACCAAGTCACACAGGCATCCCAGAAATTATAATTTTAAAACTCATAGGTTCATTTTGTGGGATAGAATATTATGGCTCAAATTCTACAATACATAGCTCATTTTTCTTCTATTTTTTAATGTCTATTTATTTTTGAGAGGGAGCTAAAGTGTGTGTGTGCACATGTGTGTGAGTGGGGGAGAGACAGAGGGAGAGAGAGGGAGAGAACCCCAACCAGGCTCCATGCCATCAGTGCAGAACCCAATGTGGGGCTCAGTCTCACAAACCATAAAATCATGACCCGAGCCGAGGTCAATATTCAGATGATTAACTGGCTGAGCCACCTATCCATCCCTGATTTTATTTCTGAATTTCTTTTTTAACCTCATCACTTCAAAGGAAAACAAAAAACTCTGAAATAAATCAAAAAATTTTCTTGAATCTTTTCTTTCTGTATGAGGACTGTACGTATGGACATGAAAATAGTATCTTTCATTTAGAGATCATTTTTCATTTTATTGAAAGTTAATATATTTCCAGAAGTTCAGAGAAGAAAACTCAGCATTGACTTTTATAATCCTTGTCTATATTACTATTCAGTGGAGGGGTGAAAAGAACAGTTGTATTGTACTAGAAAGAGAATTACCACAATTTGTTGCATATTTAAATAGACTTGCTATATTTGATACGAAGGCTCAAACTTTTCCCTGAAATGAAATTCAGGGTTCCTGCTGACATTTCAAGATATGTTTTTACAAAATCCACTTTATAGTATACAAATGTTTAATATCATTTTGAAATAGTTTTCTCCAGGGGAGAGCTGAAACTATGTCTTCTAAAGAATAAATACCCTCAACTTAACTGGTCATTAGATGTCACTCCTCTCCCAAATGGATACAGTTGAAAGAGGGTTTCTGTTTTCCTTGGCAGTAAAACCAAATTGCATCCAACAAGGAATAAAAAAGCATTTAAATGAGAATTACAGATGTGTGAACCATTTGGAAAAATAACTTGCACTGACTTAAGTGAAATTTATGAAAGTCTTTTGAACTAGCCAGGAACCATTTAAAAAGTTTATAGCGCACTGGAAGAGCCTTATATTCATCTTTGCCACACAGTTGTATATTGCCCTTTGTGGTTGCCTTTTGTTTTCTATGACTAAGTTTAGTCCCTGTGAAAATGCAAGTACGTCATTTCTGGAAATGAATGCCTACTCAAAGTACAAACAATAGCAGGAAAAAAATATATATCTTATTCTGTCCTGGTCTTATATATGTTTTTAAATTATCAATATAGAGAGAATCACCATAGAATTCAGAATAATAGTAACTTTATTCTTTAGGGATTTGCAGAGAATCTGTTGGTTTAGTAACAGAAAGCACAGGCACCTTAGTTAGGCATGTCAACATTCTGAATTCTTTCTAATGACTGTATTCCTTTTGTTTTGTAAGTCCCAATGTGAGCCCCACTTTGCCATTGAACAAAATTGAATGGCTACATCCAAAACAGCATACTACCTAAAACCTGACCAATCTAAGAAGCAAGTTAGGAAATGCCTATGAGGTCAACATGCTTCCTCCATTTGTATTTGGTGGTAACCAAACTATGTTGTGACAATTTATTAGACAGGTACATGTTAGCACAATAACATAGCAGTTGCTTGTTATGACTAATCAATCCCATCAGGAAAGAAAACCAATTTATGTTTTGTTTGTTTTAGATGTCTCTTAATATACTAGTTAATAAGTAAATAAAACATAATTTTTTGGTTCTTGATGTTTATAATCCTTTTTAGGGTTTCTGGGATTATGCTTGACTGGGATTAACTTTTTTCTTCTTGTCGAAAAACAGATACATTTCAGTTTGTAAAGACTAGTTAATCTAAAAGGAGAAAACAAGTCATGTTGTTAATGCAAAAAATGCTAGATTATTCTCACCTGAAAATATTCAGGAGGAGTATCATCTAAATGTTGCTTTACACTATAACTAATGGGAAAATGACATTGGCAAATTTCTAGCTTAAATAGAAAATATCTACTTTTTAAAAACTGATATATACGCACATTGAAAGTTGTAAGAAATAGAAAAGGGATATTCAAGAAGACAAGAATAATATTTGCAAACAAGTCTTAAATGTATGCTTGTATATGCTTTCATCGTTTATCCAGGAAAAATGTTCTACACTTATAACATACTATTTTAACAATAGAAATCTTAAAAAAAAAATCATGAGTTCAGTAGGCAGAATGAGAAGTATCCCAGCTTAAAATGAACTTTTCCAGTTACTGTAGGTTTAGATATGTTTTTGAAGCTCACGTGCTTTTTAATTTATTTTTTTAATTAATTAATTTATTTTGAGAGAGAGTGAGAGAAAACCAGCAAGGAAGGCGCAGAGAGAGTGCTGACAGAGGGTCTGAATCAGGCTCTGTTCTGACAGCAGAGAGCCCAATGCAGGGCTCAAACTCAAAAACCACGAATTCCTGAGCTGAGCCAAAGTCAGACATTCAAATGACTGAGCCACCCAGGTGCCCCTGACGCTCACATACATTTTTCATTTTTAAAACCTAGTTTATGACATTGACTTTGGGGCTTCACATATTTGAAAACACTACATTAACATCAATGTCACAATAGTGATTTTAATAAAAAAGACTATTAATAAAATCTCCTGGCAGGAAAAATACAATATGTCATATGATTCTTGCTTCAGATGAGGATTAAGCAGTAAAAGGAGTGGATAGGATTTTGCCTACCAGAGTTTTCACTCATTTATCTAGTATTTCTCATAGTTGCATATGTGTTACCTTTTTTTTTTTAATTGGGTAAGGAAGTGTTTTTAACTCTCCTTGGGGAAGTGGAAAGAGGTTTTGAAGATTTATAGTGACTATTTCTTAAGGGTTAGGTGCACTTTCCTGGACTCTGCATGATTTGCTAAGTTTTGTTTCACCTCCTGCTTTGCTTCCTCATCTCCCAGGCGCTAGGAGGAACAACTTTCTGTTGCCTTATTTCTCGGTGGTCAATTTTTATTTCTTTGAGAGCTTATTCAGTTGATTTATATTTCTTTTTCCTCTTTTTAAAAAATATTTATTTATTGAGAGAGAGAGCAAGAGAGAGAGAACACAAGCAGGGGAGGGGCAGAGAGACAGGAAGAGACAGGATCCCAAGCAGGCTCCGTGCTGTCAGCCCAGAGGCCAATGTGGGGCTGGAGCCATTGAACCCTGAGATCATGACTTAAGCCACAATCAAGAGTTGGATGCTTAACCTACTGAGCCACCCAGGCACTCCTATATTTTTTTTAACTCAAGCAAACAGAAGATCAGTGACTAAATAGGCATATCAAAAGAGTGTAAAAACTCAGAGATTTTTGGTAGTCAAACAATAGAACTAATGACAATAATTAATATGATAAGAGTAACTAACATTTAATGAAAAGTTCTATATACCAGGTACTTGATGAGTGCTCTATTAACATGTTTAATTTTCCCAACAAAATTTTAAGGGAAATTTCCTTCATCTCATAGATGAGATAAGAAAGCCACTGAAAGGGGCGCCTGGATGGCTTAGTCAGTTAAGCCCGACTTTCGCTTAGGTCATGATCTCGCGGTTCGTGGGTTTGAGCCCCGGGTCGGGCTCTGTGCTGACTGCCAGCTCAGAGCCTGGAACCTGTTTCAGCCTGTGACTCCCTCTCTCTCTGACCCTCCCCTACTCACGCTGTCTCTCTCTCTCTCCTAAAAATAAATGAAACATTAAAAAATTTTAAAAATAGAAAAAAAAAGCCACTGAAAGGCTAAACAGCTTACCTGCAGTCACTATTAAAAACTTAAAAAAATTTTTTTTGATGTTTATATATTTTTGAAACTAAGCATGAGCAGAGGAGGCATGGAGAGAGAGACAGGGAGACACAGAACTCAAAGCAAGTTCCAGGCTTTGAGCTGTCAGCACAAAGCCTGATGTGGGGCTTGATCTCATGAACCGTGAGATCATGACCTGAGCAGAAGTCAGACACTCAACTGATTGAGCCACCCAGGAGCCCATATTAAAAACTTTTTATACACAAAACTGGTCAATTACATACTCCCCACCTATCTGGCTCTTGAAATATGAACATTTTCATTTAATATTGTTAAATGAATAATCTAGTTAACAAATTAACATATATGAAGCAAATTTTAGAAATCAAGACATTGATGTTATTTGGATTTTAAAAAGGAATGACTTCAGAATTAGTGATGAAATTAAGAAAAGGTTAATGAAATACAGGAAAAGTGATTTAAGAATTAGGCATTTGATATAATAACTTGATGGCACACTGGTAGCACAGAACAAAGAGGAAAGAATAAATTATTAAAAACAATAACATTGGAAAAATTTGGATTAATAAATGTAGAAAGACTACTCCAACATCACAGTCAAACAAATATGAACTCCTGGTAGATTAAAGATTTAACTGCAAAAGCTAAAACTATGAAATGTATAGAAGAAAATATGAAAATATGAGAAGATATATATGTGACAGAAAAATACTTCATAATGAAAATTTCTGAAACATAAATGATGAGGTGAAAATTTAATAGTTTAAGTTATTTCAAATTTAACTTTTTCTTTTTTTCTTTTTTGTAGAGAGTAATCACTGTCTACACACCCATTAAAAATTTTTTAGCCTCTCATGGAGATATATTGGGCAACTGCTTCTTATTTTGACCACTAGGCTATATACAAAAGTGATATGTGTTACTTCTAGTCAAAGATACTTTGGAAAACCTATGGTTAAATCATGCTTTCTAATCTCTCTTCCTCTGTATGAGTAAAGGCCATATTTGAAATAGAAGTGCCAACAGATGGAACCTTTTAGATCCTTAAGTCCCCACTCTGAAAGGACTTCTAGAGATTGACCAGAACTACAGCAAACTTTGGATGATATTTTATGTGTTAAGTTACTTAGATTTTGAAGACATCTGTTATGAAGTATAGCCTAGTCTATCTTGATTGTTATATTCTTCAACATAAGATACCCACCATAACCAAAGGCTTGAAGATAATCTCATGTCTGAAACCAAAATAATAATGACTATACAATGAATTCCTAAAAGTCAATAAGAAAGATATATGAAATCTAATAAAAGCCTGTGAACAAAGAGCAGGAATATATAATTCAAAACAGAGAATCACAAATGACTAATAAATATTTGATGCCCTAATTCACTAGGAAGCTTGTTATTGTGAATTTAAAAAAATAAGGATGCTGAAAATAGAAAAAAAAGGATGGTACCAAAGGTTAGTGAAGATAAGGAAATATTGAAGATTCATATGCCCCTGCTGAGAGTTTAAATAATGGTAGCCATTACAGAAAGTGCTCTTATAGAACTCAATTAAAAGTAACTATGTATATAACTCTGGACCTAGGAATTCCACTCCTAGGTATGTGTTCCCATTCAGTTCCATAACTGCTTCCCATTTGTTTACAGTAAAAGATGTCTGGGTGGAACAGATAATTAAAATGTGGATTAGATCTTAGAATATTATGAAGCGTTAGAAGTAAAATATTGGTGTATATATAACAACACAGATCACAAAAACATATTCTGTGAAAAAGAGATAAAAATTTTAGATACATGTATTAATAACATTTAGGTAAATCTAAAAAATGTTCCCCAAATACAAAACTATATTTGCATACCAAGATATATGTGTATTTAAAAACATAATAGTCACCTCTGGGAGAGGAAGCAATGCAAGTAGGGCCTAAAGATGAAAAAAAACGAAATAAGTGGACATTCTTGACATAGATAAATATGAAAATAGGGTATGAGCTGGAGTATATGGTTAGTCCAACGTTATGCAAGTGAGGCCAAAGAGAAATGTTATAAAAGAATAAAGAACTGGGAAAATGAGAGTACTAGGAAAGAGTTTAGAAATTCCCAGATGTGACCTTCATTAAAATTTCTGATTTTTAGGTTAATGGAAATAATATAAAAAAGAACACATTACAACAAAACCAATTGAAAAGATAAACAAAAAAAATACCATAGTAGATCCACAGTTTTAGTTTAGTATCTGAAGCACAAAAAGAAAGTCACTTAAAACTTCCTGTAATTCCATTCAATATCTATATTGAATTACCCTCCCACATTATTAAAATCCATGAAGAAATTTTCTATAATTTGAAATGTCCCTCTTTTTTCTTATATAACCAGAGCACCAGGAGAGACTAAAAATAAAGTTTAATTGCATACAAGGTGGACTAGTATTAAATTTGGCTTTCTTTGGCAAGGTTCATTTGTAGATTTTTCCTTTCCTAAAAATGTTTATTAAAATGGAAGTAAAATAATAAATCTTAGTGAGTCCCCCACACAAAGTAAGCTAGTTTGCATGGTGACATAAGTAAATACAATATGAAACAGTAGGTGGGTATAATTTTGTTTAGACTTTCAAGGAAATAATCACCACAGGAAGCACAGCTGGAATTAGAGTCCAAGTTTATAAATCCTTGAGTTTTTCCAGTGGAATCTAATCATTCAGATTCTTAAACAGTTTGCATACTAAGTGAAAATAAAAGGACAAGCCCATATTTTATAACTTCTTGAGAAACTAACATTTCTTATCTGTTGCAGTAAATTTATGACAATTTTTTGAACAATACACAATGAAATTTTTGATAACGGCCACTAACAAAAGCTTTTATTCTAAACAGTTTGCTAATTTTCAAAAACCCTTTTGAGTATGAAACTACATACTATCACTTATTTTCAGCTTTGGGTCAAGAAAGGGTCACTTTATGGGAGTTATTGTTGATTATATGCTAACATTCACAGGAAACAGACTTTGGTTATTTTAGGCTCAAGATGACAGCTATATGAAATGATAATGTAGCTATATTGGGAAATGTAATTAAACTGCCTTTCTGTATTGAATGATAATTGCAATGAGACTGCTCAGTGAAAATCTGATGATGAGACATGGAGGAATTTGAAATGTTACTGACTCCAGTCTTATTTAGAAACAGAAAATTCAACCTAGTCTGATAGAAAGTATTTAATTCTAAGTCTTAAGTGAACGACCAATTAAACAGTTTCTTCCACCTTATATCAGAAAACTACTAGGACAACTGTCTTTCCCTGGACTATGGAAGTGTTTCTCTTTCTGCCTTTCCCTGGACTATAGAAGTGTTTCTCTTTCTGCACTTCTTGCAGAGCATTACCAAAATTTTGCCCCATAAAATGCTTATAGGCATGAGGCAAGAAACCAGAGTCATGCTGCTAAACCTCATCCAAAGTGGGCCTGTGCAGCAAGGGAAACAAGAGCACAAATAAACAATTGGGACTACATGAAACTAAAAAGCTTCTGTACAGTGATGGAAACCATTAACAAAACAAAAAGTCAATCTACTGAGTGAAAGAAGATATTTGCAAATTAAATATCTGATAATGGAGTAATATCCAATATATAAGGAACTTATACAACTCAACACCAAAAAACCCACAAGTAATCCAAGTAAAATTGGGCAGAGGACCTGAATAGACATTTTTTTCCCAAAAAAGACATGCAGATGCCAATAGACACATGAAAAAAGATGTTCAACATTACTCATCATCAGGGAAATGCAAATCAAAACCACACTGAGACCAGTCAGAATGGCTACTATCAAAAAGACAAATAACAAGTGTTGGCAAGGATGTGAAAAAAAGGTGAAAACTTTTGCACCATTGGTGAGAATGTAAATTGGTGCAGCTACTATGGAAAGAGTATGGAGGTCCTCCCCCAAAATTAGAACTAGAAATACCATATGACCCAATAATTCCATTTCTGGGTATCTACCTAAAGAAAAAAGAAATAAGAACCCCTATGTTTACTGCAACTTATTTATAATAATCAAAATATGGAAGCAACATAAGTGCCCCTCAATAGGTGACTAGACAAAGAAGATGTGGAGGGTGTGTGTGTGTGTGTTTGTGTGTGTTGTGTGTAATATTACTCAGCCATAAAAAGAATAAAATCTTGCTATTTTTGACAACATGAATGGACTTAGAGAGTATTATACTAAATGAAATGTCAGACAGAAAATGATAAATATAATATGATTTTAGTTATATGTGTAATCTAAAAACAAAACAAATGAACAAACAAATTAAATAGACTCAAATACAGAACAAATTGGTGGTTGTCTGAGGGGAGGTTAGGGAAGATGGACAAAATAGGTGAAGGGAACAAAGAGAGAAAAAATTTTATCAAGATATATATATATGTATATATAAAATTATGTATATGTATATAAATTTTGTTAGGACATATGTAATTATGTATACGTATGTATACATATGTGTATGTTTATGTGTAATTATGTATATGTATATAAGAATACTATAAGGATTACAAAAATTGTATAATAGATATAGATATATATTAAATTTATATAACTGCATCATCTAGTATAAAAAGCTACAAAATGAGATATAGATACAAAATAAGATACAGTTAGAGATATATAAAGTATATGTATATAAAATAATTTTGTAGCTTTCATTTATATAAGAATACACATATTCATATATATGATATACACAGACACACACACACACACACAACATCTACATATGTATATCTCTTTTTCATTGCCACTGCATCAAAGTGGATGGTTTAGCTCTGAAGATTTAGGTATTACTCAGTTTATCCTGCGTGTTTGTTTATTCTCTGGTAGTCATGTTCTGCTTCTCAGGATTCTAATGATCTATATAAACTGGATTACCTCCCTTGCTTCCACAGCTATCATCTTGTTTATTATTATTTTCTTCTCTTTTACTTCTAAAGAACTTCTCTAATTATTCCTCAATATCACTGATATAATTTTCTGAGATATAATGCTATGCTTTCTTTCTTGGTATTACTAGTGCACATTTTAATTTGCTACTGTATTTTCAGTTACCCCTTTTCTCACTCTATTAACTCCTTTTAATCTCATTCTCAATCTCAAGAAGGCAGACGCATTTTCAATTCAATTTTTTCCTTTTATATAATGAACTTTTTATTATTTTATTTTACTGAAGACACAGCATATATCTTTAAAATTTTTTTGGTATAAATCCTTTCACATATATAACTTCTTCTGCCAACTCAGGCCAATAATTTAATTTTTATTGTGATTGTTGCCCAAATAACTTTTTTCTCTATCTGCACTTGAAGAGATGATGACCTATAAATGTGTTCAATGTTTGTCCCCTAACAGGTACATGTAATCCCTTTGAACCACACCACAATCTAATGAAACACCTTGCATATACTTTTGTTTTAGAAAATGTCTGTGAGAACAGCTCTCTTGGTCTGGACAGACAATTCCTTCTATTTCTTAGTCTTCACAGTTTAAAGAAGTGAATTTCTGCATAGATAATGTTGAATAAGTTATAGCTCTTCTCTAGAAGTGGTGCAAATAATGTATTCATTCCCAGAGTATACAGCTACTATAAATCTTTTTGTAAACCTCTGCCTAATCTCACATTCAGGGTATTCTGTCTCTTTTTACCTACAGATATATCCCTGAAATTTTAGGAAAGGATACAGGATCCCAAGAGTTTTTTCTTTTATTCTATATTTTATCAGTGGGAATTTTTAATAGAATGGAATATTTAATTTTTAAAATAATGTCTTTCTTTCATAGTCAATCTAAAAACTGAGAAAAGGCTACTTTGCTAAATAAGGCCTGGTATCATAAAATGTAACCGACATATTTCTAAAAGCTAAAATAGAAATTCATTCATCCTTGAAGTTTCCCAAAGTCATTCTTTCATTTTAAACAATGAATAGTTCTTTGTCTAAGAAAAACAGTATTATTAAATTATCTTCAGTAATTTAAAAAGAAGACTATCTGACTTTCAGGAAGTCCAGAGTAAAATAAAATCATATGAAGTAAACTACACATCTTATAAGTACCATATGTGTAGATTCTTTTGACAATGGCTTTTGTTGGTTTGGTATGAAAGTAATAGAAGAGGAGCTTGTATCATTCAGGAAAAGTCTGTAACACTTCACAGAATTAGAGATTCCATTTTTCAAATACTACACTTAACCAAAAAGTACTCTCACGTTTTAAAATTTTTAATCATGTTATTTTTAATGATGACATGGTTTTTATAGTAAGAGACAGGGCCAAGATGTTATCATTGTTGGATTACCATTTACAAGCACACTGAAAATCTCTTTGCCTGTCTGCCACACCTAAAGTTCAGCTCTTAATATACCCCTGTAACAACCAACAAGTGAATATGAGATAGGCAAAAAAAGAGGTATCTTTCTTTTATGTGTGTGTAAGTTAATGAATCACGTTGTCTCTAATGTAGGGAAACTCAGCATTGAGATTCTAGAGGTAAATTGTGTTTCATATCTCAGGTTATGAACGTTTTTAATGTCCACTTTAATTATTGGTTAGAATGGCCAGTCCGAAGACAATGAAGTTGACAAAATTTGTCATTGAACTCCTCCTTTCTCGACTCTTTCAGAGGTCTTCTTTTATTTCTTAAATATTTAATTATTTTGAGAGAGTGGGAGATAGTGCATGTGCATACAGGTAGGGAGGAGAGAAAGCGAGAGAGACAAATCCAAACTGGGCTCAATCTCACAAATCATGAGGTTATTACCTGAGCGGAAATCAAGAGTCAGATGCTTAATGGACTGAGACACCCAGGTGCCCCCGAGCTCCTCTTTTATTGTAGCCATACTCCAGGGACTGAGTATTTCAAAATTTCCATTTCTCTAATTCTGTCTTCAGAAGAAAATATTTAGCAATTAAGTCAATATTAACATCATAGTGTGAATTTCTTCAATGAGAATTTTCCACATTTCCACGATTCTCCAGGGATCTTGGTAAGAGTCAGAAGTGTTACACAGGACAGATTGTGGAATAAAGCAGACCTGGGTTAAGGTTTAACTTTTTATTTTAATAGGATGAAATTTATAAATGTTTTAAGTTTACCCATCCTCAAATTCTTGATTTAATAATTTATATATTTATTGTTTTAAAAATTCAATGATGAACCAATGTAAGGGAAAGAATTTATTACTTACAGACAATCAAAATTATTTATTTTATTTTTAAAATTTTTAAATGTTTATTCATTATTTTTGAGAGAGAGAGACAGAGTGCAAGCAGGAGAGGATCAGAGAGAGAGGAAGACACATAATTTGAAGCAGGTTCCAGGCTCTGAGCGGTCAGCACAGAGCCAGAGCAGAACTCTAACCCACAAGCGGTGAGATCATGACTTGAGCTGAAGTCAGATGCTTAACCAACTGAGCCACCAAGGCGCCCCAAAATTATTTATTTTTAAATGACTTGTAATTTTAGAAGTAGGAAACATGAAATTAGAATATTTGAGGCAAATAGGCAATTATATAATCTGCCTATTGTAGAGGCACCATCACTTTGAAAACTGGTAATCATAAGCAATTAACTCCTCCCATTGAAAATAAGTGACAAAAATCTATCACTACAGGAGTTATGTTATTTTTCCTTATCAATTAGATATTATATACTAAAACAGTGACATCATCATATTATAAGTTATTCTCAAGTAGATGCTAGATTGAACTAGCTCAGCAGTTTTGAAGTATTTTAAATCCTTTTTTTTTAAAATATTTTTTTATTTATTTCTAGGAGAGAGAGAGACAGAGTGAACAGGGGAGGGTCAGAGAGAGAGGGAGACACAGACTGAAACAGGCTCCAGGCTCTGAGCTGGCAGTCAGCACAGAGCCCGACGCGGGGCTCGAGCCCACAAACGTGAGATCATGACCTAAGCGAAAGTCGGACGCTTAACCGACTAAGCCACACAGGCGCCCCATTTTAAATCCTTTTTCAAAAAAAATATGAAATGTTATCTGTAATCAGTAATATAAAACAGATAAGAAAGTGACTGGGTAATTTTGGAGGGATTCACCCTTAGATCAGTATATGGCCCATGATTCCTTTCATGGAAAATACTTCTAGCCTTCCATATAGAATAATAGAAAATGACGGAAGTAGACAATGGAGGGGGGGGACACAAATAGCTATACATTTGACATATTTTGGATCTTTTTTCCTCAGGTCACCACTTTCTCCTTTATCATCACAAGAATAAATAATTAAAAACAGTAACAACAAGCCAAGCACTAGGCCTTATTTGCTTTATTTCTGGTTATCACAAAACTCTACAAAGTAAACAATATTAAAACCATTATTATTATTATTATTATTATTAATGAAGAGATGTAATCTCTGCAAATTTTATTCAAACCTCTATTCACAAGTTATAACAACAGATATAAGCATACATTTTGTGGTTTGCATTGTTTTTTACATAGTGGAATAATTTTATTAAATTTGTAGATACTTTAAAGGTTTCAATTCTTCAGCATTTCTCATTCCCTTTTTGATCCTCCTGTTTCCTGTGTCCAACATCTTTTTGTTAGTTTACTTTCTTATTTTATTGTAATATATACTCCAGTTGCTTCCCAAGAATAGAGGGAAAGGGTAGAAAAGTTTTATACCTTGTAAGACTATAAATTATGACATATATCTCATGATCAAATGTTAGTTTTCCTGACTATTGAATTCTAGATTGAAAATATCTTTCTTAGAATTTGGAAAACATTTCATTGCTGCCACCTACTTCTCAGATTTCTGTTGAAATTTTGCTGCTATTTTGATTCTTGATTCTTTCCTTGTTGCATCTTTTGGAATTTTCTTTTTGTTCCTAATAATGGGAAGTATTGTGATAATATGTCTTTGTGAGTCTTCTATTTTCTATTTTGCTAAGAACTCAGGATGTATTTCAGGCCTGGGAAATATTTTTGAATCCTTTTGTTGATGTGATCTCCTCTTATTTTCTTTATTCTATTGTTCTGAAATGACTATTATTTTGATATTGGATCACCTGGAATAGTGCTTTAATTTTACTATTTATTTTTCTCTAATATATCTTAACTCTTTTCATTTTGTTCTCCTTTTTTCTTAAATCTGCTCAATTTTAATTTCAACACTTCCACTGATATTTTTGTGTATGCTATCATACACAAAATTTGTACTCTCATATTTGTACTATCCAAGAGCTCTTCTA
This sequence comes from Proteles cristata cristata, assembly GCA_017311185.1. NCBI lineage: Eukaryota > Metazoa > Chordata > Mammalia > Carnivora > Hyaenidae > Proteles > Proteles cristata. The sequence continues at coordinate 173,753 of JAESUZ010002442.1, read as the reverse complement.
AATTCTCTGAATGATTTATTTAAAAGTGTCTCCTTATCTTATGAAAGCACAGTCTTGCCGTACTGCTCACAATATTAATTTTGTTCATTCTTCTTTCATATTCTCTATTTCCTCTATATAACTGGTTATTATTTGTTTTAGCTCTTAGTCTCTATATTTTTATTACCTACTATCCTTTATATAGTCACTCTCCTTTAATATCAGGAGCTAAACACTGATTACCCCAATATGTGTGATGGAACTTTGCTCTCAGTCAGCTTTAGAGTAGGATAATCTACTTGGGGCATGGTCTTAAGAAACTGCTTTTGCCAGTATCTGCACTTCTTATCTTTGGGCTTTCAGATACCTCAGCACAGTTTTTTCCAAATGCCTACCTGAAGGGAATAATTTGGCTGCTGGTAATCTTTGAATCAGTTGTAGTAAGAAAGAAAAGATCTTAATGTTCAGTATGTAACAATCACTTAATCTTGTTTTCAATACAGCATATCCAGCCTCCATTGTAACTGGAATCCTTCAGTATGCAGATTCTCTCTTTGGCAGTCTGCTGAGAATAGCCTGCATACTTCATCCTGGATATAGGTTGAAACAGGCCACCCATCTGGATGAGTAAAGCATGGAAGGATCTGGAAAATAACCTCTACTAGGTCATCTGGGTTTTGGTGTCATTTATCTTCCTGGTTTACAACACTGTTTTTAGATTATAATTTTTTTTAACGTGATAAGTTACTTATCCTTCTTCTGTTCTGTTTTCTGTCTTCTAAAAGTGGGTTACTACTGTTGCTCTTTGTCTTTGTGTTTTTCTGTTTTGTAAAAATTCCTTTATAAGGGTTTCTGGAAGGAGTTGAGGGCAATGTTTCATTAAATCTACCATGTTATCCAATAGCCAGTTTATATTGGGTGTGTGTGTGTGGGGGGGGGATGCGCTTAGGTGATTTTTAAATAAATTTTATTATAACATACACACAGAACAGTGCATAAATCATAATGTACATGAACATAACCAAAGAGCTAGAACATTACTTCCACACAGTAGCATCTGTCATGTCCTCAACCAGAGGTCACCATTATTCTAATAAACCATAAACTCATGTTGCCTATTTTTGAATTTTGTATAATTAGATTCACACAGTGTATATTCTATTTCATGTAATTTTTTTACTCAGTTATTTCTGTGAGAATCTTTCATATCATTAGCTATAACAAAAGTCTGTAGGTTTTGAATTACTGTTTAATATTCCTATTGTTAAATTCTCCAGTTGTAGTCTTGACGATGGGTTTTGGAGTTGTTTCCATGTGTGGAATAATACAAATAATGCTATGAAAATTTCTCTTCATGACTTTCTGGTGCACTTAAAATTACATTTCTTTGGTTATATATCCACAAAGTATTTGAATCATAGGTGGTGTGCATTTTAATCCACTGTTTTTTAAATATATTTTAATTGTTTATAAGAATATCCAGTAATTAAGATTACATGATCATAACCCAAAGTTACTTACAAGTTTAGTTGTTCTTTTACTCATATGGTCAGTTGATCTATATATAGACAAGAAACAGTGTAGAGAAGTATGGTGTAAAGAAATGAGAGATAGCTGATTAATCTGAGTAAAGCAGAGAATACTTTTCAAAAAAGGACATAGAAATGAGATGAGAAAACTAGTTGGCTGTTATATTTTTAAGGTCTTTGAGTGCTTGCTACATTAAATACTTTGACATATGCCAGCTAAGGTTTATTGGAGGCTTGTTTCTTAAGGAGTAACAGAATAAAAAGTATTTTGGCAAAATATTTGTGTGTTCATATTCAAGACATAATAGGAAGGATAATATCTTTTTTAAAAAAAATTTTAAACATGAATTTATTTTAGAGAGAGAGAAAGACAGAGTGTGAGCAGGGGAGGGGCAGAGGGAGAGAAGGAGACACAGAATCCGAAGGAAGCTCTGGTCTCTTAACTGTCAGCTCAGAGCCCAACGCGGGGCTCAAACCCAAGAACTGCGAGATCATGACCTGAGCTGAAGTAGGATGCTTAACCAACTAAGCCACCCAGGCACCCTTATTTTTTTTTTTTAATTTTTAAAACATTTATTTATTTTAGAGGGAAGGATAATATCTTAATATTAGAAAACTGAAGTGTAGAAATTCTTGCACATAGTCTAAAAATTATTTTTTCTAAAAAAATCATTATATGGATCAAATTCATAGAATTTTCTACTCCCTTACCTTTATTTAGAAAAACTCTTTGATAAAACGTCTATCATAGTAGGTGAACTCAGTCTTAGTGATGAGATATTCTGCAAAACGATATGTTAATATGAACTTTGCAAATGAATATTTGTTTTGTGTATTTTGATCATAGATTTGGTACTTTTTACTTGATCTATATAATAATTTTTAATTTGAAGAAAATCTGAATAAAAATTCAGTTAATAAATTTACACACAGTTTCTCAATTATTATTTTATTCATTTATAAGATACTGGATAATAATATTTCTGAGTAGGCATTATATAAGGCTTGTATATGTGGGGAGAGGGTGTGTTTTATGCTGAATTGTCTCCCCTCCAAAATGTGTACATTGAATATCTAATCACCAATACTTCAGAATACGACTATATTTTGAGAAATAATTGTTAAAGAGGCAGTTAAGTTAAAATGAGTTATTATGGTGGGCCTAATCCATTCTGATTGGTGTCCTTACAAGAACAGGAAGTTTGGGTACATATAGAGACACATAGAATGCTCATGTGCACAGCAAGAAGGTGGCCATTGGAAAGCCAAGGAGAGAGGCCTTGGAAAAAAACAAACCTGACAACAATTTGATCTTGCGATTCCAGCCTACAGGCTCTCTTAAACAGACATGTAACACATCAATGAAAACTTCATCATGGAGTACAAAAAGTTGTTAGCTATGTGAAAATATGGGTTAAAATCCAACTTTCTCCTGTTCCTGGATTTCAATTTTTATTATTTTATAGACTTTATGGAGAATTCAATTTGTAAGTGAATTTTGTGGTTCTGGTGTTAAAACTCACCTAATAATTTGTTGAGGCACATTTCATGAGAGTTGTATGACTGACTACTAGAAGTAGAAAGAAGAATCTTGAAAACTCCAGGTGTTCAACTAGATATTTGTAAAACCTTGTATTCAGCATTTCAACTACAGTGATCTACACAATGAAATGCCTGTGTTCGGTTTGGATACTTCCTGATGCAAATAATGTCAAGCTTTAGAAGAAGAAACAGATACAATCATGAGCACTTTGGAAACATTTTTGGATGTTTAGCAAAATTCTAGTTTAACAAAACTCTAAAACCTCTAGTAACCATGAAATTGAAAAGAATTTCTTGAAATATTAAATAAAGGATGTCAGAAATGGCTGTGTAGTGATTCACTACATCTCTATTACATGGAAAATAGAGTACTTTTATTTCACTTTGTTGAAAGAAATTTTTAACAAATAAGATTTGCAAATAAAGCTGTATCAGGATAGGTAGAATTTAAGCATAGTTTATCAAGTTTCACTATTATAAGAAGCAAATTAATTAGTATAGTTTCTCTGAAAAGCAGAAATATACTTTGAAAGGCATCTTCACATTCTAGGATGTTGATTGGAATGTATCTGGTGTTAGTAAATACAAGTAATTCAAGCACTCAGTAAATTCAGGGCTGGTTTCCTAAGGGCAGAACTCAAACTTAGAAGCAGAATTCTTTCCCCAATCTTCTTCACATGCAACCAACTGATGAACAGTGGGTTCTGAAATATAGAGCCACAGCCCTTTACACTAATTTTGTGTTTCTTTGCTGTTGTTTCATCTGCTTATATATCACTCCCCCTGCTCAAGCTCAGTAGCATCAAAACTGCTGTATACTTTTTTTTTATAACTTATTGTTCAATATCTAGGAGGAAGAAGTTATATTTTAGTATACTGACTTTAAACTGATGATAAGACCAAAATACATAAATTATCACATTCTCTATATGAATTTTTATGACCTCAATTTGTGTTAAAATATATACTTCTTCCAATGCACCATATTGTCTCATTAAATAAAACCTACCTTTCTCAATTCCATTTGCTTTCCTTTTAAAAGTAGGACACTCCTTTGCCCATTATTTACAACATCATAAAGAACATTTGGGATATTTTAACATCCCTCTGGTTTTACAGCGCTTGCCAACTAATATTCCTCCCACAAAATCTCAAGTATATTTCTCTCTTCCTATCCTTGTCACAATTATCTGTAAACTTTAGACTCATAATTTGTTATTTTGGAAGGATTATGGTGCCTGACCCAGTTTCTTCTCAATTTCATAAGTTACCATCATCGGTATATCAATCTGAATAACTATCACCATACAGATAGCTATAGAGTTAGATTCTGTAGTGTAAAGTCTTTTTCATTTTTTCTTTTATCATCTCTCTACTTTGGTAGGGTTTTTCATATGGCCACAAACTGGATGAAGAATTTCACACTATCTCTCACATACTGAAATTTGAAATTTATCTATTCACAACAGTCTTCTTTTATCCCCTTTTCAGTCATTCCACTGAATTCAAATTTAGAACACAGAAAATTCATTCTCTCTTTTTAAGTCCCATGGTCTCCCAGTTCCTTCTTCATGCTTTCAATTACACTTTTCTTTTTTTTCTTTTTGTTTTTTTGTTTTTTTTTAGGTGGCTCAGCTCTACACGAGAACCTCCTATCCACATGACCTTTCACTATACTTGCTCTTGCCAATTACCAACTGTGGTTCAAACCAATGGTCTATTTGCATTATCTGGATAAAATTACATAATCTGAAAAAACTGATAGTTTCCAACCTCAAATAGATCCTCATCTGTTACTTGGTGGTCTTTCCACTAATTTCTAGTTGGATGAATTTTCTATTTTTCTATGTGGTTAGTCTCAGCCATTTCCTTTCACTCAGCCAAGCAAAACCAAACCAAACAAACAACATAAACTGTCTCATAAGAAGTAAACACGAGACATGCTCAAACATAGCTATAAGGTCACAATTCCTAGCATCTTTCTTTATAGTCTCAGCGGAAGATGCGCTCTGTTGCAAACCACAGTAATCCTATACATTTGTGTCATTGCCCAGAAACCCCTCCATTTCCTCTGAAATGTGCAACCTTGTTATCCTTTTCCTTTCTCACCCTCACCACTTGCTTCTTTCAGTCATCCAAAAATATGTTAAAATATTCTTATTCAAAAAATGTATTGATATTTAAAATTCTCCTTTAAATAAGGGAAAGTGGAGAAACATGACAAACCCTACTTCAGCCTGGTGACCACGGTCAACGTCAACACCTATAAACCATGTTGATAGGGTATAATCTTGATATGATGTAATAAAAGTGACACTTTACCTTCCTTCCTCAAATCCGTTGTCCCAGCCTAATCATGAGAAACTGTACTCCTCAAAACTGCAAGTTCATCCATAACAAGGGAAGGCAGAGAAATCACCAGTCAAGAAGCTAAAGAGAATTCACAAATATAATGTGATATCCTGGATGAGATCTTTGAATAGAAAAAGGACATGAGGTAAAAACCAAGGAAATGTGAATGAATTGCAGACTTTGTTTAATAAAAATATATCAATATTGTTTCATTAATTGTAATGAACTACCATAATGTAAGATATTAATAACAGATTAAACTGTGTACAGGGTCCATATGGGAATTCTCTGTACTATCTGCTCAATTTTTTGTAAACCTAAAATTGTTCTAAAAAACTAAACTGCTATTAAAATTGAAACAAAAATGATAGCTCAGGAGTTATTCCATCTAGAGGAGGCAAAAAAAATCACCCATATTAATAATAAAGCTCATATTCACATTAGCAATTAAGTGTATGGCCATAATAGATCTCCTCATTCTAAACCCCAAAATTTGTCAGAATAACGAACAAAATGAAGGTTAAAATGGAAAAAGCCAGACTTCCCCACACTGAGGTACTTCTGTAAAACATATGATATGGAAGGACAGAGCTAAGCAGACCAGAACTGCTTGCTCTGTCTGAACAGCTGTCAAGAGTTGGGAAAGCAGAAAGTGGTGTGATCTGCACATGAGAGTTTCTGTTCTCACAAATGCCATTGGAATTCAAAAGAAGATGGAATGAAGCAGCTCAGCAGAGAGCAGGATCAAGAAAGAGGGAATTCCTTCTAAGAGACAGAAGGCTAGTTCCAGGAAAAATCTTGTAACATGTCCTAGTTACAAGTGATGGAGATCTATCTATCTGTCTATCTATCTATCTATCTATCTATCTATCTATCTATCTATCTATCTATCATCTGTCTATCTATCTATCTATCTATCGATCTATCTATGTATTTATGTATCTGTTTATCATCTATTTATCTAAATGTAGTGCATCCTCAACACAGGAAAGACATATGTCATTGTTTAGAGGGCTGACAGCTAGTCTGCAATAAATCAGCAAAGTGAAAATTGCCATCAAGATATTGTCAATTTTGGAATCCAAAGAATAGGACAAATATAATAAAAACTTCTGAAAAATGAAGTTTTATTTATTTTTAATAATTTACTCTTTTTTAAAGTAAGTTCCATGCCCAACGTGTGGCTTGAACTCATGACACCGAAATCACCTAATTAAACTTTAAGGAAATATGAATTGACTGATCAAAGTAAACCAATTGTTCTCAGTTATCAGTGTAAGTTATTTGACAGATTAATTAATTTAATTGTTTAACAGAATAGTCTTTTTTTTCATATCTGGCAGTTTTGTCAGGTTATCCTCCTTTGAAAGTTCTCACTGTCATTATAATCTAATGTAAACTACTTTTCATGTCCTTCAGTGCCATAGATACCTCTGACTCATTGTACTTTTTTTTTTTAATTTCCAGAGTCTATAGCCAAAGGACACAAAAAATTACTTTGTTAAATTTGTTAAAAACAAATGACTACATTCGTTTTTATACTTAATTTAGTGTATTTGTTGATAACACAACATAAGGCTCACCTTCTTCTTCATTCACTGATTGTCTACATTATGTCAAGCTCTTTCATTCTTCAGAGCCTAAAGATGGTGTACCTATCTAACAAATCCTTTTACCTATGAACACTGTGACTTACATTATTCATAGTCATGCTACTAAAAATACCACTTCCTTTACTAGATCTCTTATCAATTATTGGGTTGAAATATTTTCTAATATAACCAAAGATAAGATAAGGTAAAAATATTATAATACTTCTTCAAAATATATCACTGTATATAATATACTATAACTATTGATTATTCCTGAGGGGTTATTTTCTCTGAAATATATGATAAATTAAGTGCAGATTTAAACTCTATGTCTATATCTGGAAGCCACAAATACTTTTGAAATATCGAACTCAGCAGAATATAATTAGAAAGAGACTTCTCCTCTCCAAAGATGTTCCAGCTTCAAATATTATAGTCATCTCTGACTTTTTTCTCAATGTCAATCTCTATCAGTTCTGACTTCAACTGGAGTGATCATTTTGAAACAAAAATCTGAACTTCTCCTGATGTCTGCACTCTTCCCACATTCAAAACATTCAAATAATTTATACTTGCTCTTAGGTGAAGCTCAACATACTTAATATCTTCATGCCATTGTTCCCGCATGTGCTCTCTGGAGTCCCCCATGTCACATGGGCCTGCTTCAGTTACTGGATATCTGTGAATCCATGCCACAAAGCCTTTACAAATGGTATGTCAGCTTCCCAGAAGGCTCTTCCTCACCACCACCACTTGCATAAGAACTCCTTTTTGTCCTTCATATCTGGTTCAAACTTTAAGGTTTTGTAAGAAGATGTACCTAAGTAGTTTTATTACCTTGCTACATGCTTTTACATGCTCTCAAAGAATCATGCAGTTCAACAATTAAGTATCTGTTGCCCCCACAGGATCCACTGTCTACCATTAGTAGCCCAGCATCAAGAATAGTATGTGACTAATGAATAAATCAATTAATGAATAAATTACTATATTTGATTATGATACCATTTCTGTTCAGAGAGTGACTATTGGTCAATGACAGTTATAAATAGATAATTGATAACTGATATAAGGAAAAGAAAAACCTAGGAAAATGAAACTTCTGTAATCTATTTTATGTAATCTTGATATTTAGCTAGCTCTTTTTGTTAACTAAGCTATGCTCTCAATAGCCAGAGCATGGCAAATGCAATTTATTCCATTACGTTCCAGTGCTTATGATCATGATTGAGAGTATTAATTATATGCTTTTAAATTTGCTTTCATGGTGTTTGTTGCTGTTTATGTTGTGAATATTGATGTTGAAAATGATGCAGATGTGCTCCTGCTGCTGCTGATATTGGACTGGATGAAGCCATATTATCCTTTTTTTTTTTTTAAGTAGGCTCCATGCCCAGTGTGGAGCCCAATGTGGGACTCGAACTCATGGCTCTGAGATCAAGACCTGAGTTGAGACCAAGAGTCATATGCTTAACTGGCTTGAACCACCCAGAGACCCTGAAGCCATATTATCTTATATATAGAATAAGAATATCTCAAATGTTTTTGTTACCTCCAAATAAACAATTCAAAATATTACTGCTTTTATATATAATTGATTGTTTTAAAATATATTTTCTACTTGGATTTATTTCTTTGTAACAGACATTGTTAATTATCATTATAAATGAAGATGTTCTTTCCCTTTTTTCCATCACGGATATTTTCTCTGGATTGTGTAATCACTGCAATCTTGTCAGTTTTCTATTCAGGAAAAAAGCAAGTGATCAATATTGAGTAGCCTGAAGAAACCCAATCAAGGTTATTCAAATCAATATGCTTATCTTGCAATCATTTATACAGCACATTCACAAAAGCACAAAGCTTAGTTTATTGAAGCTTCATCTGGAATCAGCAAGAACTATGGGGAGGGACTCTATAGTTGCATTTCACTTTAAATGTGGAAGAGAATAACATGATTTTTTATATTTTCAATGAATAAACTGTTCTACTTTGAAAAATTTTAAATGTTTATTTATTATTTTTGACAGAGAGAGAGAGACAGACAGACAGAGTGCAAGTAGGGGAGGGACAGAGAGAGAGGGAGACATAGAATCAGAAGTAGGCTCCAGGCTCAGAGCTGTCAGTACAGAGCCCAACGCAGGACTTGAACTCAGGAACCACGAGATCATGACCTGAGCTGAAGTCAGACACTTAACTGACTGAGCCACCCTGGCTCCCCTGTTCTACTTTAAATTGTAAACGCATTAAATTACTTCTTTGAATAAAACTGTAAAATATTCATACACTAAATTAATTCTAAACTTGTGTCTATTAGGATAGATGACATTTCTTGAAGGTAACAAACCAATGTGCATTATTCATTTTTCTTTATAATTTGGAAGTAGGTAAAAAGTATAATTCACATAAACTTTAAGTGATTTTTTTTCCTAAAAATCTGACAAAACACCGATGGAAAAAATAGTTACACTACTAAAACCAATCTAACAATACAGAAAACAAAAGGTAAAAAAAAAAATTACAAAATTCATTTCAGAAAGTGTCCCAATGTCAAGAGAAAACTAGGTAACTTTCTTAAAAATTTTCTCTAATTAGCTATGAGGCAAAAAATTAAGTCTGTTATACCTTTTATTAGTCATTATACTCCCTTACATTTTTACAACACACTAAATACTCTGGATCATTTGACATACATTATCTAATTTGATCTTTACAAAAACCTTATGAGGTGAGTTAAAGAGTCCAATATTATGTCAAAGATGTTAAAGAGGATTTTTAAATTGGGCAGTTCATAAGTGTTGCACAGTTTTTTTGTTTTTGTTTTTGTTTTTTAGCTACTAGCATATTCTTTCCATGCTATGACAAATCTTCTTTATGTGTGTGTGTGTGTGTGTGTGTGTGTGTGTCCACATGTAGCAAATAGTGTAGTAAAAATAGTAATAGAATTAACTGGAAAATGCAAATGTAATCTAATCATATGATCCCCTAACAAATTTAAAATTTATAACCTAATATACTTACATATGTCATGTTCTCAAGCCACAATCCCCAGAGAGTCAGAAAGAGGACAAGGTAATACATGTGAGAGAAAAGGAACCATGAGTTTAGGGAACCTAAATATTTTATAACAGGCAGTAAGCATGTTGTTCTTTGGTCCAGAATGAAACTATTTCTATCTTCCAAGGCTGTAAGCAAACCAGTCTCTTGTTTCAGAAGACAGCACTCTCGATCTGTCAGGACTGCTCACTATACAAACATCTTTGGAAATACAGTCAGGAATACTAGCAGTCAGTGCTTCTGCTCACCACATGAGCAAAAATGTAAATGGGGTGTATATGAAAGACCCATGTCTCCCAACAATATCAACCCTTCATTTTTATATAGCTTTTATATTATCATGGCTTCTGGTGAATTTTCCTATTCCATCAGCCACTGATTAATATGGCTGATATATTAATATGATTCATATAATAACCGTTTGTGTAATTTTTTTCACATAACACATTGAATTAAGAATTCTACCAGTAGGACTCCAAGCAAAAGTGAGGCCTACCTGCAGTAGCTACATCAAGTTTTACCCTCAAATCCCATACTCAGCCAGCTGAACACAACTCATAAACCATCAGGGTCTGTCTGAAATATTCAGGTGGCTTTTCCCTTACCTTCCTATATTGATCTTTTCATTTTCTCTGAGGCATTAATCCAAGTACATAACTATATATTAGTAATTAAACGGACTCTTCCTTGTCATGCTACAATGCCTACGGCGATTTTATCATCCATAAAAAGTCCTTAGGACAGTGAGTTGAAACAGATGTAAATGTCTTTCATGGCCAAAGTGGTATTATTTCAGCTAAAGTCAAAACAAATTTCATATTGTTTCTTATTGAATGACTCCCATCATAGAGGTGACTGTCTCTGTATAAACTCAGTTTTCCCTCTGGGAACTCACCTGACTTAAAAGCAACCTCATCGGGAGAGACCTCTGTAGTAATCTGAGAGTTACATAATATACTGGTATCTTTCAAATCTTGAAGTCTCTTATAATATTTGCTGAGCTATAAGTCAGTATAACTTGGGGAGGAAGGTAAGATAATGACAAGAACTACAGCATCAGGGGTGTATGTGGTGTTGGTGGAAAAATAGGGACTTTTACTCTCATCAAGACCCCAGGTGGGACCTACATCAGCAGGGAACCCAAGTTGATAGTGCCTTTACTGTAGTCTCCCAGTGAATTGATATTTCTTAAAGTTTCCATTTCAATTCAAATCCCATACTCTGCCAGTTCAAATAATTATGCATAAACCTTTTTGGGATGGAACTTCCTTAGGATAACCAGTCTGTTTTTTCTGTTTGTTCATGCCACCAGGCAGAATGCACGTGTGTACCAAAGGAATAAAAAAGAAAAGTTATAAGGAATGGAGGTTGGGGAGATATCTGGAAGTACTGATAACCATTTTTACATGGAAGGTGAAAGAGTTAAAACCATGCTCTGCTCTGCAGTTTCTGATTGACCTCTGGTAAGATTAAGGAGAGTACTAATCAAATCATGGTCAGAGTTGTCTGGCAGGAAGTAATAGCACTCAACGAAATTTAAGGTGTTTAATGCATCAATTTGTGGGAGCCATATCAGAATGTCTCCCATAATGAAAAATATTCATGGTTCTGAAAGACAAAGATCACTAATGTCCCTCTATGATCACACTTCTTGCTGTCTGTGGTTTTTCTTCTTCTGGTACCACCACGATGGTTTTTTACTTCTACTCCCTAAAATTTGTTTTGTCCCATTCTAGCAGCTGTAAGTTCACTTTTTCTACAATCATTTCTTGTCTGAATCCAGAACTTTTGTCCAAGATGGGAAAAGTTTATATGAAACTTAGAGAAATATATTCATTATGTCTACCATTTGGCTATGTAGGCTACTCCAGTGTGGGTTACTATTGGTATCCAGTGTATTCAACCAACTGCCATTATCCTTCTGATCAAAGACCACGTCAGTTCAAAAAGAGAATCCAGATGGCTAAACAAGAATTAATTTTAATTCTCTAGACCCCATTTGGCTGTATGAAGTGTACCAACTAGACTGGCCTTGAGTTGCTGCTTAGGGAAGAGAAAGAATTATGCCCAAGAATGGTTTAAATGGAATTTCACATTTAAAAAATAGTTCTCAGGTGCTGGCGTGGCTCAGTGAGTTAAGCATCCGACTCTTGGTTTCAGTTCAGGTCATGATCTCATGGTTCATGGGATCGAGCTTCGTGTTAAGCATGGTACCTTCTTGAGATTTTTCTCTCTCCTTCTCTCTCTGCTTTCCCTCCGCTCATGTGTGCACATGCATGCTCTATCTTTCCCTTTCTCTCAAAATAAATTAATTTTTAAAAACGGGTCTATGTAACTTCCCACCTATTCTATCATAAGAATTAACTAGAAAGTAGACAGAGGAGATTATCTTTCTGGGGACAACTGTATTCAATGAACAAAACTGCCTTATTAAAGTAGGCAGGCAAGTAGCTTTAGAAGTCTTTTTTATTTTTGAATAGGCTTTTCAACACCAGAGACTAGACAAAACTAGATGCCTATGGATGATAAGAAGTATGAAAGATCAAATACTTTGACTCAAATACCAGCTCACTGTTAAATGGTTCTTGCAAAATGAGAAGAGGGAGAAGTAGGAAAAGGAGGAAGGGATGGAGAAGGAAAATGAGGAGGAAAAGGAATGGAAGTAGGAGGGCCTATCCTTAATCTCCCAGATCAAACAGCTAGGCCATCGTTGAGATTAAAAAATGTCATTAAAAATGTAGTAAGGCTCATCAAGGAGAGCATTGGTCTGAGGCATAAGAAGAGTCAAATTTCTGTGAATGGAACACTCATGTCCAATTGTGGTTCTGCACACCTGAACACTAAGAACAGAAAGATATACCAACACAGTTTATATTGAAGTTTTAGGTTAGCAAAACCTTCAATGAACCAAGCTTAAGAATTAGGGGAATCTCTGTGAATATAGGACTCCACTGAGTCAGATGCTATGTTTCAGGTGGCAGAGTAAAGGACAAAGTTTCTTCCAAAGGGAAGCTGTCATTTTTTCAGACAAAGTCAACATGCCACTGGGGCCAGGCCTTCTGTGTTCTTGAGTATACAATTTCCATTTAACCAGTGGGGCTTGGTGAGCTCTTTCTACTGGTTAGTCACTGAGTTTAAGTTGACTCACCTCAAAATGGGAATATTACATCAAAGAGTCCCAAACATTCCATGGGGCAGGTATTTAGTTTTGACAAGAGCTCAGTAGAAATTTAATACCTCCTTTTCAAATGGTACGTGTCTAATAGCCATGTCAGGGAGGCTGACGTCAGAATGAATATGAGATTCTTCATCACTTTCCTTTGCTAGGCTACCTTTTTTTTTTTTTTCCCCAAATGCTCCAATCTGCAAAATCATTACAGAGAGTTTTAGCTCAACAAGTTCATTAAGGTTATGGGGTCTTAATGTTAGAGAATATTCCAGGGTTTGCTGGACATCTTTCAATCTAAAGTGTTTATCTGGTTATCTGTTTATCTTTCAATCTAAAGTGTTTCAATCTAAAGAGTTATCAAGGATAGACTCTTTGTTGGTCAATAGGATGTAATGAAAAACTGGTCTGGGGTGCCAGGGTGGCTCAGTTGTTTAAGTCGTTTAAGCATCCAACTGTGGATTTTGGCTCAGGTCATGATCTCATGGTTGGTGAGTTCAAGCCCCGCCTGAGGCTTTGTGCTGACAGTGCAAAGCCTACTTGGGATTCTCTCTTTCCCTCTCTCCCTGCCTCTCCCTGGCTCGCTCTCTTTCTCTCTTAAAGTAAATAAATAAAACATTTAAAAAAAAAAGGAAAACTTCTCTATAGGAGTATGGTAGATTTGATAACTGAATTTAGGGATTAATTCAACATGTAATAACCAAGTAGCATTTTACATCTGTTTTAGGTAAAATTTTGTGTGTATTTATTTTGACAATAACTTCATAGAATACTCACTACGTTGAGCCAGATTTTGGAATTGCTTCCTTGCTTAAATGGTTCAATGAATTGATTCAATTTATCCCAACAACTAGTTCAAGGCTATTTTATTTTCCCCTGAACTGACTAGTTGATTTGACTTCATGTAAATCTCAGTCCAAAAATATTTCTGCGGAATCAGCATCACCACTTCCTGCAACTAGTCATGAGCCTAATTTCAGCAGAGGTTTGAAATTAGGAAAGATAATGAAATAGGCTGACAATCTGGCCCAAACCCTAATTTATAGTTTTGTTTAAAATTAAGGTTGACTTTGTCCTTGACCCAGAGACCAGAGAAACACAGCACGCTTAAACCTATCATTAGGCCAACCAAAAATGCAACCAAATTACAACTATATTTGTTCTTGGAATCCTTCATTTTCTTCACTTCTCTTTACTGTTCCTGCCTTGACACATCTATAGGCTATGATCTCCTTGTTCATGCGTCAAGTCCTCATGGGAGTGCATCTCCCCAGGCTGCTCTGCTCTAACATGGCCTTTGCCCTAGAAATTTCCTTCTCCCCTCATCCACTAAAATATATTTGTCTAAAGAAAGCTGGTTCAAAGCATTTGTTTTTAATTTTTGCGTTCCAGCAATCACAGAATTATTAAGAAGCAGATGCTGAGATAAAGTTAGGGGTGCAAGATGTGTGTGATTAATCCCAGAGAGATAAGGGAGAGGAAGTAGGATTAGGCAGAGAAAGAAGTCAAATTGAAATTGAAATGAAGATTGGACAAAAAAGACAAAACAAAGAAAATAAAGAAAGAGAGAGAGAGGAAAGGAGGAAAGAAGGAAGTAAGAGAGACTGGACAAAGCCTTGGCCAATCTTGTAGGAAGCTCCAGAGCAAATATTGCTCAGAAAATCTGTGCTACAATGTGCCTAAATGACGAGAGCTCTATTGACGAGAGCTCTATACCCCTACCTTGCTCAGTCACCACAAGCAGGCTCTTCTAAGAGCTGTAAACTTGTGTGCAGGTGCTCCAAGAGCTGTTAGCTGGAGGCAATGTGTTGATGGCATTCCCCACAGCTGGCCAGAAGTCCTTCTTTGAAAGGGGATCTAGAGAGAACATCTCTGTGTTATTCTGACTCATATGACCAAGTAATTCAGACTGAAGTCCTGAGTGCTGAGGACTCAATTCAACACTTTCTCAAATGTAATCCTTTGAATAGACGGTAAAAGGTATTTTGGAAAAATACATTTTGTGCTCAAGTAATTCTATGGGACTCTGTATCACGTAAAAGTAAAGAATTTTCCTTTGCTGCAGGATTTACCATCTGAATTAATAGTAATGCATTATCCACTACACAATGAGTTTTCAAGAGAAAAGTTAGAGTGGGTATTTCCTAGCTATATTTATACACAGAAGCTTTAATTTTCTCCAAATAATATATTTAGTATCTTTCTGAACACTAATGACCTACATAGCACAGTTTAGAAAATTGTCTAATTATAGAACGCATATCACAAAAAGAATATAAAATTTGCATTTCTCAAGACAATTCTGAAAATAGAAAGTCTTAACACAAGAGATTGACTCAAATGCCTTGAATGTAAGTGCCAGGAAACAAGTGTTAAAAGTGACTTTTCAGGACGTAGTTTCTTTGAAGCCTTCAAAACAGGGATTCTGTCTACTCTGCTATGTTTACCGAAAAATGAACAAGGATTGAATGGGATGTTTGCTCAAAGGAATGTTAATACATTAGAAAAATCTTATCAATCTCCTTTGTGCTTTAGCCGTTTCTCTTAAGGAGACTGGTCACCAAACCGGAAAACCTTAGAACAAGCACCACAAACAGAAAACTGGAATGCTATGACAGGTAAGGATGTACTAAAATTACTGATTATTTTTATAAAAATTAAATTCCTGATAAACCAAGACTTTTAGAGCTCAGTGAATTCTTAAGAAGAGACAAAGGATTGATTTCAGAAACCACGACTTTGTAAACAAATCTGATTTCCTAAGAGAAAAAAATTAGAATATCATATTAAATAGCTGGTTTGTAAACATTTGGTAAACACTTTAAAACAATGAAATTTCTCCACAAATTAATCATGCCAACATAACATGATTTTATTTTTTAGACTGTTATTTAATCAGAAAACTAATATAATATTGTGAATATTGCTAAAGTTTAGCTATTATAGGCAGCGTGTGGTCTTTGGGTGGGCTACATAATAAACTATTAGCGGATATTAATACTATTATATGGGTTCTCGCTCACTGAATAGTTTCCTACAAAGAATATTAATTAATTTGTTGATGCTAATTTGGAGGAAATGTTATATTTAGGTGGATATAAACTGTAATAGACAATTTGGGATCTTCTAGTGGGCTACATAATAAACTATTGGCTGATATTAATATTATTATATGGATTCTCACTCACTGAATAGTTTCCTAAAAGAATATTAATTAATTTGTTGATAATTTGGAGAGAATATTAAATTGATGTGTCAATTCTATCCTTGATCTTATTTTTATGAAATTTATTCTAGCATGCTTGGCATTTTTATCAGGAACTTTGAAAACACTGATAGCATGCTTATCAAATTCTTAAGCAATGAAAAACTAGAGTACATAAACATTGATTTTATGTACTGACATTAAAAATCCTAATTAGAAATAAGTACTCTAGCTAAAAGTATAGCTTCAAACAGATCAATTTACCAGGAAGACAATAATCTGTATGTTGGTCTAATCAATCCTTTGTTCAAGTGTATTCTGGATATGACCGAAATTTGATAAAGTTTGTAGGGAAAAGATTTGGAAGTTTTAGTAGATTACAGATTTAATATGTTTCAACATTGTAATGACACAGTTTAAAAGGCTCACATAATTATTATATGGAAATAATAGAATTGTTCTGTTCAGAGATTAAATTCAGACATTTTACTTTGCCTGGGAAATCCCACATCTGGAGTATGTTTAGTCTTGGCTGTGATATTTTAATAAGGGGCTGACAAACTACAAGTCTTTGAGGTACAGAAACCAGGATGTAATTGTACTACATCAAAAATATTTGAAGGAACTGTTGATTTTAGCTCAGAGAAAACCAAACTAAAAGATTAAGGCAGCATTAGATGTGCTATCATAAGAGGGAATAAGCTTGTCATGTGATGTTCCTGAGTAAAAGATAAATTCTTGTTTGTATGTTTGTGTATTAATTTCTTAGTAGTACCATAACACACTTTTACAAACTTAGTGTCCTAAAGCAATGGAAATGTATTCTCACAGTTCTGGAGACTGAAAGTCCAAAATCAAGGTGTCAGCAGGGCCATGCCTTATCTGAAGGCTCAAGAGACCTTCCCTGGCCTCTTCTTAGCTTTTGGAGGCAGCCAGTAATCCCTGCCATCCATTGGCCTGCAGCTGTTATCACTCCCATCTCTACCTGGGTCATCACAGCAATCTCCTCTGTGTGTCTTCATGGCTTGTTTAAAAGGACATCAGTTATTGGACTTAGGGCCAACTCTCTTCTGACCTCACCTTAACTAATTACATCTGCAAAATCCTTATTTCCAAATAAAGTCACATTCTGATGTTTGAGGTAGACCTAGTCCTGGAGGAACCCATTTAACACAGTACAGTCTTCCTCTGATCCCTCCAAATTCATGCCTGTCCCATATGCCAAAGATATGCATTCTATCTTAATATCCTCAAAAGTCTTAACCAATTTAATTAATTTTGTACCCAAAATTTCATTGCAATACTATCGACACAAAAAGTTCCAAATCTCATCATCTAAATCAACCTTAAAAAGTTATGGGTGTGACTTTGTGTATAATCCATCTTGGAACCAAAGTCCTCCTAACCTGTGGACCTATGAAACTAGAAAGCAAGTTATCTGCTCCAAAATATAATGGTGGTGCAGCCATAGAATAGATAGTGTGAAAGGGAGAGAATAGAGCTTTATTTTTATAGTCTCTGCCTCTGATTATCACATAACTGTGTTCCCGTGTGTTTTCATATAACCTTTGCATAAGGATACAAGTCATTGCATTCAGGGCCCACCCATATCCAGTGGGGCCTCATCTTAACTAATTACATCTGTAAAAACCTAACTTCCAAATAAGGCCACAATCTAAGATTCCAAATAAACATGAATTTAGGGGAAATATTCAACCCAGTACAATCTGGTTCATTTGTTTTTCAACAATAAATAAATGTTTCATTTTATTTAAGGTTAGCTTTTTTAAACTATATTTGCTAACTACAGTGGTAATGAAGCACCTCATGAACTAGCTTACAGTCTAAATGCATTGAAATAGAAGATGAAATCCATGAAAGAGTATCTAATATGTATAGTTGAATTCCTGAACTTGACATTAGGGGAAAAGTAGAACTGATTTAGGTAAACTTTAGATTCCCTCCCCACCTTCCATGAGTCTGGCAAAGCAGATTTCATCTTCTAAATGTTCAGCTGAGATTTCTATGATGTATAAAGATTAAGACATTGGGCACGTGTACAATATAAAAAGGAAAACTTCAGTTGTCTGGTTCTTGATTTAAAAAAATTAACTGCAGAAAACATAGAGACTTTTTGGGGGAGACTGTGACAGACAGATGCTAAGATGGTCACTATGTTTCCCACCCTTGGTGTATGATCCTTTCCCCTTGAGTATGGGTGGAGATTGTGACTTGCATATAACTAACAGAATATGGTAAAAGTAAAAGGATTTTGCAGACACAATAATCTCTTTCAGGTTCTTATGAGTCAATGGTGGGTGGGCCTGAGTAAATCAGATGACTGACCTTCAAAGAGGAACTGGCCCTCAGTAATGTTAGATATTCTCCTTGCTGACTTGATGAAGTAAACACTTATGTTGAGAAAGCCTCTAGGAGAAGGAACTTTTGGAGGCTTCTGGGCTTGCGGGAAGCCTCCAATAGAAATCCAGGGACAAAACAAACAAACAAACAAAAAACAGTGCCCTCACAAGAGGAAGAGGTGATGTGAAGATGTGAAGACAAGAGAGATTGAAGTCAAGTGGCCACAGTCAAAAAAGCCAAAGAATGCAAAAGCTACCAGAAACTGGAAGGGCAAGGGAGAGTCCTAGCTTAGAGCTTTCAAGAAATTGTGACCCTACTAACACCTTGATTTCAGACTATTGGCCTCCAGAATTGTGAGAGAATAAATTCTATTGTTTTAAGCCACCTAGCTTATGGTAACTTGTTACAGCAGCCCCAAGAAACTAATATAAAAATGGATTTTGCCAGGGCACCCAGGTGGTTCAGTCTGTTTAGTGTCCAACTCTGGATTTCAGCTCAGGTCATGAGATTGAGCCCTGCATCCAGGGCTCTGCACTGACAGCATGGAGCCTGCATGGGATTCTCTCCTATCTCTCTCTCTGCCCCTCCTGCACTTGTGTGTGCCTGCACTCTTTCTCTCTCTCAAAATAAAGAAACATTAACAAGTTTGCTTAAAAATGAATTTTGTCAATAATCTGAATGAGCTTGGAAGAAGTTTCTACCCTAGTTGAGTTTCTGGAAGAGAATGCAGCCTGGAAGACACTTTGATTACAGCCTGTGAGACCCTAAGCAGGAGATCCAATTAAGCTATACCCAGATTTCTGACCAATGGAAATTGTGAGAAACTGTGTGTTATTTTAAGCCCCTAAATTTGTAGTAATTTTCTATGCAGCAATTGGGAACTAATACAAATGTGATTGGTAGTTTTGCCTCATATTTATGTTTATTTCCTTTGAATTCACTACCAATGAATTATTTGAACCTTCCCACCCTTGACAATTTTCATTACTATGAATAGCACATATCTAAGTAATTACTTTAAGGTTAATAGTACAATTGCTTTAAACCAAGTACAGACATATATATTACCCTGGGTCTAATTAGCACACAGCTCTAACAAGGTACGAAATAAAATTAAATTACTGTATAGTCAATATCTTAAGAAACAAATATAAAAAAGGAGGGAGGGAAGAAGAGGGTAAATGAGATAAGGAAAAGTCTACAGTTTTGTTCCATATAGATCTGAAGTGATTCTGATATTTACAATGTTTTCTGTAGCTTATAGGAAGCTACATTTCTCCCAGTTTCCTTATCCATAAGATTGGGACAATAATAGTAACTACCTCATAAGGTGATTTCATGTATTCAATAAGATCATCTATAAAATGAATTTAACAGAATCCCAGGAATAGAATAAGTGTTCTATAAATATCAGTGCTCAACATCAGCATTATTACATGCTTCATTTTTAAAAAAATAATTGAATATGGACATTGTTTTCAGCTGTCACATCAAAACAGTAAAAAGCTGAGTGGCTTTTGTGACAATCTTTGAAGACTCCCGGCACTCCTGGTTTTGGGAAAGACTTGTCTTCATGGATTGATGGAATAAATATTTTTTCATTTTACATGTTATTAATTTTAATATATTGCTGTTCAATGTCTGAAAAATTAGTTTTGTTGGATTGAAATTATAATGGCATTCGAGAAAGTACAAACCAGAAGAGTTGGAATTTTCAGTCTGAGTTACTTGAAAAGGATAATTTCACTTTCTTCTTCTTCTTCACTATACCCATGTAATGGCTTCATTCTCCTTTGTGTTATGGTGGATATTGAGAGATAAGCAACCCTTTTTGTGTTCTGCATAATCTAAGCAAATCAAATTGTTGGTTTTTTTCCCAGAAGCATTTGAGATTCTAGAAAATATAAATTGACATTTTATATACTTTTCTTTTAATTAAAAACCCCATGTATGTATGCTATAGGAAATCTTTTTCACACGTGAATGACTCATTTGTTCTCAAATCATCATTTAGTAAAGTTGTTTGATATTTAAAAACTTTCTGCAATTTCATGGTGACTTAAAAAAATAAGTTGTAGTTTTTGCTAGTCAGAAGTTAATCTGAGCCCTGCAGGCTCCATTTCAGATTTGAATGTCAAATCTCAAGGTTTGATGTCAGCTTCACAAACTTTCTCCCTCAGTGTCTATCTACATAAAACATTTATACTGCAAGATATTAGAGCTGATCCCATATGGAGATAGATTATAATTCTTAAGTTATCAAAAAATTCACTCTTAACAAAGGCTGCTTAATATTCTAGCATATTATCTCATAATAGATTCCATAATATTCCATTTTTTTTACCATGACCTCCAGTCATAAACAAACTTTATATATGTCAGGTACATACACATGCACACACACATGCCTGTAAATAACTAAAACAAAATTATCATGAAGCAATTCTTAAACTTACATAGGTAAGTATGCCCTGTTATTTTCTTATTTATTCCATTCTATCTAATGTATTCTACTCCATTCTATTCTATTTTATTTGATATATAATGCTTATTGATATTCACCAAATTGGATTTATGACCTACTCATGGTTAAACCCATGACCATGGGTTAAATTTATGTGTCAAAAGAAGCAATGAAATGTGAGACCAACATCAAACAATTGTTTAACATTTTTTTAAGTTTATTCATTTATTTTGAGAGAGAGAGAGAGAGAGAGCATGATCAAGGAAGGAGCAGAGAGAGAAGGAGAGAGAGAATCCCAAGCAGATTCCATGCTGTCAGCACAGAGCCCAACACAGGGCCTGGTTTCATGAACCATGAGATGATGACCTATGCCAAAATCAAGAATTGAATGCCTAACAGACCGACCCACCCAGGCATCCCAAACAACTGTTTAAAATTATTGCCAAGAAGAAGCCAATCAGTTCACCCTATACAAATGTTACAAAAATATGGATATCTGGTGTCCAGAAAGAGGAAAGCATAATTCTGAACAGTACCAAGTCACAGAATGTGAGGATGTCTGTTGTTAGACATTTGTTGGTATTGGTGGCAAATTTCTCTCCTAGAGCCCAGATTGCCTTAGAAGTCTGCACTCTCCGTGTATACATAGGAGACAGTTCTGGATCATGCCTACTGACCCAGAGTATAGCCTTTCCCATATTTTTCATTTTAATTTTTTTAATGTTTTATTTATTTTTGAGAGAGAGGATTCATAAGTGGGAGAAGGCCAGATAGAGAGAGAGGGGGAGACACAGAATCAGAAGGAGTGTCCAGGCTCTGAGCTCTCAGCACAGAGCCCTACACGGGGCTCGAACCCACGAGCTGTGAGATCATGACCTGAGCCGAAGTCGGATACTTAACTCACTGAGCCACCCAGGCTCCTCATATTTTCATTTTAAAGAAATGTTACAATTAATAGCTGCAATAGAATGTTCCAAGATGATATAAAAACATAAAGGATTGGATATCCAATGAGTCTGAAACAAGTCCAAGATTTTACTCAATGTGAAGATTTACTTGGGATGCCTGTGTTGCTCAGTCAGTTAAGCATCTGATTTTGGCTCAGGTCATACATGATCTCATGGTTCATGGGTTTGAGCCCCACATTGGGCTCTGTACTGAGAGCTTGGAGCCTGGAGCCTGCTTAGGATTCTGTGTCTCCCTCTCTCTTCTTCCCTCCCCTGCTCACACTGTCTCTCTCTTTTTCTATCAGGAATAAATAAACATTAAAAAAATTAAAGATTTACTATTAATTTTAAAGACATAGCAATTGTTGGGGCGCCTGGGTGGCTTAGTCGGTTAAGCGTCCGACTTTCGCTTAGGTCATGATCTCGCGGTTCGTGGGTTCGAGCCCCGCGTCGGGCTCTGTGCTGACCGCCGGCTCAGAGCCTGGAGCCTGTTTCAGTCTGTGACTCCCTCTCTCTCTGACCCTCCCCTGCTCACGCTGTCTCTCTCTCTCTCCTAAAAATAAATAAAACATTAAAAAAAAATAAAGACATAGCAATTGTAAAGCACTGGCAAAGTAGGAAAGGTCTTGGTTGTCCAACATACTTTCCAGGTCCTTTCTTTTTTTTTTTTTTTTTTTTTTTTAATATTTTATTTATTTCTAGGGAGAGAGAGAGAGAGAGAGAGAGAGAGAGAGACAGCGTGAGCAGGGGAGGGTCAGAGAGAGAGGGAGTCACAGACTGAAACAGGCTCCAGGCTCTGAGCTGGCAGTCAGCACAGAGCCCGACGCGGGGCTCGAACCCATGAACCGCGAGATCATGACCCAAGTGAAAGTCGGACGCTTAACTGACTAAGCCACCCAGGCGCCCCTCCAAGTCCTTTCTTGCTGCAACATGATGTACTCTGGTACCAAACACGCAATATCTTACATAGAAGAAGCCATTTTCTTCAGGAAACATCTCCATGTAGCCTTCCTTATATAATTGCACATCTTCTATGATATTTCTCAGGAAGCCATACCCCATAAATCTGTAGATTCCAGGTTTGTTTACCATAAGTAGTCCTTGATAGAGAAGGCATATTCAGTTAAAAGCATTCCAAAGATAAAGACTCTCCAGGAAAAACCATTATTTTGTTTGCCAGTAGGATGACATTACCATGTTTATAAAGAGATTTGACAGGGTCAACTTCTTTCTCCCTTAAGGATGCCTCCCTCTGCTTAAGAGATAATACAAATTGCAGACCAGCATATTAACCATTTACTTCCCAGGTGACCTTGATGAGTCTCCATTTTGTTTTTCCAGATTCTCCCATGGTGGTGTCTAATAACATGGGAGATTATGTAGTAACAGTCCTCAGTTTAACCAGAGTTAAATGAGAATGTCTGCAGGAGGTAACCAGGCTCACTTTTCTTGATGTGATCTAGACTTAGCATCATACTTATTAACACCTCCCTTTCAAGAATGGCTGATGAAATGCTCTTTGACATAGAAAGCTAGGAAAACTAAATACCTTGTGTTCATTAGTGGGCATTGGAGACGTATCCAATGCTGCTGCATTGTTTGGATACTTGATATATACCAGCCAGTTGCACTGTGGCTCATGCCAACTCTGTGAGATGCACAAAATTATCATTTCCTTGTCTGTGGGTCAGTGGAAAATGTGTCATGCATATGAGAAACAAAGGTTGAGTAGTCCTACATTAGACTGTGTCTATATATCTTGCTACAGATGTTTTGTTATGTATTCCATAGTTAAAATCTAAAATGGTTTCTACTTTTCATTAACACTTTTATTTTGCAATCTACTTTTAATGCAACTATCAGCCTAAATTTTTTTGCAATTAAAAAAATACAGAATTTTTATTTCCAAAGAAAATGTAATTTGCTTAATTGTCATAATTTACCACATTTAACATACACTAAGGTAAGAGCAGGGAGACATACTGGTATTGCAGATCAAATGAAGACAATACTTACCATAGAAGCTTTAGCACCTAATTGACAAGTTAGTTAATATTTTTAAATTATTTCTAAAGATGAGAACTTAAGTATAGCTGCAAATTTCATGTTTAATACTAGTCTATAAAGGTAGGATTTGCATTTAGATCAAATGATAGCTTTTTAAATTAATTTTGTTCCTTTACTTATGCATGTATAAGATTATGAAGCAATTGCTATTAATATGATTGGCTCATTAGTAGAAAAAGAACATAAATACTTAGATGATTAAAATTTTATATCAACGTCATTAGAGGCTTCAAATGGAAAATTTATTTAATTCTAAAACTTGTTGGGTTTTTAAGTCAAATTAGTTAAATCAGATCTTTTATAATTTCATTCTATTTAAGTCAAATATATAATATTATTGTAAATACGTTTCTATAGTGTCTAGAAAGTTCAATATTGAAGACAAAATTGTTTTGCAATGATAAATAAAATTCTTGGTAAACTTAGCTTAATGGTATAAAGAATATTCTTTTTTTTTTTTTTTTTTTTAAGGAGAGCCCTTTAGAAGGATTCTCTTTTTCCTTTTTTTTTTTTTTTAATGTTTTATTATTTATTTTTAGGAGAGAGACAGACAGCGTGAGCAGGGAAGGGTAAGAGAGAGAGGGAGTCACAGACTGAAACAGGCTCCAGGTTCTGAGCTGGCAGTCAGCACAGAGCCCGACGCGGGGCTCGAACCCACGAACCGCGAGATCATGACCTAAGCGAAAGTCGGACGCTTAACCGACTAAGCCACCCAGGCGCCCCTATAAAGAATATTCTTAATAAATGAACATGAAACTCCTTATTTTATGCCACAACTCCTAGTTAGAAGCCAAAAATCTTCATATTATACCCACAGAAACCACTATGAAATAGAAACCACTGTCAAAAATTTCATGTATTTTATATATATATTCACAAAAACTACAGAACGAAATTTAAAAAAAAATCTAAATTCTGAAAACAAACAAATCTTCAGAAAGAGAACATTCTGTTCAAGAAAAAGTATTCAAGACAGTGACATAAAGTATCTGGAGAAACATTAGACCTAATATATTCACATATTAAATTTAAAAAATGAAAATATAATTTTAATATATTACTTTTAGGAAAGTTTCCTCCGAGTTTATAAGGCACCTAGAAAGAGATTATTTTCTCAATTAGATACATGGTTTACAGAAAAGAATCAATTAAAGATTTAAAAATTTCAAATCTATTACTCATAAAATGTAATTATTAAAAAATTGCAATTTCATGAAAGATTTAAAACTGAGGCCATATTAAAAGCATGCTCATTAAAAAACAATGATATTAGAAAAAATATAAAGAAACTGATCATTAAATAACTTGAATATATAGAAAGAATAATTATACTTGTGTTGTTTTTAAAAGCTCAAATAATCACTAAAAATGAGGTTTTTTCCACTCTAATGTATACTAATATTTATTTCAAAATATTACTTGGTTTTTTTAAAGCTCTTGTTCACTTTAAAAATATCCCAGTTGGTACATACATATTAGAAAAACTCTTAAAATGTATCTTTGCAGGAGGTACTGTAAAAAACATACTTCATAGTCATAGAATTGGAAATCAGCATTTTATATGCCTTCCCTTGAAGATTCACAACCAGAATAATACATTGTTCTAAGAAGTTCTTCAGCAATTTATTAAATTTAATTTAATCAAGACATTTCTGGGGCACCTGGCTGGCTCAGTTGGTTAAGCATTCAACTTCGGCTCAGATCATATCTTGCTGATCCTGAGTTTGAGCCCCACCTGGAGCTCTGTGCTGAGAGTTCAGGGCCTGGAGCCTGCTTCAGATTCTCTCTCTCTCTCTCTCTCTCTCTCTTTCTCTCTCTCTCTCTCTCTGCTCTTTCCCTGCTTGCACTATGTCTCTCTCTCTCTTAAAAATAAACATTTTTAAAACAGACATTCCCAAATCCATTTGAACACAGATAAAATTACATCTATCTAATATCTATGTAAATGTTCTGAAATCTAAGTTCTACAGAACATATTCTGGATGCTAGAAGGGCATGATCTTTATCCATTCTGGCTGGTTATTTCAGTGATATAATCCAGTTGCATCTTTGTGCACTGGCTGAGCAATTTAATCACTAATTACATTCATGTACTAAAAACTATTATATGAAAAAAATTCCCAGAGAATGATGAATTCCCATGAGTGATGAATTATATGGTAGATGTGGAAGGGTATATCCATTTATGAATAGCAACGTGGAGTCAAATTGGTTAAATAAGATGCTTAAATCTTAATCTTCTTTTAGATCAGACAACTAAATATGAATTCCTCAAATTCTCAGTAAGTCATGTTATACCTGACTATTTTGTTGTTAAAATGTTAACAACAACAACAACAAACTCGCATTTCTATTCTGGGACTTTCAAAACAAAGCGGATCAGTTGCACTGATATTCAAAAATTCTTTCTTTTACATATTTTTTTGTACACTTACCTCTTAGGTCTATTTAGGTATGGTCTCTCAGGGTGATAACTTAATCACCACACAGAAACACTAAAAATCTAAGAAGGAAGTAAACTGTCTAGCAAATTCATAAAAGCTTGCTGCATATGCAGTCAGTTAATATTATGTTGTAAATTCCTCTGTAGACATTTTAAGACATAATGTGTGATCTAATGCACTGTTAGCATTTAATTTTTTCTATTTCATTCCACTTGATTGAGGTATGATTGATATACAAGAAGCTACACATATTTAATGTATAAACTTGATAAATTTGGAGATTAGTGTACAGCTGTGAACCCATCACCACTCTCTCTGCCATAAACATATCCAATACCTACAAAATTTTCTTCTCACTCTCTTTAAATTATTTTTATTTAATGCTATAAGCTTTAAATTTTAAAGTATAAGCTTTTTCTTAACAGAAAACTATAAGGTGGCAAAGTTAATTTCTGAATTTTGACAATCTGTAAAAAATCATGCAATGTCTCCTACATCTAATGCTCTATAGCTAGCTCAGCTGTACAAAATACAGGTTCATTATTAACAATAGTTTCATTACTTCCTGGGCAGAATGGATTATTCTTATCATGGTTCTCTTTAAAATGTAAATGCTCTAGAAAGAGCCCAAACGTCCATCAAATAATGAGTGGATGAAGAAAATGTGGTGTGTGTTGTGTGTGTGTGTGTGTGTGTGTGTGTGTGTGTGTAAAGTAGAATAGTACTAAGCCATCAACAAGAATGAAATCTTGCCATTTGCAATTGCGTGGATGGAACTAGAACGTATTATGCCAAGTAAAATAAGTCAGTCAGAGAAAGACAAATATCATATGATTTCATTCATGTGGAATTTAAATTAAAATCGAATAAAATCAAAATTGAGAAATACTTAAAACACAAGAATACAAAGCAGTCAGAAAAATGATATAATGTTATGTAGCCTCTGAAAAACTTCACTATACACTTAGAAAAAAAGTAGTATAAAAGGCCAACAATAGCATTATAATTAAAAGAGTTCTGACATTGCAATTCCCTGAATTGTCCTCAGAAATGCCCAGTCATCATCAGACTACACTTTGATATCCACTTCTTTGGGACAGTGAAAGGACAAATCTTAACTTCATTGACACCTTTCATCACCTACCATCTTTTCCTTCACTCTATACCCTATACTGTTATCCTTTGTTGCTTCTGAGGAAGCAAAGAATCATGAATGATGAGTGCTATAAAGTGTATTTCTTTGGAAATGATATATTCCAATTGTAGTCAAATGATTGCCAACTGTCATTATAAATAGCCATTATTGATTCTTTCTAAGATAGTTGTGAACTGATAGTTGAAGCAAGATGTCATTTTATAATCCTAAAATCACAGAATCATTAATATGGGACAAATACAGGTAAGACCATAAAATTAATATCTGGCCAGAATATCTGCTATAAAACTTGAAATGATTATGATGTCAGGTGTATATGTGCATATGTACATGTCAAGGGTAGGGAATCCTTAACAGAATATCAGCAGTGTGTTTTGGATATGATCAAGGGATTCCATATAAAAGCACCAAATCTTCAAAGATAAAATAATTTAAAATAGACAGCATATTCTGTGAATTAGGCATTTTACTCTGCAACACTAGAATTTTGTCTTGTAAACTGTTAAATTAATAAGTGACTTATTATTCAAGAATTTGTTTTCCATATAGAAATTGGTTCAATAAAAATGTATTGGGGTGCCTGGGTAGCTCAGTCAGTTGAGCTTCTGACTCTTGATTTCAGCTCAGGTCATGATCCCAGGTAATGAGATCAAGCCCCATCTTGGGCTCTAAGCTGCATGGGGAGCCTGCATGCGATTTTCTCTCTCTGTCCTCCCTCTAAAAAAAATATTAAATAAATAAATAAATACATACATACATACATTATGTGGTAAGAATACCCTAAGGTATTCCTCACTGATACCCACTTCATTGTATTCTGTCCTTGTGTACTCCCCCCACCCCCACTAAACATGAGTAGAAGGTAGAGTATGAAGTATAACTATATAATTTAAATAAATATTGGCCATGCCACTGCTCTTCAATATTACAAAGCTTAACCTACCTCATTTTTCTTTCAAATAGCCTTTCAGAAGATAAAACCTGTGTTGTAATTTCATCAGACATTACTTACTAAGTGTAATTTTCTCCCCAGAATTCATCAGTCTGTATGTACTTAAAAAACCTGAACAGATAGAAATGAAATTTGCCTGACAAATTTTCTCTAGCCAAATTGCTGCTGAAAACTATCTTAGTATTTAGAGAGGATCCTTTAGAAATTCTCATTTGTAGTCCCAAATGATCTTCTCTTCCTTCCTCTGAGCCCTTTGTTGATGTCCATTCTCTTTGAAACCATGTTTTCTAATGGTATTGGGGCCTTTCTAAGAACTGTGATTGTACACAACCTTACTTTCAATTTTTTTTTTTTTTTTACTATGCTAGAATCATGTTGTGCTTTTTCAGAGATTAGGGGAAAATGTCCTTCTTCTAGGATCTAGCTATTTGTCACTCATATCCCCCAATTTATTTTGTTTGACCTAACGTTCTATAGAGTCTCTTGTGTCAACACCTTTTCCTGTTTCTATGCCAGTGCCCCCTACAGTTCCATGTTTGTTTCAATTCATAGGCCTAATGCATCATTTAGTCTCATCCTCATCTTTGGTCCTAAATTTTATACTTTATACTTTACACTTCAGTCTCCTCTCTGAAAGCATCTTCTCTTATACATGTCAACAAGTTAAAATTAAATCTCTGAGTTCTATTCTGTCATGTCATCTGATGACTACAGACATTTTAAAATTCATTTCATGATAACCTAGTATTCATATAAAATTACCTATAGCTTTTTCACAATCAAATTAATTATGAAAATTAAATGAGACAATATATGTGAAAAAGCCTCCCACAATACTTAAAACCATATAGACATCAATTAAATTAATTATTTCGTACATCATTTTTTTCTATACCAAATACAATTTCCTAAACTTAAAACTAGGACTTAGGGTGTCACATACAAGGAAGATGAAGTCTTTGCCTTCAAAAAAAAAAAATAGAAAGAAAAGACAGAACTAATGAAATAAGGCAGGAAATTGTTGTTAGTTCTGTTTGGTTGTTCTAGCTACTTGCACTCAAAAGCACCCAAATTTAAGCTGCTTTAATAATTACATATTAGTTTGTACAATTAAAAGTATAAAAGTACAGTGTCATTTGGGAACACTTCAACTGAACTTCAGTTTCTTGGTTTTTCTCTCAGTGCTGCCCTCTCACATGGCTGCTTTGTCCTCAGACTATTGACAGCAGCAAACCTCCTCTTTCACATCGTGTAAAATAAGAAAGCCTGATCTCTATGTCTCTCTCTAAAAAATAAGAAAACGTTTTTCCCATCAGTCCCCAGGGAAACCTCTTTCCAATTTCAAAGTCCTAAAATATTTTAAGCTAGTCTTTCCCTGAAAAAATTACTGAAAAAAGAAAAATGCTTTACATTGGTGGCTGAGACCAACCAGCAGCCTCACATCAGTCTGGCTCAATTTCCCTAATCATGTTATTGCTATACAAAGAGAAGAAATCAACAGTCCACTCATCGGTAGCACATGGAAGATTCATCTAGGTATAGGCGGAGCACAAAAATAGGAATGCTAATGACAATGTCCTCCTTGCCAATAAAAATGACCAATCAGGACATACTTAAAGAAAATACATAGTAGATTTGTAGGGAGTATGGATGATAAGTAATTGCTTGCCATGCAGGCAAGGTAGGAAAAAGAACTTAAAGGATTATGACAGGGAAGAATAAAGCATCTTACTATCTTGGGGGACTCCCATATTGCCTGGCATATAGTATGTGGTGGCATATTAGCAGAAGACACCATAACAATTGAAAAGGCAGGAGAGTTTGACTGGATCAAATTATACCAAACCAGAGTTTGACTTTGGTTTGTAAAGCCACCAAGGACTTTCAGGAGAATTATAAGCACATCCATATTTTTGACTCACCTCTGGCACCTGCATGGAGACTGCATTAGAGACTGCCTTTATAAGACTGGGGATCCAGGTAGGTATCAAGTACAATAAAATAGGCAAAAGCTGATAAAGTCCCGACCCCAGGTGAAGCAGTGGGGATAAAGATGTTCATGATATAGAACTTCAGGCCTTGGTGGTCTAAATGATGGAGCAAATAAAAGAAGAAAACATCAAGTGAAACTTCAAAATGAAGAGTGACATCATCATTCAATAGTAATTGGGATCTGGAGACAAAAGGAATCCTAAGTCACATTAAGACAGGTTGAGTTTGGATTGGCTGCTTGCACATCCGGTGGAGCTAACCAGAGAGCACTTGGATCAAATAATCTGTGAGAGGAGAGGTCTGGGCTGGTGGTAAATACCTGTATCATTAATCCACAGATATTAGTTGAAAGTATAAAAGGCACATATTTTTTAAATGCTAACATGTAAGAGATGGAAAATAAAGAGAAATTCACAAAGAAATCTAGGAAGAATTTCCAGAGATAGAAGACAATTAGTAAAAGTGAACATGGCCAACAGTCTTTAGTTGGGTACTCTACTAATCACTGACATATATTATCCTACTTAATTCATTAAAAAAACACATGAAATTTTCATCATGTTTTTTCTGCACATATCAGAGAAGGCAGGCTCAGAGGAAGATTAGACAAGTTCCTCAGTATTAAATAAGTAGTTAAAGGAGTGTAGAGCAAACTATTTTTGAATATAATTTAAATGTGTTAAATGTATATTAGCAGACTATGTGAATCAACATGACTAGGTATTTTTTATTGTATCCTACACAATGAAGGGCCTAAAACTAATTTTTGTATCTGTTACCTTGGTTGAAGTCTTTTCAGTATGCCAGGTAAAAAAAAAATGAATAAACATCACCAGATCATAAAACCTAAATATTACATTTCTGTAATATCATCAGAAAGCACCCTTTGAATTACCTGTTGAATAACACACTTCACCTCTAGAGGAAAATGGAATCTTATATTATTCTACCTTCAAGGAGAAGGTTTTCTACTATGAGGCCATGCTAGTTAGGGCAAAAATTTTAATAGGAATACAAAAGGGAATAACATTGTATTGGTCTTTTGGTGATTTTCTTCACCACAGTGGTGTATTCTCTTCGTTCCTCTTGAAGTTGTCTTTGTAATTTCTTCTCTTCTGGCCATTGTGACTGGTTTACCTAGATCAAGTTACACAAGTGGCACCAGATGGATTGTGCAGGGGAAGTGAGGCTGGGAGTGAGATCAATCAACATTAGCTACTTTTCTTTAAGCTATCTCATCTTATCACTCTTTTCAAGATAACTAATGCATTCAGTGCTTGCTCCTTCAAAAAAGCATGATTTAGTAATTACCAAATTGACTTTCAAAAGGCTATACTTCAGAATATGTACAGAATTTTGGGATGAAGAACAGAAAATCTGTTTCTGCTAACATAGCCCCATGCTTTGAATCTATTCAGGGGGTGGAATGCAAGGACAGGGAATAAAGCAAGACTAAAACCCCAATATGTTTAGGAAGAATAAAGAAAGCTTCTTCACTTTTAACTTGCCTGTGTAGGACTTGAGAAAAGGGCCCCAGGGGAGAAAGGACCTCACCTCACCATTAATGTCTCTGTAGGTAAGCACAGAGATGCAACCCTATCCCTTCTCCTCTATTCCATGTGCCTCACATAACAGGAACAGAAGAGTGATGTCTATTCTTCTACAATAGCATGGAAGAGGTGCCAGCTTTGGGAATTATTGCCTAGTTTTCTGTAGGCTGGTGTTTTACCAGCCCAAAGGAATAACCCCCACTAAAGTGGCATGAAATGGTACTGTCAAGCCATGTTTCTAAAGGTTATGTGAAGTCAACAATGACCTGAAAGTCAGCAAGAAACTAGGCTCAGCCAATAAGAATATATTATGATCTTGAGGATCAGGTCACCTCATCTTACAACTTGTCACTGCCTGTCTCCTGGAACTTTAGATGTCACCTGAGTGATATTAAATTGATGGAAAGATTGAGTTTCTAACATCCATGAAAATGGGGCCTTAAAATTAAATGTAGACAGTAAAATAAATTTACAATTCCTTCATGACTGAGTTTATAATCCAAATTTCATACCAGCTATGCTTACTTTTGCTTCTCACAATTAGAGGAGCCAAGTCCAAAAGGCAGTACTAAAAAAGGAGACAAGAAGCAATAGGTTTTGCTCTCTTTCTGATATATGCCTTATACATAAAAGACAAGAGATGTCTTTATGGCATACATGCAGTCCAGTCTATCCCTTCAAGTGGGCTCTCTGGCAAGGACTTGCTGCCAATGCTCTGGTTTCAGCAGTGTGTAATTTACCTGGAGGGTTGTTAGTGTATCATCTTCACAAATCCAGGTGGAAACAGATAGCTGATGGAAGATTAGTAATTCCTGATGCTAAACACTGCTCATCATCTGAGAGGTAGCTGACATTACATACTCAAATATAACACAATTTTCTTGTCTCAATGCTTGTTAGTATTCTATAAAGAGTAGATAAAACATTCTTTTTAAAATGCAAAGCAAGGGTGAGGGATGAGTGAAATAGTTGAAAGTAATATAAGAGTATACTTATGGTGAGCTCCGAGTAATGTATAGAATTGTTGAATCACTATATTGTCCACTTGAAACTAATAGAACACAGTATGTTAACTGTACTAGAATTAAAATAATAAAAATAAAATACAAAGCAGAATATCATCTTAGATGTTAATGTTGGCAATGTCCATGCCTACTCTCAATAGCAAAACATCTGTAAAAGGTAGATTTGGATTTTCAAGATTTATTTATGTGTGTATATTGGCATCAATTTCTTTCAAGAAAATATGCTTTGGGGTGCCTTAGTAGCTCAGTCCGTTAAACGTCAGACTCTTGATTTCAGTTCAGGTCATGATCTCACAGTTCATGAGTTTGAGCCCTGCATCGGGCTCCTTGGTGACAGTGCAGAGCCTGCTTGGGGTTCTGTCTCCCTTTCTCTCTGACCCTCCCCAACTCATGCTTGCTGTCTTTCAAAAATAAAATAAATAAACTTAAAAGAAAAGAAGATGCATTTTTTAGCGATTGGTTTAACATGTGTGTGTCTGTGTCTGTGTGTAAATATGCCAATATGTATGAATGTACATCTTCTTAATATAGAAAAATATAAGAGGCAGTGCAAATGTCAAGAGTATGTAATTGCCATTCAGTATATAAGATGATTGATTATTTAGAATCATGTTTCAAAAAGGTAAAGGATATCATGTTGAAATCTATTAATTATAATTTAATTTACTGAGAATGTATCACTTCAGAGATTATTTCTAATTATAGTTATTTTAATGTCAGAAGCTAGCATCAAGATCAGTTTTTACATATACTTTTGCTATAGACAAAGAATAATCATCATAAAATGTTCCTCTTGAAACATCAAAATGTGCCCAACCATATTTACCTGAGAATTTACAAATGTCATCTGGAATTGGATTTTTCCTTGTCACTCATCTGTTAAAAATATAGTTCAGGATGAGGATAAAGAACAGTCCAAACGGAAATAGAAAGTAATTGACCAAAAAACCCCCAAAAAACAAAAAACAAAAAAATCTCCCTAAGATGAGGCACCTAACTGGGTCAGTCAGTAGAGCATGCAACTCTTAATCTCAGGGTTGTGAGTTTGAGCCCCAGATTGGGTGTAGAGATTACTTAGAAATAAAATCTTTAACAAATAACAATAAAGGTAAAAAAATTAAAAAATTAAAAACACTAAGAAACATCCCTAAACAGAGCCATCAATAATACAGTACAACTTGCTTGGGGTTCCACCTAGATAAGGCCAATTCTATTGAATTGAACCAATATTTGATAATATATTTAGGGCACTGATCTAAATGGAGGTAAAAAGCTGCCAAAAAGTAATTTATAGATAGTAGAGGTGACAGATACACAAATTTTCATGATATTGAAATATGTTTAGAGCTCTACCGGAGCACAGTGGAATGTGTGTCTTCTTCCAACAGTCAGAGGACATTGCAGTGGGTAATATGGGGGTGGTATATGGATGGGTAACATATAGGGGTAGTAGTTCTAGAAAGACATTCCAGAGAAGATGAAATATGAGGTGTATCTAAAAGGATATGTTGAAACCCTCCAAGGATTTACAAGTATCTTTAAAAGTATCTCATCCTCCCAAGTTGGTTACACCCAGCCTATGCTCTATTGTTCCCTCTTTATCCAGCATGATGAGAAAGGACTTTCCTCTTCCCACTCCCATGGTCCCATTGGTCTTCAGTTATTGACGTATGCTTGTGTTGCTCCAAATTCATATATCAAAGCCCTAACTCCCAATGTGATGGTATTAGAGACAGGGATTTGGGGAGGCAATTAAGGTTAGAGAAGGTCATGAGGATAAGTCCCTCAGGATGGGATTAGTGTCCTTATAAGAAGAAACACCAAAATCTCCTTTTTCTCTCTTACTCTCTCCTGCACAAAGAAAATGTCAAGTGAGGACACAGTAGGAAGGCAGCTATGTGTAACCCAAGGGGAAAGTCCTCACCCAAACCAACCATGTTGATACCCTGATCTAAGGCTTTCAGCCTCTAGGACTGTGATCAAGTAAATTTATGTTGTTCAAGCCACCTATTCTACGGCATTTTTTAAGAGCATGCTAATAAAACCAAGACATCATCCAAGTACATCTGACCATCTTACTTTTTTTTTCTCTCAGATTTCCTAGTATCCTTAAAAGTTGCAAATTCTTCAAAAGGTAACATTTCAAACTCAACCTACAGCTTTTTTCAGACTGATATTTATAACCTATTGACTATGTATACTAGTCATAGTTCAAATGCCCCTTAGCTGATTCCAGTGTGATACTTAATATTAATACCCTGCATGTATGTCCTAGTGGTATAGAACTAATTTATCCAAGAAAAAAACCTGGTCACAAGATCCATTCTCTGGAAGATCTTTGAACAGCTCCCCTTTCCTTCAGCAAAAAAGGTAAAGTAAGAGAAGTCTAGGGGTTTATGTGAAGGACATATTTTGAGAAGATTAAGTATGAAGGGGACCAGATGAAATAATGACTGCTGTCCAACTCTGTCCTTCTAGCCAAGTAGTCTCTCTGCTTCTCTCATCACCTTATTCCTCTATCTTTACTCCCCACTCAGCCCTGTGAAATTCTTCTATTCTGGTGGGGGTGGGGTGAGGCAGGCATCTCCATTTCTGCTCTTTCATATTATTCCTCTTCATCAATGAATACTGAATGGCTTAGGTGCTTAAATAAAGGTGTATATATGGGGGGCGGGTGAAGGAAAAGCAGAAGAGTGAGGAAAAAGTGCAGTACCTAGATAAAAAATGGACATATAACACCTTTAAAATATTATCCTGGGCTTGAGAAAAGGAAGAATGTTCCAAACAAACAAAACAGCACACTATAAAAAGCACTTTGGAATGGATTTCATGTTCTACTTAGAGTTCTATCAGATCATTTTGAATATTTTAGGTCATAGTAAGACACTTAGATTTTATTCTAAAAATGTGGGATTTAGTGAAGTGTTTCAAGTAAGAAAACAATTTGTGTTCTAGAATGATTGCTCTGTCAATCTCTATATCTTTCCATCCAGTTGAGGATGGCCTCTAGGGGTAAGAATTGAGATGGGAGGCTCAATTATGAGGCTACTGCAGTAGCCTGACAGATAATGCTACTTGTTTTAATGCTGTAGCAGTAGCTACAGAAACATGTGGTCAGAATTGGGCCATATGGTGATGACAGAATCTAAAAAGACTTGCCTGATGAAGTTGACATAAGATATGAGGAAGAGACAGGAATGAATAATAATGCCTATCTAGATATTATTCCTGAGAAGTAAAATTAAAATTGAAATGGGGATACTCTGGAGACAGCAGATTTGGCTGTTGGGAATTAAGTATTCCATTTTGGAAATGTAATATATGAGATTTGACTGAACATCCAAATGAAGGGATTGGGGGAAAAAAGTGTCGATACTCATACAGAATATACAACACGAGGGACATTAGCTTAGAGATGCTATGTGAAGTGATAAAATTGAGTATGCTGCCCTGAGAAGAAAACATAAATACAGAAAACAAGAGAACCAGGGATAAGGCCCTGACAGAAAAACAACTAGCAGGAGAGCCAGCAAAAGGAAAGAACATCAAGTGAGTCTAGAGATGAAATTATATACTTCAAATAAGAAATAATCAAACATTAAATTTGCAAAGATGACAGGTAAGAAAAGAACAGGAAATTGGAAATTTATTTTGGCAAGATGGAGGTCACTGACGAGAATTTTAGGGATGATGGGAGAAGAATAGCCTGATTTTCAAAGTTTGAGGAAGAAATGGATATGAAGAAGTGTGTAAAGGCAATTTCTTTAAAGATTTTCTTTGAAGGGGAGCCAGGAAATGGAGAAAAACTGCAAAGACCTGAAAGGAAAGAAATCTAAGGTCAAGACACGGTTCAATGTTTTTAAATTTAAGGGTGGATAAAGTTAAGGCAGAATATTATGGTGATGAGAGTGTTCTGGTATGTGGAGAAACCACTGAAGCAAAGAGCAAACTGGGTTACTCTTTTCTGCTTCCAGATAATAGACTTGGAAACTGAAGTTAATTCAGACATTTAAAAAAGAAGATTTAAGAATAAGACTTTTAAATATCCCCCAGTGAACTTTTGTGGTGTTTAGCAATGGTCTTCATTGTATCCTAAGTCTTTTTTTTTTTTAATGTTTTATTTATTTCTGAGAGAGAGAGAGAGAGACAGAGACAGAGACAGAACAGGGGAGGGTCAGAGAGAGAGACACACAGAATCCGAAACAGGCTCCAGGCTCTGAGCCGGCTGTCGGCACAGAGCCCAATGCGGGACTCGAAACCATGAACCGTGAGAGCATGACCTGAGGCGAAGTCGGACGCTCAACCGACTGAGCGACCCAGGCGCCCCTATCCTGACTAAGTCTTAATTCATGTGATATCTTGTAACATTTTACAACCGAAGATACATGATGGAAAGAGATGAGAAGACTTAACAGATACCTGTCACTCTAAATATTGTCTGATATATATATTTTTTAAATCAAATATTTTTAAGAGCCTCTAAGTTAGTAAAAGATTACAATCACTTCTGAAAGGTGAGGTGAATTTAATGTCTCTTGTTTTAAAAGAAAAGTAGCTGATGAAAGTATTTTAAAATCTCAGAAAATGAATATCATAAAATCAGATGGTGAAATATAAATATTTTGCTATACACTAAGTAAAAATCAAAGCTTGGGAAGTCAAAAATTTTTTCTTTGTTTGTAGATTATTAGTGTGTGGAATAAGCTACTGAAGAAAGCAATAAAATCTTTAACTATGAAAATGATTTAAGCATTTGGACTACATAGTTTACAGTCTTCAAG
This sequence comes from Proteles cristata cristata, assembly GCA_017311185.1. Classification (NCBI taxonomy): domain Eukaryota; kingdom Metazoa; phylum Chordata; class Mammalia; order Carnivora; family Hyaenidae; genus Proteles; species Proteles cristata. The sequence goes on along the minus strand of JAESUZ010002442.1, from coordinate 135,592 downwards.
CATTAGCTCTGTAAGTGGAGAGATCATTAAGAACCATATGGGCTCTTTTTTTTTTTTTTTTTGTAAAAGCATTATTTCAGCAGAGTGAAAGATAGAAAAGACTCAGTATTTTTATTTGAAACAGCATATTATTAGGGGTGCCAGGGTGGCTCAGTGGGCTGAGCGTCCAACTCTTGATTTCAGTCAGGTCATAATCTCGCAGTTCATGGGTTTCAAGCCCTACATCGGGTTCTGTGCACTGATGGTGCAGAGGCTGCTTGGGATTCTCTCTCTCCCCCTCTCTCTGCCCCTCTCTGGTCTCTCTCTCTCTCTAAAAATAACTAAGTAAACTTTAAAAAAAAGCACCAATTGTTTTCTTAAAAACAATTAAAATATTAAATAAGTAAAATCTATTGTTAATCAAATAACATGAAAACCAAGTCGGCCTGAAGAATCTTGACAGTAGCCTGTATTAAGTAAAACATGGCTTGTCTATACTTAGCCAAGACCAAGAAGAATAAAATAATCAGCCAGAATTATTCAGGGGACTGAAGCATTATGGAGCTGCAGTGTTTTACAATAATAGTATAGATTAGCTGTACTTAACTGTGTTCAGTAATTTGATCATGATGCAGTTCTGTTTTCTTTGGCACTTATAAGCATGACGACACAGAATGCTGGCAATACCTTCTTGCAAACTGAAGACCATGCAGGAAAATATTTCAGTACTTCAAGTCCTCAAATACTCCTTTATCTATCAAATATCTAGGTCAGTAAGAAAAATTGTACTTCATTTATTTCTTACAATCCTTTGGTTGATAATTGCCATTGTTGCTTAGTATACTTGAAAATTACTTACCCATAACCCACCACCAACCAAAGTTAGGCAAAGGGCAATTAGATAACCAGAACAAAATGTGTATCCATCTAATGACAAGTATCAATTTCAAAACAAGGAAGCTTTCCTAAAGCTTCAGCTTTAAATGCTAACATCAGGAGATTGTATAATTTTTATGTCCCTGAAAACTTGTTAATAATTGAGTTTTATATTATGAAAAAAAATTAAATACTGATTTTTCTATGAGGCAGAAAAGGAAAGAAATCTCCCCTTGCTTTCCTTTAAATTGAATAGAATTATCAGCATTAAGAGCTTACACACCTTATTTCTCAAGAGTTCATCTGATTTAAACACATATCACTTACAAAGTCAACCTGTCCAAAATGGACATGGACATGAACAAGAACCAACCAGGCAGGGGCAAATTGGTAGGAGTACTCAGGATCTAATGAGGACCTATAAAGAAGCAGAATGAAAAGGGTCAGTGTAACTGAAGGGGTAAGAGAAATAGTGAAAAAATAGACTTTGGGGCACATAAGCTTTTGATATGCAAATTAGCTCACCCCCCATTATAAATCTGGGAATAATGTCAAAGTAAGGTAAGGTCACCCTGGTTCACATGCCTTACCCCACCCCTCAGTTAGGAATTTCTTTCACTAAATAACAGCAACTGAACAGAAAATATTCAAAATGAGCTGAACCTAACAGGTCATGAAGGTGCAGTATGTCCAGAAACACCCATTCACCACCAGTCTTTCTGGCTCCATTCAGTTCTCTACTCTGTTGAGGAAGTTTTTATTGCGTTGTGCTTTCCAACTGGACATTTTCCCTTTGTTTCCAGAATTCGACAGTTTAAATCTTTCCTTATACTCCTTGCAATGAGTCACTATCACCTTTTTTAAAAAGATAAATTCCTGCATTTTACTGTCGTATTTATTTACTTATTAGAAATGTAACTTGTCTTTTTAACTATTAGTAGTTTTATTGAAGTACTACGTTAGTTGGGATCTGATTAGAAAATTACACAGAGGGGCGCCTGGGTGGCTTAGTTGGTTAAGCATCCGACTTTCACTTAGGTCATGATCTCGCGGTTCGTGGGTTCGAGCCCCGCGTCGGGCTCTGTGCTGACTGCCAGCTCAGAGCCTGGATCCTGTTTCGGTCTGTGACTCCCTCTCTCTCTGACCCTCCCCTGCTCACGTTGTCTCTCTCTCTCTCTCCTAGAAATAAATAAAAATATTTAAAAAAAAAGAAGATTACATAGATTCTGAATAGTCTATCCTTAACTTTGTTGTCTCATAGCCCTATTGTTTTCAGTGTGTAATTTTACAGAATACAATTTTTACAAATACACCTTTTTAAAGGAAGATGTATATTGCAGTATAGCCAAGTATCTGTGATATTATTCCAGCTCATATGCTGGAACACAAAAAGAGTAAAAAAAAATCAGTTGCTGCCCTTATAATATTTCCTTCTATCTGAGTAGTATTTGCAGGACAATGAACAGGAATGTCATTTTCCACAGTACTCTGATAAGTCTTTGTGTGTGTGTGTGTGTGTGTGTGTGTGTGTTTGAGAGAGAAAGAGAGAGAAAGAAAAAAGAGAAAGAGAGAGAGTGCAGAACAGTCAGGGAGAGGGAGAAAGAGAGCTATTTCAAAGACCCAGAGGCTAAAATACATGACCCCATTAATCCTTGCTATTTTAACTAGGTTACACTCTGTTCAATCAACATTCAAAGGTTATAAATATTCACAAAGGAGTCAAGGTTTTCTTTTTAAAATTTTTTTAAATCTTTTATTTATTTATTTTGAGAGAGAGAGAGATAGAGCGTGAACAGGGGAAGGGCAGAGAGACACGGAGACACGGAATCAGAAACAGGCTCCAGGCTCCAGGCCATCAGCACAGAGCCTGACATGGGCTCAAACTAACAAGCCACGAGATTATGACCTAAGCCAAAGTCCAATGCTTAACTGACCAAGCCACCCAGGTGCCCCAGGAGTCAAGGTTTTAAAGACTGGGAAATAAGGCCACATTCAGACATTAAAATGTGTCTTATATTCAACCCACTATTTTGACAAACAAGAGGTGTGACATGCCAATTTATCTTTATTAAGTGCTTATATATAGTGTTTAACAAATGTGAACTTGTAATTCAATTAAACAAGAACCAAGAAGACTGCTTTGTTTCATGAGATTGCAACAATTAGATATTCTCTTTATTCCTTATGTCCAACTCTGTAGCTACCATTGACATATCATGTAATAGATAATCTGTTAATGTCGGCTTTTGCCAGAGGACTCTCAAATATTTCGGAATAGGCAACATGTCTATATATTTTGTATCCCTAATACAATGCTTAGAATGCAAATGTTTGATGAATGACTCAATCATATGAATAAACAAATAAGAAAAAAAACTGTTATGCAAATACTGATCTTCATCTCACAATTTGTCAGTTACTAATGTTAGATATTAGGAGGTAATGTCCTCGAGGACATCCATACCCCATAGTATTTATTACTATTTCTTTCGTAGTACTTACTATGGTTACTAGTATATTGCACACCTTTCTGCATATGTCCATTATCACCACTAGATGGGGAGCTTTGGAAGGTAGTCTCATGTACTTTCTAGAGATTGCCATAATTTTGTATGCCTATTTTATGCCTAGTAGATGTTCAATAAATATTCTCTGAATGTAATGTCTTTTTTAAAGGATATTAGAAACAATTATATATAACAAAATTTATAAGCAGTGAAAATTTCACTAAATTTAGGATCCAGAAATCATATTTAAATATCTAAAATAATTTTTAGATAAGTGACTCTTTTCATGAGGCATTTTGATATGCAAAATAAAAATAAATGTTCAAGAATTTTTTTTCAGGGGGGGAAGAGGGAGACAGAGTGAGCCCAACCAGGAGCTTGGTTTTTCTCAGAACCAAGAGATCTTGACCTGACCTGAGCTGAAATTAAGAGTTGGATGCTCAACTAACTGAGCCACTTAGGTGCCCTAAATATTCAAGAATAAAAAAAAATCCTTGGAATCATAAAGTGTTCATTTATTTTATTAATCATAATTTATAAAGCTAACAATTTTGATTTTTGATGATTGAAAATGTGATCAGAACATTTTTTTAAAAAGCCAGCAGTCTAAAATACCAAGAAATAATGTTTCAGAATGCTATTTTTTTATAGTCTCTAAGTTCTCAGAGGTTGGAATTATGAAATCATGCTTAAAAATGAAACATATCTAATGGAAATATAGAGACGAAGAGCTATTTCTTTATAGAAAACAAAGTTTATTCTGTGTGCTGTGAGATGTTGTGATTTAATATGATGTAATGTTTGTGTTGGTTTTCCCTTTGTGTTCCTTTCTGCTCTTTTATTCTTGTAATTACATGCTTCAGTGATTTACGATGGTAGTATCAAATCATTGGTTCTGAAGTAATAAAAGGACTAGCATTAGAAAGTTCTACTTGCTGTAACATCTTCTGGCGATGGAGATGTGACACTGTTAAAAAAAAAATAAACTAAAAAGCTTTCCAATAGCACTCTCAAAGAAAAATGCCTAAGCAATTGGTCTGTCCTATACTCGGGAATCTAACAGACTCTAAGTAAAGTTTTGCAGCGTATTGGTAAGTTTGAAATCAGTCATCCTATTTCCTGAGAGATACATCTGTTGAAATGCTTCTACTTTATCTTGAAGCAAGCCAAACAGAGAACTCTACAAAGAAGCAAGTTGTGCTCCTGGCCATCGGTTGTATGCAAACAAATGCCCTCAACAACGTCCACCATTTAATCATTAGTTTTATTTAAGATTTTTGGTGGTGGTATTGACCAGTCTATTCTTTTTTTCTCCAACTTTATTGAGATAAAATTGACATATACATACATGGTATAAACTTAAAATGTACAACAAAATGATTTGATACACATATATATGAAAAAAAATGATTATCACAATAAGGTTAGCTAACATCTCCATACCTCACTTAATTACCTTTTCTTTATTTTTTTGTGGTGAGAACATATAAGATTCTACTTTCAGCAATTTTTAAGTATATAATATTGTTACCTAGCCATTTGTTGCTTACTTGATCCCTAGAATTTACTTATCTTATATCTGGAAATTTGTACCCTTTGTACAGCATTTTCCTATTTTCCCCACCCCTAGCTCTTGACAAGCACCACTCTAATCTCTATTCCTATAAAGTTGGCTCCTTTAGATTCCAGATATATGTAAATGAGATCATATGGTATTTGGTATTTTCTTCCTCTGCTGACTTATTTCATTTAGCATAATGCCCTCAAGATCCATCTGTGCTGTCACAAAAGGCAGTATTTTTGTTTCGTTTTGTTTTATGGCTGAATAATATTCCGTTGTATATACATACCACTTTTCTTTAACCATTCATCTGTGGATGCTCAATTTAGATACTCAAATGTATAAAATAGAAGCACCACTCAGGTGAGACATTGGTCTTATACTCAAGAGGCAATGTGGTCTGAAAAGTCTGTAACACAGGTCTCAATCACCACTGTGCATTAGAATCTATTGAGGAAATCTTTTAGAAAATATAGCTTTCCAAGCTGTATCCTTATGATTCCATTTCAATTGGGTGAAGCTGGGACACCATTTTATAAAAGCTGCTTCAGCAATTTTAAAGTACAGCCAGGACTAAGAACCAGTCCAACAGATTATCTGAAAGAAATGTGAACAGAGACCTGATTCAGCAAACCTGAAGTCAATAGCCATTACAGACTCTTATTAGTTAAGACTTTAAAACAAAACTTCTACAGTTATATATTTTTTAAAAATTGATTTTACTGCAGGACTTCTAAGTTCTCTAACAAATATAAAGACTCTGTTGCTGCATTATAGCATTAAACAAGCTACCTCAACCCTGCAAAGATGTTTATGAGTCAATAAAATTTGCTATTGTTAATAACAATCAATATATATGCAACTTATTTTTTTAATTTTTTTACCTTTCTAAAGTTTATTTGAGACCGGGGGTGGGGGGAGGAGAGAGAGGCAAGAAGGGGAGGTTCAGAAAGGGAGGCAAAGAATCTAAAGCAGTCTGTGCACTGTCAGCATGGAGCCTGATGCAGGGCTCGATCTCACAAACCATGAGATCATGACCTGAGTCAAAATCAAGAGTCAGACACATAACTGACTGAGCCACCCAGGCGCCCTTATTTGCAACTTCAAAAGGAAACACTATTTATAACTCTAACAGTGGCAACTGCTCTTAAGAAATACTTAATAAAACACCACTAGATCTATGATAATATATATGTATCAAGTCAGAGGGAAAAGACATTGCCTTTTCCTTGCCTGCTGGCCTCCACAAGTTTTTTTGGTGATTGCCTAGTATTACCTAAATGTGCACTCTGCAAAATTCCATGATACTTTTCTACAAAAACTGATTAGGAATAAGTTAACTTTTAATACTACACATATCTGACATATTTTTTATAAAAAAAAATTTCTGGACCCAATTGCTATAGCAATCATTTAAAACAAAGATGGGACTTTTGCTTAAAAGAAAAACAGTATGAAAGGACAGCTTGAAAATCCAATGAAATATTACTTCTTGAATGTACTACCATACTTCCATAAGTTATAATTATTATACTCCACCAAGCACCTGGAATCTGGTAAATCAGAGCATTGTGGAAAAAATAAGAGAAGACTTTCCTAAAGCAGCAATTACTCAGAGACAAAGTCAGCCAGGAACTGAGAGAGGAAAGTTATGTTAAAATTTCATTTTGGCAAAGGACACCAATATATAGCCATCAGTGATGCCCTTCCATCAGTCAACACCTTTCAGGGGCATCCAGAATTCAACATTCTTAGTTCACAATGTCTTTTACAACTGGAATCTTCCATTAGATTAATATGCTACATTAAGATGCTATTATCAAATGAAACTGAATGCTCAAAAAGCCTTCAGGAAAACTATCAATAGTTTCCATATATCAAGTGTATGAGTGTTTTAAAATGGCAATATAAAAAATGTATAGGTGACAAAATTTGTCACCCCAAAATATATCTCTTTGGCATGTGGATTATTTTAGGCTTATTATTATTATTATTATTATTACTATTATTGACTTGAGAGAGAGAGCGTGCACACAAGCGAGAAAGAGCAGTGGTGGTGGGAGTGGGGAAGCAGAGAGAAAGAGAGTGTCTTAAGCAGGTTCCATACTCAGCATGGAGCATGACATGGGGCTTGATCTCATGACTCTGGGATTATGACCTGAGCCAAAATGAAGTGTCGGATGTTTAACCAACTGAACCATCCAGGCCCTGTGAGGGTCATTATATTCAAGAAACGGAAGACTCAAGGGGTTTTTCTTTTTTTGTATTCCCCCTCCAACTGCCTAAAAGAATTTAAATAGAGGACCTGTTCCAGGAAGGAGCTCTCACCATAGATAACTTCAGGATAATATGAACTAGGTGTGGTAGACAGAGATAGAGTTAGCAAAATCTGTTTGCTAAAAATTCCTCTCTGTGTTCCATTATTACTGTTTGTCCGGCAAACATTTGTTTACCAAATATTTACTTTTTCATCTTCCCTTGAACTGTTTTCCTTCTCTTTGAGGTTCCAGACACCTATCCCTTCTCCTTAGCTCTGGATGGCATGTAAACCTCAATTGATGACTGCCTGTGAGCCTCATATTCTTTTGGGGCCCCTGTACATACAAAATTAAACTTGATTTTCTTCAGTTTATCTGTCTCATGTCGATTTAAGGCTTAGACAAGACAAAAGAGAGCCCTGAATAGCAAAGGTATATTTTTCCTTCCCCACAAATGGTAATTTTAGTCTGGGGGGTTTTGCACCAATTCTACAGGGTGTTAATTCTATAGGTATGTTAAGGCATATGCCAACTCTAAAAACTAAAGCTGAGCTTCCAGCTCGCCTAAGACTGTCCAATTTGTACCAATTGCTTTTTCAACAGCAACAAAAAAAGGCCATCATTGCAAAGCAATTTTGTCACCTACTAGATAAAAGTGTTCCATAAGTTTGGATTTACCAGTGTGAGGCTGTAATGGGGAGCACCAGGCAGTAATTTATATACTTCCAATTCTGTGCTGATGTATTACAGTGAACATAAGCCACTCTTTCTTACTTCAAATACTCCACTTTAAGTTATTGGGGCTGTTTAAAACTAGAATGCCAAAAGACATTGAAAAACCAGTTATTTTTTTACTATAGAAAATAAACTATCCACAAACAGGCTAAAAAAGAGAATAGAACAGAATAAAATTAAATGTTATTAAAGAAGAATTCAAAAAGTTCTAGAGCTGTCACACATTGCCATACTTTCATGTATTATATTTATCTCTGGCTTTTTGCCTTTAAGGACATGCTTTCCAACTTTGTTTACATATTAGAATTGCCTAGGGGAGTTTCTTAAATAGTAATTTACAAGCTTCACCCCCAGAGATTCAGACTTAATTGGTCTAGGGTGGGCATCTGTATATTTTAAAAACACTCCAGGATATTCTACCATATAGTTAGGGTAAAGTCCATTGCCTCTTAGTATATCTATCATTGACAGTATTTTCTACAGATCTGAAAGAGTAATATTAACTCAATATCCCATGTGACCTGCAGTAACAATACTGAGGTGGCCAATAGATATTGCACGTTTGCTTGGTAGAAAACCTCTTTCATCCCTTTTTCTGACTCATTAAATTCTACAATTAACCATATGACCAGGTAGGTTCCTGATTTAATGCCAGTTCATCTATAGTCTCCACACAGCATCATCAAAATCAAGAGATTTTCGGGGGGCACCTATATGTGAGAGCGAACAAATGTAATTGTGGTTGAATTCCTTATGTCTTCCAAATGATATATATGGGCTACCTATGCCTTAAAAAGAGTTCGAGGAGTTCCAGTCATAGCTGTATCATCTAGGAGGAAAGGAATAAAGGGTTTGTGTAATTTTAAATTAAAGCTTTGTAAAAATTCCAATTTGTACTATTCTCTCTTGCTGGCTACAAGATTAGGTCTCATCAGATAACAAGGTAGTTTTTATAGTACATTGGAAGTATTATTGGTCAAAATCAGTAAAGTTTTGAGTTCTATTTCTTCATTTTGCTTTTCTTTATCTTTCTTGTAGGCACATAGTGCAGGGATAAAAGAGGAAAGGAAGAGGAAACTGGGAAAGTAAATGTGTGGAAAGGGATCACACTGTCATTCCTGAATAGTTTTATAGCAATTACAAAGCTGAAGGATATATTTTTTTCTTGTTTCAGTTGGTTTGTTTATACCAAAGGAAAAACAAAAATAAAACAAGGTCATCACATGGAAGTTAGTTTTCTTTACTGTAAGTTTGATTAACATGAAATCACAAAGTATTTTGCATATGTAAATAAGGAAGGTTATTTTAGTGGCATTTGAGATCGATTAGGTACATCTATTAATCGTTGGCCAAATCCAACTTTTTTTCAGTCATGTGAGAGTGACACCAATTTGATGCATCTGCTCTCCTTTCTTTGCCCCTCCACAGTCAGGATTCTGTGTTATGCCAGAGCATAAAGTGTCTAGAGCTTTTTGACTATGTTATAATCACACTCCCCTCACTTTCCTTACACACAAACACACACACACACACACACACACACACACACACACACACTCTTTATAACTAGGAGATCAAACACAATATTAATGTAACATTCAAACTTGTTTATTCCTTGAGAGCCTCTGCTAAACATAGACTACATCCTCTCCAAGGATCTACAATTTACTTCAATCCTAAAAGGCAAAACTTGCATTTCTAATCTGTGAGGCCATAAGAACTGTGTTCAGGATTCTAAAAGTGTTACTGTCATTTCTGGAAGAATGGTTAAACATATTTTGACACAAAAGTAGTATTAAATTTTGACTTCTGTTAACCTAATATCTGAGTTAATAGCACTTACATAATAACTCTAGGTAATCTAAGCTAGTTAAATGTGAATCCTAAATATCTCTGTATTATTCTTAAAAATTGTTTAAATTTTAACAAATGTCACTTCAGGAAGTTAGAAATATTCCAGCCTATCAAAACCACCAAAACAATTAAGAGGTTTTTTTTTTTTCTGGTTCTAGTTTTTCAGAATTATATATATTTCCAGTGTCTAGCTCTTCTAAAGGTGGGGACTGTGTTTTGTTCAGTCACTATACAAATTTGACGGGCTGAATATAAAACAATAAGAAAAATTTACACTCACCTGCTGTTCTGTCAGAGGATCCAGAATGACATCTTTGGATACTAGTAAACTAACCCTTGATTTGAAAATCGGTAAATGAAGGGGCAAAAATCAAGCAGTTAATCTGCCTTTCTATCTTAAGTGTATTACTGAGTAAGAAAAGGGGAAGTTTCTCTTTATAGAAATATAACAGTTAATATATGAAAAATAGTTAATCAAATATCATTTTGCAATCCTGGTGAATTAATGGATTTAGATATAAGAATATTGCTAAAGAGAGGCCGCCAGGCAACATGTGGCTCTCACCAGAAGAATATACTATCAGTGATGCAGATGGAAAGGTCAAAGAGCAGGTCATGGAAGGTATCTATATCCTGAGGTGAAAAAAACAGACAGAGAAACAAATTGGACTAAAGGATAATCAGTTCATTATATGATATGCTGAGTCTAAAATGACACATCCATGGGAACTGTTAGATGGGTTTTAAGGATCACAGGACCAGAAGAAAGATCTAATCTGAAGATATATTAAGAGAGTTGATATATAAATGGTAGTTGAGGTTTTGGAGTTAATACCATAGGGAGATTTGAAATAAAAGTTGGATGGCTGGGAACAGAGGAGTGTGATTAATAAGGGAAACAGGAGCAGGAAGAATGAACTGAAAGTGCATTTTGCTGCCTTATGTTTATATTCAGCTGAAAGTGTTATAAACATTGTATTCTCTGTTTACAGTGGATCTTTGCAGAGGGTAATCTCTGAAAATCTTCTGTCCAGTAGGGTACAAAGGAAATTGTAATGTTGGGGCCAAAGTGTCTGGAAAGAAATCATTGCTACCTTAGATTAACTCTCGTCTTCTCATGCATAGGACATTAGTGCTTGGTTCTGGGAGTTAAGGCTTGATTTGGCTCATCTGAGTCTGGAATAATTAGCACTTGATTAACGTTTAATATTGAATACAATGAATATATTGTATAATACGACGCTAACTTTAGATGTGGTTTGACAAACGGTTTTCATTTAAATTATTCCTCAGTGGATTGTAAAAATAATTATTAGGGGATACTATTAAGTACTGTGGAAGATATTTGCGTGCATTCAGGTCTCTAAGTTTGTCAAATTCTATCTTACATTTGATTACTAATGGTTCATTTCCAACAGTTACTAATTTAAAATTAATCATATTGAAAAGTAGGATTTTACTATATACAAGGTGGTGTTTACAGAATGGAGATGTCTTAAAAAGCTCGGCCATTTTTGTTCTTCCCCTCCTCAAACATTATAGAGTTCTTATAACAATAACATATGCTAAGAAGGATAATCAATAATTAGCAAGAAAAAATTTGCTTCATTGTTAAAGATCTGAACCATAATAAGCCAAATTCTAGGGAAAGCTGTAAAAGTTAATGGACTGAAAGGATTGACCCTTATCTTAACAGAGTGAGGTAAACCAGCCAAACTCTTCCAGAATTTTTAGGAAAAATATATAATTGTGGAAATAAACTCACAGTCATTTCAGGACATCAAAGAGATTATAAAGTTGCATAGAAGAGTGGGAATACAGCAGCTCACTGACTCTCACAGACTGTCATATTACCTTCTAAGTGCTTTTCTCAATATGACTAGTAAAAGGCTCTCTGAAAACACAAAAATAAAAGTTATGCCTTTTCTTTTTCCTTTTGAAATGGCGATATTATTGATGAATCAAAAAATACCTAAACTAAGCAGATCCAGTTTTCCCAGCACTATTGGCTAAAGAGACTATCCTTTTCATATTGTGTCATCTTGGCACCAGTGTCAAAATCATTTTCCCATATAGGCCTGGGTTTATTTCTGAACTTTCTATTCTGTTCCATTGGTCTATATATCTCTTTATGCCCATACCATACTGCTTTGATTACTGTAGCTTTGTAATATGCTTTGAATTCAGGAGGTATGAACACTCTGGGTTTTTGTTTGTTTTCTCTCAAGATTGTTTTGGCTATTAAGGGTTCTTTGTGATTCCATCTAAATTTTAGGATCTTTCTTTTCTAATTATGAACAAAATGCAATTGGGATTTTGATGGTAACTACCTTGAATCTCTAGGTCCCTTTGAGTAGTATGGAAATTTTAACAATACTATGTCTTCCAATAAATGAACAAGGGATATCTTTTCTTTATTTGTGTCTTCATTAATTTCTTTCAGCAATTTTTTGTAGTTTTCAGTGTACAAGCCTTTTTTTCCTTGCTTAGGTTTTTTTCTGAGTATTTTATTCTTTTTGATGCAATTGTAAATGGGATCATTTTCTTTTTTTAAAAAAAATTTTTAATGTTTATTTATGAGAAAGAGAGAGAGAGAGACAGAGCACAAGCTGGGGAGGGATAGAGAGAGAGGGAGACACAGAATCTGAAGCAGGTTCCAGGCTCTGAGCTGTCAGTACAGAGCCTAACAATGTGGTGCTTGAACTCACGAACCATGAGATCATGACCTGAGTTGAAGTCGTATGCTTAACTGACTGAGACACCCAGTCACCCCAATGGGATCATTTTCTTATTTCCTTTTCAGATTGTTTGTTGCTAATATATAGAAGAGCAACTGGTTTTTGTATATGTCCAAAAGAATGAAGCTAGAACCTTATCTTACACCATACAAAAAATCAGCTCAAAAATGATTAAAGAGGTAAACATAAAAACTGAAATTAGAAAAGTCCTAGAAGAAAATATAGGGAAAAGCTTTATAACACTGGTCTTGGGAATGATTTATTGGCTATGACACCCAAAGCACAGGCAACAAAAGCAGAAATAAACAAGTGGGCCTACATCAAAATAAAAAGCTCTGTGTAGCAAAAGAAACAACCAACAAAGTAAAAGGCAACCTACAAATGGGAGAAAATACTTGCAAACCACATATATAATAAGGAATAAATATCCAAAATATATTAATAACTCCCATAACTCAATAGAAAACACACATGCACACACCTCAAATATCCTGTTAAAAAATAGGCAAAGAACACAAATAGCCATTCCTCCAGAGAAGATCTACAAATGGCCAATCAGTTTATGAAAGTATATTCAGTATCACTAATCATTAGGGAAATGTAAATCAACCTGTAATGGGATATTGCCTCATATGGGTATTATACAAAGAAAACAAAAAATAATAAGTTTTAAGGAGTTTCACTAAAAACTTTAAAAATATTTTCTGTGTAATATTGGTTTTTATAATAATTTCTCTTAAATTATAGTACATTCACTTAAAAGAAAACAAATTCTGGGGCACCTGGGTGGCTTAGTCAGTTAAGTGTCCGACTTTCGCTTGGGTCATGATCCCGCGGTTCGCGGGTTCGAGCCCCGCGTCAGGCTCAGAGCCTGGAGCCTGTTTCAGTCTGTGACTCCCTCTCTCTCTGACCTTCCCCTGTTCACGCTGTCTCTTTCTCTCTCTCCCTCCTAGAAATAAATAAAACATAAAAAAAAAGAAAGAAAACAAATTCTACCTTCTTAAGAAAGGTCAGGGTGAGGAAACCATGTAGAGAGCCTACAGGAGATCAATTAGAACCTCTGAAACACAAAATTAAATTTAAGTAATTCCTGAATATTGAGATTTAAAACTATATGAAAATATTAAAAATTATTCTCAAGGAGAAGATACATATACATACACATATGAAAGTATAAAAATATAACCTATTGTATAATTTTGTTAAGGTTGCCACAATTAAACACCACAGACTTGTGGCTTACACAATAGAAATTTATTTTGTCATGGTTCTGGAGGCTAGACGGTCAAGTTAATATGTCTGGAAGTATGGTTTCTCCTTAGGCTTTTTACTCCTTGACTTGCAGATGGCTATCTTTAATGTGTCCTCCTGTGGCCTTATTCTGGGTGTGAATTCATCTATGGCATCTCTCTTCTATAAGGACAATGATTCTAATTTCTACGAGGACAATGATCCTATTGGATTAGGATTCCACCCTAAGGAACTCATTTTAACTTCATCACTTCCTTGAAAGACCTCATCTCCAAATATGGATACTGAAATTTTCTACTTCAACATATGAATTTTCAGGTACAAAATTCAGCCTATAATATCTATACACATATAGATGTTTGGATACATGTAAGTGGTTTAAACCTTTAAAGAAATTATAAAATTTGAGACAGTAAAAGCAATATCTAAATATTTGCTACTTTGCAGAAACACAAAGCAAGTAATACATACAATTTTCATTTGCATGTTTAAAAAAATGTTTTTTTTGGTTTGTTTTTTGTTTTTTTGTTTTACAAATAGTTTATTGTCAAATTAATTTCCACATAACACCCAGTGCTAATCCCCACAAGTGTCCTCCTCCATGCCCATACCCCTCCTCCCCCCCCACATCCATCAGTCCTCAGTTTTTGTCAGCATTCAAGAGTCTCTCATGGTTTGCCTCTCTCCCTTTCCCCCACCATTTCCGCCCTTCTTCTCCCCCTTGTTCCTCGTCAAGTTCCTCCTAATCCTCCTATACGTGCACACATATGATATTTGTCCTTCTCTGCCTGACTTATTTCGCTCAGCATAACACCCTCAAGGTCCATCCATGTTGCTACACATGGCCAGATTTCATTGTTTCTCATTGCCATAGAGTATTCCATGGTATACATAAACCACATCTTCTTGATCCATTCATCTGTTGATGGGCACTTAGGCTCTTTCCATGTTTTAGCTATTGTGGAGAGTGCTGCTATGAACATTGGGGTACATGTGCTCCTATGCCTCAGCATTTCTGTATCCCTTGGGTAAATTCCTAGCAGTGCTATTGCTGGGTCATAGGGGAGTTCTATTGTTAGTTTCCTGAGGAACCTCCACACTGTTTTCCAGAGGGGCTGTACCAGTTTACATTCCCACCAACAGTGTAGGAGGGTGCCCGTTTCTCCACATCCTCGCCAGCATCTAGAGTTCTCTGATTTGCTCATTTTAGCCACTCTGACTGGCGTGAGGTGGTATCTCAGTGTGGTTTTGATTTGTATTTCCCTGATGAGGAAGGATGCTGAGCATCGTTTCATGTGTCTGTTGGCCATCTGGATGTCCTCTTTGGAGAAGTGTCTGTTCCTATCTTCTGCCCATTTCTTCACTGGGTTGTTTGTGTTTCGGGCGTGTAGTTTGGTGAGTTCCTTATAGATTCTGGATATTAACCCTTTATCTGATATGTCATTTGCAACTATCTTTTCCCATTCCATTGGTTGCCTATTAATTTTCTGGGTTGTTTCCTTGGCTGTGCAGAAGCTTAAAAAAATGGTTTTAAATAAACATTAGAAAAAGTTATTTAACATCACTTTTAAAAAGTTGAATGCAAAATTATATTAGACTGGATCAAAAAATAAAAATATTTTTAAATGTTTATTATTGATAGTGTGAATGGGGGAAGGGTAGAGAGAGAAAGGGAGACAGAGGATCCAAAGTGGGCTCTGAGCTGACAACAGTGAGCCCGATGGGGGGGCTCAAACTCTCAAACCATGAGATCATGACCCCAGTCGAAGTTGAATGCTCTACTGACTGAACCACCCAGGCACCCTGCCCAAGATCTTTTTAAAATAATTTTACTAGCCAGGATCCTGGCAGAAAAAGACAACATGCTTAAAAAAGCCTATCTGGGGCACCTGGTGACCAACTCTTGATTTCAGCTGATGTCATGATCCCAGGGTCATGAAATTAGTCCCGTGCTGAGCCTGGAGCCTACCTGAGATTCTGTCCCTCTCTCCTGCTGCCTCTCTCCCCCACACTCTCTCTCTGTCTCTCTAAAATAAATAATAATAATAATAGCCTAAATTAAGAAAATTAGTGAAGAAATTATTCACAAAGGACTGTGCAAGGTCAGCACAAAATAGCAAAGCTATCTGATAATGCCCCCATAGGCTAGCAAAGGGGGAAATTGTCACCACTTCTAGTCCTAGACTAGCAAATAATATACAGCTTTTCAGATGCCATAAATAAATGTAGCCAATCCAGGGCCTGGGATGGGTGGAGAGAGAACAGGAAAAATAAATACTTGTCTTCACTCTCCTACCTCAGATCTCTTGCAAGTGGATCTCAGTGGGTCTGAAGCCAATTACAAGCCAGAGGCAAGGGAGTAGAGGAGACAGTCCTTAGGGCTCAGCTTTTGGGAGCACAGTTGAGAGCAGAAAAGGAAGCAGGAATAGATAGAGAGGAGAGGGAACTGGGAGGTAGAGAATAACCAGTAACCACCACCTCTTCATGCCAATCACGATCCATTCTTTCTGTGTGTGTGTGTGTGTGTGTGTGTGTGTGTATACTCCTGTCCCTACTTGGGGAAAAGATAGATGCCATGAGGTAATGTATTGTTATGGGATGATTTCTCTCCTCAACTTAGGGAAAACACAAAATGTCAGCAAATGATATATTGTGACTATGATTTCAATTCAGCCATACTCCTGCTTAGAACAGAAACTGTAATGTTAGCCAGCACCAAGACATTACAATTACGTAACACAATTAAATAACATAAAACATAACTACTACAGTTCCCAATCTGTAGATGATCATGAGGCCTAACCTGATATCACAATATCTTTCCTCTACCATATGTTCATGTTCTCCTTATCATCTTCCAGCACCTCAGCTGGTTTGTTTTAATTTTTTAAATTTTCTGGAGTGAATACAATCTTCATTCCCATAAGTCAGCTTTTATACTTTTGTAAAAAAATTATAAAATAATAATTAATATATATTGAATATTTCCTTTATGTGTGTGTCATCACAGTGACAAGAGATACCATGTTTCTCATAATACAGATGGCTTTTGGACTCTTACATACCAGAAATTTATTTCCTCTTTTTTTTAAAGTTTATTTATTTTGAGGGGACGAGGGGCAGAGAGAGGGAGAGAGAATCCCAAGTAGGCTCTGCACTGTCAGTACAGAGCCCAACATGGGGTTTGATTTCATGACCATGAGATCATGGCTGAGCTGACTCAGTAGTCTGACACTTAACTGACTGAGCCACCCAGGAGCCCCATCTCCTCTATTTTTCTAACAATGAAAAGGAAGTATAAATAATACACAACCAGTAAAGTGATATTAATACATCATGAATGTTTAAACCTTTAAAGTAAAAATTGAATAATCTGTTTTTTTCTGTACATTTTCTTATGGATTTCATAAGCATTTGCTCACTAATAAGCCATTAGCTCATCCACCTATCTATAAACATTCTATTTAAAGCCATATCCTGACAACTGATATTTGTTTATATTTAATAGAAGACATGAAAGGAATTCATGAATGAATATTGTTTTAAAATCATTCATTTAAAAACGATCTTATGAATCATCATTGGATTTGTAAAAGCAACTAACTGGCTTTAAGATAAGATGTTAATGCTGTGAGAATGATAGAAAACCTATTTGTGACTCAAGCTGTATTTTAGCACTTTAGATAAAAACACAACAAATCCTTCTTAAATGTTGTCCTCCTCTACTTGGAAAACCATATATTTGAATAAGCACATCAAATGAATGCATGAGTCTTGCAGGTTGTTTCCCAGGAATCAGATCCTGGAATTAAAATTAGCATGCACAAAATATACTAGTTCTCTCAGGCTCAAAAACTGTGGTAGAAAGGGAAGGAAGTAAGAAATTGGCCCTGTACCAACCCCATGGGGAGCTCTGAAGCTGAGATGGCTCTTCAGAATCATCTCCTTTTGGTGTAAGGGGGCTAGGCTTTTATACTCCCAAGATAATCACTAGATGAAACTAGTCCAGATGGGAGTATGTCGTTTAACAAGGTAACTCTCTTTAGCTGAGACAATTCCCAAAGAGGACTAAACACTAAGAGCTGGGAGCATAAATGTTTCAGTTCTGAAAGCAATCTGAGCAGCAGGCTACAGCAGTCATAGGAATCTTCTCGACACATCACTTACATCCACCTATTTAATGTTATATTTGGGAGAAGTACCATATAATGGTCATAGAATTTGGGAATATAGTGCATCCTACAGGATGGTGCCCCATACTTCAACATATCATCTCTAAAATAGACTCTAATATAGACTTCTTCAGCAGAATGTGGCCCTCTTCTATGATACTGTTAGCTTCTATGAACTTCAGTATGAGACAGTGGATCCCATGGTCTTGTGACTATCACTGCACTTTTTTTTTTTTTTTTTTTTTTTGCTGTAAAGTGGGTCTTTTGGTTCAAAGTCCTTTTATACAGGATGCCATTTCCGTGAGTCAAACACTCTGTATGATCTTGGATAGTGGGGCTACTTGATACTTTGTGACCAAAGAAGGCAAACATGTGCTGAGAAAGAAGTATGAATTCCAAACAAAATTAATCACTGGCCCTCAACTTGCTACCAAGTGGCCTGTTAGAAAGAGATAAATAATACTGTTATTGGAGATTCTGCATTGGTCTATGATGTGGACAGTAGGATACTATGCAGCAATAGCAGCTAGATCAGCCTTGATAAATAACAAGCTGGTTCCACACATAGTGTCTCTCCCTATGCTATGACTACTGGGGTGACTTGTAAGAAAGACCAGCTGATGACAATTGGTTGATTCACTCCAACCCTGATACTCACAAAAAATAATTATGGGTGCCTGTCTTATAATATTTGAGAACCACCACTTGGCCTCATGTCTGGGGGATCCTATCATCCCTAGTTATTAGAAAGCCGTGGCCTGTAACAGGCTGGAACAGGACAAATTCTTGCCAAAAGAAAAAGCCAACACTTATTTTCTCAGTAATGTTGCTGCCCCTTTCACTTTATTGCTTTGGTAAATGCAATGTTTTCTAAGCTCTCCCATGAAATGTCATCTGGTAGGTTTTCTAGTCTTGCTTGATATACACATTCCAGTATGCTCACTTTTCTAAGCCTTTTGTTCTTCTTCCCTTGTCTTTCCCAGCAGTCCTGGCATTTTTACTTCATATAGCACAGGCAATCACTTTCTGCATATTTCTAAGCACCATCGTAGTGAAGTTTTAGCACCATCTCTCAGGTCTTTTTTTTTTAGGGTGCTAAATCCTGTATGCCAAGAGAATGTTCCCATACTGATAAACTCCCTCTTATGCAACTTCATGTTCCACCGTCTTGATACATACTCTCACTATAATCCAAACAATGGACCATGCAAATGGGACTCAGAATACACTGGGATTAGGACAGTATAAAACCAAAGACACGTAAAGAGATCATAATCTTTTTGTTATAAACTAATAATGCAATTTGGGCACAGAAAAATAGTTTCTAACCATGACCTCAAAGTCTTAACCCAACCAAAAGATTGAAAGACTTTGACTAATGTTCTTTCAAACTATCATGCTGTCATAAAAAAAATTAAAATACAATATATAAAGTGGGGGAAGAAACTATGAACTATATGACAGTTAAAGTGGCAATATTTTTAGATTGTATAAGCTTTTAAAATCCATAATAGAAAGCCAAATATTTGGATGAAAGTATAAAAGAAATAAACAGAGAATGCATGAAAGAAAAAAAAGACATAATATAAAAATATTTTATAGTAATAAATACTTCTAATCATGGCACCAATTCTGTAGCTGTATTAATTTATGCAACATATATTAATTTTCTATGCCTCAATTACTGATATGTGAAATTAGGATTAAAATTAGTAACAAACTGACAAAGTTTCTCTGAGACTATATAAAATAAATTAAGTGGTAAAATACCACAAAGTGTTCAATTAATGTTGACTATAATTTGTTAAAATGTTATAAATTTTACCCCCAAATTAAACACATTTAAAACTACCCATTGTTGGTGTGCTTGGGTGGTTCAGTTGGTTGAGTGTTGACTCTTCATTTTGTCTCAGGTCATGATCTCACAGTTGGGAGATCCAGCCCTGCTTTGGGCTCTGCACTGGGTGTGGGGTCTGCTTGGGATTCTCTCTCTCCCTCTCCCTCTGCCCCTTACGTGCTTATGTTCTCTCTCTCAAAAAAAAATCAAAAATATAAAAAATAAAAATACTCGTTGCTCGGGGCGCCTGGGTGGCTTAGTCGGTTAAGCGTCCGACTTTCGCTTAGGTCATGATCTCGCGATTCGTGGGTTCGAGCCCCGCGTAGGGCTCTGTGCTGACTGCCAGCTCAGAGCCTGGAGCCTGTTTCAGTCTGTGACTCCCTCTCTCTCTGACCCTCCCCTGCTCACACTATCTTTCTCTCTCTCTCCTAGAAATAAATAAAAATCTTAAAAAAAAAACACTCGTTGCTTGTAAGGATGTATAGAAATGAGAACTTATATATTGCTTGTGATTATGTAAACTGAAATTAGTATCTAAAAGTTAAATGTAAAATTGTATATCAGAATACTTCAGGTAATATTGTTTACAATACTACTGAAGTAGAGGGGGTGCCTGGATGCCTCAGTTGGTTAAGCATTCCACGTCAGCTCAGGTCATGATCTCTTGTGAGTTTGAGCCCTGTGTAGGGCTGTGTGCTGACAGCCTGGAGCCTGGAGCATGCTTCGGGTTCTGTATTTCCCTTTCTCTCTGCCCATTCCCCACTCATACACTGTCTCTTCTTTTTCTCAAAAATAAATAAACATTTAAAAAACCCAATACTACTGAAGTAGAAAGAACTAAGAAGTACAAAGACATTTTAAAATGCTCATGTTCTTACTTGACAATGCAGGTTATAAAGTACTGTGAGAAATATGTATATAGCATATAAATAAAATCTAAATAGAGTATATTCAAATTTAGACAGTGTTTTCCTCTAGGTGATGGTATTATGGATTAATTTTATTTACTTTCATTGAAACATATTTACAATATATTTTTAAACATTAATTTTTAATAATTGGCAAAGTAGGACAAACATCTAAGATTTACGGCAATCAAGATCAATGAGATTGATCATATATATCCATATTTATGCATAAATGCCTATTTCCAGAAGTTTCATGAAGTTATAGGGGTGAATGCTTAAAAGGGCTGCGTATGACATGGCATCACTAATATCAAATATTACACACAGTAAGATAAATAAGATATTTTCATCCATTACAATTCACTGGCTGTTTTAAAGACCAGCTTCCATGTCATGGTAGAAGATTCCAGATTGCAGTGAGTAAACAACTGGATCCAAACTAAAGGAGAAAAAGTGTACCTGACATATTCAATAAAATGGATTATGAGGAAAATGGGGGAATATAGGTAATTAGTAAGAAAAAAATAGAATACAAAGAGTACTCTAGAGTTTTTGTTTTCAATTTTTTGTTTTTTATTTTTGTTCTTTTTTCCCTTTTAATATATAAAGGAATTTAATGTGTTTAGAGAAGAAATTCATGGAAAGAGAGTTGAAGAAATTGATGGGTAGAGAAGAAACAGTGATGAAATACCAGAGAAGGAATGGGGTGAGATGTAGACCAAAGAATTATAAACTTTATGTGTATAGAAATCTCTGAGCAATCTTGTTAAAATGTATCCAGTAAATCTGGACTGCAACCTGAGATTTTGCATTTCTAACAAGCATCTAGGGTGATGGCTCACAGTTTATTTTTATTTTTTTCAGCTTATTTACTTATTTTCTAGAGAGAGAGAGCACAAGCAGGTGAGGGGCAGAGAGGAAGATAGAAAATCAGAAGCAGGCTACAGACTCAGCTGTCAGCACAGAGCCTGACACATGGCTCAGTCCCATGAACTGGGAGATCATGACCTGAGCCAGAGTCAGGCACTTAACCAACTGAGCCACCCAGGTGCCCCCTGACAGTTTTTTTTTTTTTTTCAATAGCCCAGATGATGACAATGTGCACAAGAATTTGAGAACCACTGATCTAGGACATAAATAATAAGAGATAAAGGAAAACACCACTTTTTCTTTGAGATGGAAAAGATAAAGACTGGTCCAGATATAGATACCAGTGAGTAGATGAGGGAAGAGCAGGATGATGAGAGAGTCTGTATTTTTATCAAAGTAATAAACATACACTTTTTTTTTTTTTTGGAAAAAAGTCCTATGCTCTCTATAATAAGATAGCAGTATAAGTCCTGACATACCAGCCCCCATCCCCAATCACTCCTCAGATGTATCCATTTTCAAATCTTTTAGATTTGATCTTATCATTATCTTTATAGGCCTAAATAAATTTTATTATTATTTACTGATTTTTTTTTCACTTTTCTATATGTTCCATGTTATTTGTTTGGTAGTTTTTCTCAAATGCCTGGTAATCACTGCATGTCCATTTATATTAATGAAGAAGCATTACAAAGCTCATTAGAAGCTTGTTGAACTCAAATATGGCTGGTAAATATTTTTTTTATGCTTTCACCAGCAGTGTGACTAGGCAAAAATTTGGTCTTTTTGTTTGGAGATTCCCAAACATCAATATCTATAAACATAGTCTCTTGGATAGTCCATTTCCCCATAAAGTTGTTTCTGCAGTCTCTAGCACCATTCCCCAGTCAGCATATGCCTGGGCATCAGCATTCTGGGAGCCAACAGGGTAGAGGAGGCTGAGGATGAACTAGATGGGTGGTGGGGTTGTGTGAGAGGAATGAGTCCTTCATATTTCACTATGCCTATCACCTTCCAGTGAGACTAATGGAGTTCATTCTCCTCCTGAGTCTACCTTTCCAGAATGTAAATTTTCACTTTCTGCCAGAGAAAGGAAGAAAGGAGTTCTTACCTGATTATGCAGAGAAAGATATCTAAGGGCCTAACTACTCGTTATATAAATTGTCATCTAACCTTCTTATTTTCAGCCACACTCAAGTCTCTCCTAGTTGACTCTACTTATGGGTCTTTCAGTATTTCTGCTGTGTGAATGGACTTCCTTAGGTACTTATTTTGTTTCTCCTTCTTTCTCCTCTGATTAGTCACTTAGGTTTCGCTGATATCTTAAATTAATTACAGATCTTATATCTACTTTCTAACTTAAAATCCTTTGGTGCTGTATTTCATCCATTGTCATCTTTTCTATTTTGTGTTATTTTCATGATTTTTATGCTTTGTTTACATCTCTATTCAAATTTTAGAAAGTCATTGGAAGAAGCAGTAAGGAGGTAAATGCCTTATTTAATCAGAAATCCTCTAGACATTTAAATTAAGTAAATAAATAAACATCTACCCAATAAGGGATACAGAAAAGGTAGAAGAATAGCACAGCTGCTAAAGAAAATCAGAAGAATTATGCCAGCAATCCATGAAGGACTTTTTCTTTTTTTAAGTACTGAATAACAAGTTAAGGTTCCAATATAACATTATGCAATTCTCCCTGGCATCTCTTAAGAGCAGAAAGGTTCTAGGAAGTAGCACTTTCATGTAGTGGAAAGAGCAGATGTTTTGGAGTGAAATATCCTGGGTTTGGATTTCTGACTCATTTGCAGCTTTGTGGTAAAAAGAAAACTAATCTCTTACGAGCTTAATTTTCTCATCTGTATAATTAAATAAATAAAATCTACCTTATAGAGTAATAATGCAGATTAGAAAAAAATTCATACTATAGTGCCTAGCTCATAATGAATTTTTAATAAATATGTTTTGGGCTGTCCGTCATTAGAAGTGTTCTAATCAAGTATGCTGCAAGTAAACCTAAGGGAGCAAAGAAATTGTAAGTGTGAAAAAACTAGAATAGCTGAAGTTATGCACTGTGGGACTGTGACTAGAGAAAGGAATGAAGCCACACATGGCTTAAGAAGTAGAAAAAAGCAATGGCCTAAGCTCTAAGTGAGCCTGAGAAGCAATGTGGTATGAAGAAGGGTATGGGAAAGTCAGAGAGATGGGAAGCTTTAGTTGGGGAAGAGTGTCTTTAAGACATTACAGATGTTTCAGTTCTGAGATATGTCAAGACTCAGTGTAGAATGTTTGGACAAAGTTGTAAAAAAAGCAATGGATGGTTGCTTTGAAGTACTACAGAAAAGTAATTTTGGGGCCGGTGTACTGGAGAATTAACAACTGTGTAAATACTGAAACATTCCACCCTGGTGCCTAGGAGTAGATCTAAAATGTATATAAAAAGAGGAACACTGGTCCCAATGAAGCCTCTTTATTTTTTAACTTGATTAGTTGCATTGGCCTATAAGTGCTTGGGTGCTTTTTAAGTTTCTTAGAGGTTAAGTTCACAAAAATAACCAGGGAACCTATTAATCAATTTGGATTATCTGCCCCAGTTCTAGAGATTCTGTATTTTTAATGACAATCACAATAACCCCGTAATTCTGACTAGGTATTGGATGTGTCAAACATTCAAGAACACTTCCACTAACTGTGACACAGATGAAGATTCTCATCTATTGACCCTCCTGCAATAAAGGAAAACACAATTCACACACCTCAGATGGTTCTAGATATGATTAATTTCTGAGGCACAACTAATGTGTGGCTGAAATGAATGTTTAATTTCTGGAGATAACAGATCTTGCAGTATTTATGAATTTGGATTTTGTTATCTACCTATCTATCTATCTATCTATATGTGTTACTGTAGGGATTAGATATATGTACTTTTTTTCACTTTTTTTCAGGTTTTAATTCTATGGTAAATTTTACATGATATGACTTAGGGAGAAAAATGGAATATCTTAAAGAACAATATTCCTTAGTTAGGAAAGAAAGGTAGTTATGTGACATTTTACACAATAGCACATTTATACTTCAGTATCATTCTCTGATTTCCTTTTTCAGATGAAGATTTTTAAATGTCTAAGTGATCTGCCTTAGATTAGTCAGGTTATATATGTATATATGAGAGTCCTGGATCCAAATGCTGACCTATCAGACTCTCTTTTAACAGCTTTCTATATAAACACAACTTTTCCTGAATTATTAGGTTTTAGAAGCCAAACTTCTATTTTGCTTTTGGTTGTGGTCCAGAATTAGCATAACTATAATAACTTCAATTCTCCACTTTAACATTTGTGTACATTTTGCAGAGCTCATACATAAAAGCTGTCTAGGTTATGGCAGGATTCAATAAAATTGAAGTATTTGTTGTTTGGTGATTTTATTTTATTTTTTAGATGTTAACATCAATCCCATAGTTGTGAGTTGAAGACTTTGTCTTCAATAACTTGAATTGCTCTAAAGTGAACTTGACATGTTATCTGAACATTTTTCACAATCACATTCATTTCATTCAGTCAGCATAATTGAGTATATAGAAATCCTTGGTAATATACAATGTGCTAATGAATTGCCTTAGCTGCATAGACAGAAATCTATATACTATATCAAAGGTTCAGCAGTGAATTATTCGTCTAGCATAACTCTGTATTAGTAATCAGAGACTTATTTGCAGGTAAATTGCTGGCTATTTATTAGCATGGCATATTCTGAAAAGAAAAATAGCCAGAGGTATTTCAGAAGATTAAGTAATACTAATTCTCTGACTACTTGGAAATCCAATAAAAAGTTTCTGATAGGTTTCCAGATAAGGTACAACAGCTTTAAGTTCAGAAACAAAATAATCAATTCTT
The DNA here is from genome assembly GCA_017311185.1 of Proteles cristata cristata. Lineage (NCBI taxonomy): Eukaryota > Metazoa > Chordata > Mammalia > Carnivora > Hyaenidae > Proteles > Proteles cristata. The sequence continues at coordinate 110,147 of JAESUZ010002442.1, read as the reverse complement.
TAGAATGTTCTACAAAGAAAGAAAAGTGATCAGTATTATTTTTCATTCAGAAAGGACAAAGTGAGTTTCAGAGAGCTGAACTGGATGCTTTATAAGCTTCATTTTGTGGAAGAGAGATATTTAAGTGATAAAAGAAGAAAGATAAGAGGCAATTAATTTCTATCCAATTCTAAATTGTGGTTTTGAAGTCCTGTTGGTAGTTCCTCTCTGAATATCTGTTATAATTTGTATTCATTTCCTGATGCTACCAACATGACATCAAATACGAAGCAAACATCTAGCTAAAAAGTGTAAAGTTCTGACAAACATATATATTTAGCTTTATGTACACAATATATCTATGTATTTAATTTAAAGTTTTTTTTTTCTTTTAGGTAACTCACCTTGGAAATATAAAACTTACAAATACCATCACATATTGCTGTATTTCAAGAGGGATGTTAAAACAAAAGAGTGTTTTGCTTCCTTTTAATATGGGAGATAACGGAAACAATTCTATAGAGATGCTCACTAAAGTTTCAACTTCAGTTTTAAAAGTATCACTAAAATGTAAGTTCTTTTAAAATAACAATGAGATACCACATACCTATTACAATGATCAAAATCTGGAACATTGACATCATCAAATACTGATAAGAATGTAGACCAATAGGGATTCTCGTGCACTGCTGATGGAGATGCAAAATGGCACAGTCACTTTGGAGGATAGTTTGACAGTGTCTTACAAAATTAGACATACTCTTACCTTATAGTCCAACAATTGCACTCCTTGGTATTTACTTAAAAGAGTTGAAAACTAATGTCCACACGAAAACTTACAGAAGGACATTTATAATAACTTAATTCATAATTGTCAAAACTTGGAAGCAACCAAGATGTCCTCCAGTAGGTAAATGGAGAAACATCCAGACAATGGAATATTATTTATCACTAAAAGGGAATGGACTATCAAGCCATGAAAAGACAAAAAGGAATCTTAAATGCCTATTATTAAGCATAAAAAGCCAAGGTGAAATGTATGATTCCAACTGTATGACAAGAAAAAGATACAATAAAAAGATCAAGTGGTTGTGAGGGTTGATGGTGGGGGAGATGAATAGGTAGGGCAAAGAGGAGGTTTAGTTCCGTGAAAATAGTCTGTGATATTATAATGACATCTGTAATAATACTTTTGTCTAAACTCATACAATGTAGAACACCAAGAAAAAAAACTAAAGTAAACTGTGGACTTCAGTGATTATGATGTATTAATATAAAAGAAATCTCTGGACCTCTCTCTTAATTTTGTTTAAACCCAAAACACCTCTAAAAATTTAAAGTATGTATGTATTATTATGTATGAATAAGTGAATAAATAAGTAAACAAATAAATAAATATTAAATGATTTTAATCCATATGGAACTGTGTTTCACTGCAGTTTACCAGATTTTATTATTGAATCTACTAAAAAAAAAAAGAAGGAATTTTCAACAGAATTAACCTATGATGTAAAAAATGATGGCCATCATAATTATTTCAGTTTTTCCTCATTTTTTCCAATATTTTGTTAGGATGGATACTTTAGTTATATAAACAGTTTTTGCAAGTCAACTTAAATTTACATATTTCATGTCATATTAATAATATATCTCCTAAATTCTTGTGAAAAGAATGTAAGGTCCAATGAAGCATTTGTGGCAGATACTCAGTAAGCATGAACGTTGCAAGCACATCTTTAAACATACAGCAAAAATGTATTAAACCTATAGCTCCAGGCAGTCCAGAAAGCCAATTTCTATTGAGAATGACTAAAATTTCTCATGAAATAATGCCAGAAAAATAATTTCATAAAGTCTTTTGAGCATATCCATATTCCAAAACACCTGCAGGGCATTTCATTAATGAAAACTAGAGACATTGAGATATTAGTCAAATAAATCACAAGATTCCCAATTGGCCTTTGGTTGATCTCATTAGTTTGGGGAAAATTGTTTAAACCATTCCTAAATTATATGGTGTTTTACAGTCATGGAATTTATCTGTTGATTATCCATATGAAGAAATTATATTTATTATTCTCATGTATATAATATTGTACAATATTTATGCTTGGCAGGCAAGATAATATATCTTATGTATGAATATCATAACATTAATTTAAATGATTGGCTTCTTAGAAAAACATTTTGGAGATGTGGATGGGGAAATTTTCAGTGTCCTTTTAAAATATGAAGAAATTGTATACTATAATCTCTTTTATGTTGCATCTAAGTAAGTACAATTCAGAATAAGTTCTAAAACGCTGATGAAACTAGACAGAATGTATAAGATGCACACTGGCAAATTTAATAGTCTAAAAGAAGTCAACTCAAGTGAATTTTCACTCTCCTATTCTGGGTTCAAAAATTAACTAAGTCTCATAACATAAACTGTATAGTATTCCATAGCAAAGATTATGTTTCCTTTTTTAGGAAAACACAATTTTTCCTTACAAAAGAAAAGTTAACACTAAAAAGTCTTGAATTAAAGATAATACATATATACTTATATATATCAAAACGTTAAAATTTCATTAAAGTAACAAGAAATAGGAAGAAGTTCATATTTCTCAAAGAACATCGGAATGAAATGACAAAAAAATTATATCTCATTTTCTCATGTGTATTATATCATGGATTCACATATAAAATATGAATCATCTACATAACAAAATTAATTAGGACACACTCAATTACTTTTCATTAAGTTTTGAATATGTGAAATAAAACCGCTATTTTTTCTCCATCTGTAGATTTTTATGATCACAACTGAGTCAAAGAGTTTTTAAGCTGAACCGTGGCCAAACTAAGGCTTTTAAGAAATATATTTCATGCTGGGAAATTCTTTGGAATGCTTAAAGGATAGATGTAAGTAGTATTCATATTCATGATTGTTATTGTTCATTTTATTCACATACATTCTTGATCCACCCACTCCTGGGTCACGGCTGCATATTTGATGGAATATGTAGATGAAGCGTCTCTAGATACGTAGTGAGAGGGAATTGGGAAGGCTTAAAATGTGTCTTTACCCTTCCCCCAGCTGGCTGATGGTTTTTGCTTACTATGAGAGAAGGGTCTAGAAGTGGGCAAGTATTCATGCCTGTATACCACCAAGGAACACTCTTACTAGTGTACTTCCCCTCCCTCAATCTTTCCTTTCAACACTTCATAAAAGCAGAAAGCCACTGTGCCTGCAGCTTCCAGGGATTCTGAACTGTCACACTAGCCCATGCTTCACCTTTAAGAATTTGTTAACATTTTATGTTCTCTTCTTACCTACTTTTATAGATGCTCTTCAGAGATGGTTGTTACTATTTGGAATTTAGGTTATGTAAGATCTAATATCTCTAATAGGCTCAGAAAAACTATGATTTTGTAGATTATCTGTATTTTTTCATTGTTAGGTGAACTGCTGTTCTCTTGAAGTTTTCTGTTACCTAAGTAGAAAACAAACTGGCATATATCTGATCATTTTTGGTTGTAAATTAGACATTGTAATGCTATATAGCAAGGATTCTGGGTTCTGTGTTGATTTACATTCTGACAGAGTTAAATTACTACATGATCACTTTGAGTTTACAGGACTTTATTTTATGCTTTCTTGAACAGCTGATTAAGCCTAAGGTATTTCTAAGCCCTCCTAATTTTGCAAGGCTCTTAACTCCAAAGACTGTTTCTCCTGTGGGGGCAGCAAACTAAAAACATCTCTTGTTCTTTTAACCTTCAAGCTATTGGTTTCTGCTGGGATTTGTGAAATCTGTTCATGTGTTTTTCAAGAATTATGCAAGGTTTTAAAGGAAGTTTATAAGCATATTATGGGGCTCTTCCTTATGGCACCCTTTTTATTGCATTTCTTCCTTCAATGTCAATCTGCTCTGGTAGCACTGAACTCTATCTTCTGACACTTTAAGCCAATAAGAATGCAACTGTCTACTTGAGTTTAAGGTGCCTCACATAGTATGCACTACAAAATCTCCTCATGGAAAAATCTTCATGAACATGAACCTCACCCAATGAGACTCAAATCCTTTCCTTTAAGTGTAGATTCCCTCTAGTTCTTGCCTGTTTATGAATTAGTTAAAAACTCTTCGGTAGCTGTTTCTATATTTCATCCAGAATTTATAATTGTTATATATAGGAAGGATAATGTTATAAGCAATTCTGTTGTTAATGTACTGAAACCTTACCCTGGTTTCAGTTTATTTTTAAAATGGAGATTACAGAAATAATACCTAATTGCTAAAGATGTTATATGGATTTAATCAGACCATACATGCATCTATATATGCCTTGAGAACAATTTCTAGCTCATAGTATAAGCACAATACATACTAACTGCTTTTATTACAATAATTTCTAACATAAACTCCTTTGAAGGAGCTAAGACATCTTTGCAAATGTCCGAACCTTGGGCGACATGTTTGTTTTCTGATTGCACTTATTTCCCTCCAAGACAAAGAAATATGGTCTTAAGCGAATATTTAAGTTATTCAAAATGGAAAATATTTTTAACTACAATTATTTAGAAACTGATGATTTATCAAAAATTAATTGAAATATTGCTATATGCTATATATGATGGATTCTGAAAATAAGAGTAGGCAAGATATAGATAATCCAGAATATCTATATGTTTTTCACCCCATTTCCCCCCATGGAAACAGGATCTTAACAACAAATTGTTCATAAGTAAATATAGTAAAATTAACAAACAAAATATCTACAATTTCTATTTTATCATACTGTTGCTGGAATTGATACATGGTGTTATCAAACACTATAAAAAGAAGTTTTAACCATGCACATCACATCTAATGACACCACCTTACTTTGTATAATTTAGCAAAGAACTGTGGTTGTCTGTAATATAATTCAGAAGACCTAAATAAAAACCATCCATATGGAAGATTTACTCTTTTTGTACATATAGGAACATTTACTTTTTAAAGATATTTATATTTATATTTAAATATAAAAAAATTATATTTAAAGATATTTATAACATATCATAAAGCAAGATAAAATATTCTCAAAAGTCAATCATAGAGAAAAACTATTCAGATAAAATATTACTACTCCCCTTTTGAACTCAGAGAGATATTTTCATATGTATAACAACATGGCAGCAGAATGATGTTCATTCTCCATATTAAGATTATCTAACATCTGACCTCAGACTACCTAAATGAAAGGCAGCCTTTCATGAAAGAAATGTACTATAAATGTACTATAAAATATAAAAAAGAAAATGTACTATAAAAAAATGTACTATAAAATATACAATATCAATATTTACTCATTCTCCACATCTTTTTCTGGGCAAAACACTGAGCTATAATCTTATTACCATTAATATCTAACCCTGAAAATGTGTTCACTGCACTGTTCTTCATACAGGATTTGCTTCTCTTATATTGGCATACACATTCTCCAAAAAATGTAATTTACTGAATGAAAAAAGATCAATGAGAGTTTTAGAATATTCTTTGAATGTTAATAAGAAGTCTTTATCCTAGTAGTTACCTATGGGGAAAAAAACACACAACTATTACAGTTTGCTTTCAAATATCAATAAAACAATGCCACAGTTAATGACTCAGAACCTTGATAACTCTTTTTAAGTTCTTCCCATCCCCACTACCATAACATATATTTATTCATAGAATGTGCCTAAACATAATTTTATTTCAGTTTCTAATGGACAGTTCAATAAACTTCAATTACATGATCCATTTAGTCTTAGAGATGTATGACATAGTTGTAAATTGTAATATAGCCACTGCATTAGGAGGTATAATACAATATGCCAAAAATAATCTAACATGTTAGCATTATGACATACAGCAACCTGATTGTTAAGTTTTCATTGGAGGTGGGGATATGACATGAAAACTAGATTCATCTTTTCATATGATGATCAATTCAGATTATAAAACATGAGGGTTGATTGAAGAAGTATGACTTATTCCTCTGAAAATACATTTACCTCAATTTTTCCATAGGAGGTTAAAGTAACCATTAAGTGAAGTTAACCAGGACTTCTGATTTAACTGAAAGGATTCTGAAACTCAAGAATCAAGCTATGGACACTCTTCCCTTGATGTACATAATGTCCCACCTATGATGTAAATAATGTCACATGTCATGGTCCAGGTGAAATCAATATTCTGATTTAGACACAGGGACAAGCAATTTTTTCACCTTTTCTTTTGCAACAATGAAGAATTTGAAATTAAAATCATAAATCATAATTTGTAGTTTAGAACTAACAAATGATTTAGTCTCTAAAAATTATTTTAGAATCAGAGCCAAGTAATACTAATTCAATGAAGTTGCACTAAAATGTTGAGAGCATTTGGTGTGAACGGTCAAGACCTATTCCTTAACTCAGGCCTCATCCCACCTTCACTATGGATAAAAAATGACTCCTGTACTAATAAAGAGTAACTCAAACTCTCAAGTGGCTAAACTTGAACAGCTTCTGAAATACACACTGAGAAGTTAAAAACTGGTCAGTTCGGCCCCTCTCATGGTTTGAATTAATATTTTAGATATCATCATGACTGTTCTATTTACATAGATTTTGAATTTGTATGCTAGCATTACCCATTTGAAGATCTAAAACAAAACAAAAATATAATATTAGTAATTTGGGTTTTTCACATTTAGCATGATTTCAATTAGTCACAAATTTCTATCCATAAAAAAATAGTCTTGAAGGTAAAAAGAGATATATCTTAAAATATGTGACAAGTTTTTTTTAATCTTTCTCATAAATGTTTTGTTTCAATTTTTTCTTTACTTTCTTTTTTATTTTTTTATTAATATATTGCTCCTCTCTAGACAAATCTTAACAGTTTACTCTTGTTTGGATTCATAGTAAATGATTTTCAAAATCTACAACTTCAGTGTCTACAAACCAGTACCAAATTTTATTTTGGATTGGGCACTTTTTTCCTGCCAGTATCTTCTGCTTCCCTCTAACACAAAATTCCTAATCATTGATTGTAATTCACTTCTGTGATCTTTAAAACTGGATAGATTATATGATGCTTCTCTGTAGCTCCTACTTATATTCTTTATACTTGCTACTATTGATTCATTCATCATACAATCTGCCTTTCTCATTGCACTTGAACTCTATGATAGCAATTAATATTGATTACTGATTGACTAGCTTTTAGATTTCTACTTTCCTGCTGAATTATTAAAGGTGAATACAGTGAGCCTGTGTCTCCATGCCTGGTAAACAGTGAATACTCAGTACTTTTTGTTAAATGTTCACCAGCTATCTCTTTTTCCAGAATATCTAATTGGGAAATCATATCACAGATCAACCTGTAAAAAAAAAAAAAGTCTATTTTATAAATAATCTATCATCTGCACTGCCACTGTGAGCACCATAACAATTAAATATTAAAATTGTATGATTTAATTGTTTTCAGCTGGCTCATCTTCTACCAAGACACTAATTGTTTCAGTTTCACTTCCCACAATGATAGGCTTTCTTCTCATTTTATACATTTTTGCTTGTCTATCCATGCTAAGACTTCAGTTACTATTTATATGTACATAAGACAGAATATAACATTTCAAGTGCAGACACTCTTCTATGTTCCAAACACAAGTTAAATTGCCACCTTGATATCTCCACTTTTTTTTTTACCTCAAATAATATATCCATAAATGACTTAGGATTTTTTTATATCTACTACCACACAAAATGGTCTCTTTCCAATCCAGTGAATAGATCAATCATCAATTTCATATCCTATTGATCATCTCAACAAATGCAGAAAAGCATTTGACAAAATTCAACATCTATTCATGAAAAAAAAAAAAAACCACACATACAACAAACTGGGTATAGAGGGGACATACATCCATATAATAAAGACCATATATGACAAGCCCATGACGTATATCCTGTACAACAGTAAAAGCTGAAAAATTTTCCTCTAAGATCTGGAATGAGACAGGAAGCCCACCCCCACCACTTTTATTCAACATAGTATGAAAGTTCTAGCCAAAGCAATTAGGCCAGAAACAAACAAACAAAAATCCATCTGAATTAGAAAGGAAAAAATAAAACCGTCTTTATTTTGCAAATGACATTATCCTATGTAGAGAAAATCCTAAAGATTCCGCCAAAAACTGTTAGAATAAATAAATTTAGTAAAGCTACAAACAACAAAATTAACAAACATAAATCATAAAGCATTTTAAGAAAATAATCTCACTTATAATATCATCAAAAACTACTTAGGAATAAAGTTGAAACAAGGAGATGAAGATCTGTACATTGAAAACTATAAGATGCTGAAGAAAGAAATTGAAGACACAAACAAATGGAAAGCTATTCTATGTTCATGGATTGAAAGAATTAATATCCAGACTACCCAAAGTCATCTATTGATTTAATGTAATCCTTATCAAAATTCAATGTTATCTTCATAGAGTTGAAAAAAAATCCTAAAAATTGTTTGGAACAACAAAAGACATAGAATGGTTAAAGCAATTTTGAGAAAGAACAAAGCTGGAGGCATGACACTTACTGATTTCAAATTATATTACAAAGCAGTAGCAATCAAAAAGTATGGTAGTGGCATAAAAACAGACACATCGATCAATGGAACAGAACACAGATCTCAGAAATAAATCCATCAGTTTCTGGAAAAAGATGCCAAAAATATATATTGGGGAAATAACAGTTTCTTTAACAAATGGTGTTAAAACTAGATAGTTATGGGGCGCCTGGGTGGCTTAGTCGGTTAAGCGTCCGACTTTCGCTTAGGTCATGATCTCGCGGTTTGTGAGTTCGAGCCCCGCGTCGGGCTCTGTGCTGACTGCCAGCTCAGAGCCTAGAGCCTATTTCAGAGTCTGTGTCTCCCTCTCTGACCGTCCCCTACTCACGCTGTCTCTCTCTCTCTCTCCTAGAAATAAATAAAAATATTTAAAAAATAAATAAATAAATAAAACTAGATAGTTATATGTTAAAAGAATAAAATGGGGGTGCCTATCTTATATGATAAACAAAAACCAACTCAAAATGAATTAAACACTTGAATGTAAGTCCTGGAAATGTGAAAATCCTAGGAGAAAACACAGTGGGTAAGCTCCTTGACAACAATCTTGGCAATGGTTATTTAGGTACCAAATTGAATGCAAAAGTAGCAAAATTAGACAAGTGGAACTACATCAAACTGAAAAGCTTCTACACAACAAAGGAAACTATCAGCAAAATGAAAAAGACAACCTATGGAATAGGATAAACTATTTGCAAACCACGTATCCAATAAGGGATTAATATCCAAAATATATAGGAATGCTTACAACTCAATAGCAAAAAATCAACCCAATTAAAAAATGAGCAAAAGATCTGAATAGATATTTTTTTCAAAGGTAATATACAAATGACCAACAGGCACACGAAAAGATGCTAACATTAGGAAATGGAAAAAAAAACCCCACAATGTGATATCACTTCTCTCCTGTTGGGATGTCTGTTATCAAAAAGATAAGAGATAACAGGTGTGCCTGGGTGGCTCAGTCAGTTAATTGTCTGACTCTTGATTTCAGCTCAGATCGTGGGATCGAACTCCTCATCAGGCTCCTCATGAGCATGGAGCCTGTTAAAGAGTCTCTCTCTTCCCTCAGCCCCTCTCCCCTACTTATGCATGTGCTCTCTCTCTCTTTCTCTCTCTCTCTCTGTCTAATCAATCAATCAATCAATAAAACCACAATAAAAAACACAAGGCAAAACAAATGCTGGTGCAGTTGTGGTGGAAAGAAATCCTTGTTCACTGTTGGTGGGATGTAAACTGGTTGTAGAGACTATGGAAACAGTATAAAGGTCTCTCAAGAAGTTAAAAATAGAACTGCCATAGGATCCAGCCATTCCACTTCTGGATATATGTCTAACGTAAAGGAAATCATTGTCTCAAAGGGATATCTGTACTCCCATAACTGCACCATTATTCACAAGAGCCAAGATATAAAAACATCCTTAATAATGTCTATCAATGTATCAATAGACAAAGAAAATGTGGTGTAGAATATTATGGAGCCTTAAAAATAAGGAAATCCTGTCATTTGTGACAACATAGATGAATCTGGAGAGCATAATGTAAAGTGGACTAAGCCATACAGTGAAAAATAAACACTGCACGGTACATGGGATCACTTTTTTTTTTTAATTTTTTTTTTTTAATGTTTTGTTTCTAGGAGAGAGAGAGAGAGACAGCGTGAGCAGGGGAGGGTCAGAGAGAGAGGGAGTCACAGACTGAAACAGGCTCCAGGCTCTGAGCTGGCAGTCAGCACAGAGCCCGACGCGGGGCCTGAACCCACGACCCGCGAGATCATGACCTAAGCGAAAGTCGGACACTTAACCGACTAAGCCACCCAGGCGCCCCTGGGATCACTTATATATGCAATCTAAGCAAACAACATCCCCTTTTTGCACAAAAAAAAGGTTAAACTCATGGAAAAGAGAGAGTAGAACTGGTTTCCAAAGCTAAGGAATAGGAGTAATAGGAAGAGGCGGGTAAAAGGGTACAAACGTTCAGTTATAAGATGAATAAAGTCTGAGGATCTAAACTATAACATGGTGATCATAGTTAATAACACTGTATTGTGTAACTGAAATTTGTGAAGAAAGTAGAGCTTTCGAGAGAAAATTTCTCTAGTTTTTTAGAGAAACTAAAAATTTTAGACTCAGAAATCCTACTCAATATGTCATCTGACACCCATTCCAAATCCTCTGCTGTTAGTAGTGATAACTGCTGAAACTCGAAGTATTTATAAAAATATTTTCCCCTGTGTTTGTTTCTCAAACAGCAATGAGATCTACCTACAGACAGAAATGGGGAGTCCCCAAACTCTTTTTTATAAAGTCTCATGAAACTTGTTTTTTCAGCAAAGGAAAAAATTTCCAAATATTACAAAATAATGTGCAGACATGTGAGTGTTTGGCACATATGTTTGTTAAGGACTTAAGCATTAGTGAAGTGAAAACAGGGAGAAAACTAGATTGGTATTAACATAATACCATGGTAAACACTATTTCATTAAGCCTCATGGATATGGGAAATACAGGACTGTCACTATGAAATATTTAAATAACATGTGAGGAAAATGAAATTGAAAGAAATGGAGCAAAGAAGACACTTCTGAAAAGTTTTGACAGAACATTGTCAGGTACAGAAAGTAAGGAAGATAAAAAGAAGAAAAAAATATAACCTAATGATGCACATTAAAAATTTTAGAACAGATTTTATTAATAATACATGAAACTTGCTTAATAATTCATTAGCTAGTTTTTTTCCTAATGCCTAGTTTTCTAGACCCCTCTCTTTCCCCATCGAGTTGGTAAATTTGGATATTTTGAATATGGAATCTGTTCTGCCAAGCAATGAATTCGCTTTATACTCAGTCTTGTCAATACTAACATTTCTTGCATTTATTCTTAAAAACAATCTGCCAATCATTTTAAATGTACATTTATTAAGACCGGAGCACTTTGATAAATGTGCTACTTTACAAATCTTCTTTTAAAAAAAAGGAGAAACATGAAACAAATGATCTTATCTTACTGGCTCAAAAACACAATCACACATCACACCATGGGTCTGCTTATAGGTCCTGTGTGACAGGCTACAGTTAAGCTACCATTCGATACTCCATATGTCATTCCCAAGTTGGTCCTCAACCCAGACTGTAACTGACTCTCAGTTCTAAATATAAAGGCAATGAATTCTTCCCAAAATCAACATCCAGTATGACAGTGGATGCACCAATGTTGGTACCAGATTCTCCCTGCCCTTCAGCCTTGTTACGTGCAGAAAACTGAATTACAAAGAACAATGGCATACGGTGCAAGGAACAAAGTATTAGGAATAACATCTTCAACATAATTTTTTTTTGGTAGGAATAATACAAAGCCAGTATTTTTAAAAGGAAATGGGATTATACTTTTTAAAACTGTAACATTACTAACAAAGAATTACACAATATATTTATTGACTTTCAATCAACATCAATTATAGATGCTAAGATTTTGAATGTGACTATTTCTAATTGTTTATTCCTTAATTATTGATTAAGTATTAATTCATTAAGGATCCACTAAGTGCTAGGGATTATGGTTGGTGCTAAGGATATAATGGCAAATGAAACAGCTTTGCTGTTTCCACATAAGGATATTAGAGTCTAGATTGTATCAGGAGTAATCTGTTACAAAGGAAACAGAAGGAACAGCAGTTTTCAAAACCTTCGTGAACTAGGGACTATGATTTAACACCTACTAAGAGAAATATAGTCATTTTAGAACATTTCTAAGTAGAGTTTGGACAACTTTATTTACAGCCACAATAAGTCAATATATTAGCAGAAATTTTAAGAGATAGGCAGTCCCAAATGCACTATTAAAATACCATGTAACAATATATGATGTAACTAGGGTATAGGCTCTTAATGGCCAAAACAGGAGGCTCTGCTATGGACTGCTGAACATTTGCCGTATGGCCCATTAACTAGTCTCAACTAGTACTCAGGATATAATATTGAGAAACATTAGGGAAGTTAACTTATTATCTCCTAAATTTGGAGCTCATAAAAGAGAAAGATTAATATCTATTAGGCTAAATAAACAATTTTGTTCCTTAATATTTAAAACATTTTGTCTAGTAGTGACTTAATAGTAAGAGAAATAAGATATTTGACTTTGATAAGATTTATATCTATTAAAATTTGTTTCTTGATTGTCTTTAGCAAGGACTGAGTTTGACATACTTGATAGTCTGTGTTCCTCTATGAATATCTAAAGAACTCCTGTTCATGCCCTGAGGCCAGGAATTCAACCCCTTTATCTGCCCAGCTACTAGAAAGCCCCACTAACTGCAAATTTAAGGACTTTCAGTATTGGCTCTTGGCATTCTCAAACTATCTTAGCTCCTGCATATTTATGCCTCTCTTATTCTCAATTTTGGAGACCATTTGACTGAGTTTTTAAATTAAATTTACTTTCATTCTTAATTTTATATTGCTCCCATAGGTTTATATCTTTTAGGAGTTTACAATTTTATTGATTCATTAGTTTTATTATTCTCTAGAATTAACATTTTATAATTTTACTTCCTTAAAGAATTGTATTGGGTTTTGCTTTTATTTTATTTTATTTTTTTTGTGGTATTAGAATCTCACCAAACCATTATCAACTAGACTTCTTAGTTGTTATCTCATTTTCAACTTTTGTATTTGGTATCTTTATTATTCTCATTACTTTTAATGCTTTATAATTTCTTAATTTTGTTACAGTGTTTTTCCCTTGAATTTTTCCTATGTTAAATAATAACTTTTGATATTACATAAGAATAAAGCAGTAAGCAAAAGGCGGGGGAAAAAGATCAAAGAAGTAAATAGGCAAAATATAATCACAATTTAAAATTACCATAATTTTTGGCTTTTTAATTCTCTGTGAAAGAAAGGAAACACTTTATATTTTATTTTTATTTTGAATGAATGAGAGAGAAAGAGAGAGCACTTGAGCATAAGCGAGGCAGGGAAGGGACCAGGAGAAAGGAAGAGAGAGAATCCTAAGCAGGCTCCGTGCTATCAGCCACAGAGCTTGACTCGGGGCTTAAACCCAAGAAACTTAAGATCTTGACCTGAGCCGAAATGAAAAGTCAGATGCTTAATGGGCTGAGCCACCCAGGTGTCCCTGCATTTTCTTCTTCTGATATTTTGGATGGTTTGTCTTTTCATTTTAGGGTACCTTTTAATTAAAATGTAATCCTTTATATAGTTCCCTTAACCATTATTTTTGTAGACAATATCATTTCCCTAAGAAGAATGATAAAAGTAACGTATCTCCCCTTCCTCCTCACCCTTTCCTTATTTCTCTCCACCATAAAATACTAGACAATATTGTTTTCTTTGCTCTTTAACCTGTACCACCAACAGTTTTGTTAGACATTTGAAGCCAACCTGATATGTTTTCACCCTCATGATCTTTTTGCCTAGCTTTCTATTTCCATATATCTGAAGACTTGCAATGTTATTATATTTGTGATGCTCATTTTAAGTCATGTTCTCCCCCAATATTTAGTATACTATTTAAATATCTACTTAAAAGGCATGTTTTATTTCCAGATTTTTAAAAATTATATTTTATTATATTTCTCTGTACATTTACTTTCTTGCTCTTTCTTTGTAGATTATAATCATGCATCTGGTGGTATCTCTTTTGCCATCTTTTTAGCTATGATTTTCTTCATAAAATTTTAATACTTCCTATATACCATTTTATTTTGTTTGATTATCTAATTTCCTTCTTCTCTATTCCTTACTGACATTTCTGCAGTGTTTACTTTCCCAAATGCTTCTTCCATTTTCTTCATTTATTTTACTTCTTTTACTTTTTTTCCTAAGTTTTTCCTGTGCATGCACCATTTCCTACTATTGTTATACTATCTTTTTTCTACATCTTGCATTTCTGTTTTATGGATTTCTTTGAAGGTGTGACTGTTTTATTAAGGTTTTCTATTTCCTTATCATGGGAATATACCTGATCATAATTTTCATTTGCTCAAGGGCAACTTTTTTTTCTGTTCAATATGCTGTTAATAACTAGTCACTCTTTTCTTTCTTACGTCATTTTTCTATGCTGGCTTAGTTTTTATTTCCTTACCCATGAATGACAGGGTTTTTCTCTACCACCTCTTTGCAAGTTTTAGGGGAGGCACACAAGATATCAAGAGGGTATTACAGAATAATGGGTTTCTTAACACCCAAGTGTTCTTTTCTCTCTTTCTCCTAAGAGACAGAAGATATATTGCCAAGAAAACAAAAGTTTGTCAAGGTGATTTTATTATAGCCTCATATACTCATCATCTCAAAATCATACTGTGTTCTGGGGAACCTCTTGTACCAGCTCAGCTCACCCCAGTTTTCAAAAACATAAAGTTTAGATTTTGTACCTCATAGAGTCTTTCTTTCCAACATGCTCTTTTGTGCTAGTGCTTTCTGAGATGCACTGCTTTGGCCCCTCTCAATGCTGTGATCTTTCTCCATGACTTCTCAGCTTCACTTCTTCCTGCACAGCTGCTACCTAATTTCAGCTCTGTTGGCAGCCCTTACCTCTAACACAACACCTGGGGAGTATGTTGTCTTCTAATTTTGCTGAATTTGGAGTTGTGATAGTGTTTGTTTTTGAATAACTTTCAGGAGGAGAAGGAAGGACAGTTGGTTTTGTTGTAGTGTTTTGTTTTGTTTTTGTCTTTTTATTTCGTTTAATTTTTATTTATTTTTGAGAGAGAGAGAGGAAAAGAGAGAGGGAGAGAGAGAGTGAGCACAAAGGCGGGGGACAGAAAAAGAGGCAGACAGAATCTGAAGCAGGCTCCAGGTTCCATGTTGTCATCATAGAGCCCGATATGGGGCTCAGACTAGCAAACCATGAGATTATGACCTGAACTGAAGTCAGATGGTTAACTGACTGAGCCACCCAGGCGCCCCTAGACAATTGTTAATTTATATAGTCACATTACTACTAGAAGTCTATCCAGATATTTTTAAACAACTAATTTTGACTCCTTTTACTTATTTTTCATTTTTTGAAAGTATTTTTAAATTTCCCACAATAGAAGAAAAAGTTCAAATATTCATCACCCAGCTCAAACAAAGGCAAACATTCCTTTTCTTCTGTCTTTGTCACCAACTAGAACCCAAGACCTGGCATTTACTATCTACCTTCTACTGTCCACTCATTAACCTTTGTCTTACATTTTTTCCTTAAGCTCTTTCTTCTGGCTTACCTCTTAACTCAGGCATAAGAAACCCAAAACCACCCCTCAGGTGACAGCAACTGCTCTGAGAAGCCCAGACCACACA
Source organism: Proteles cristata cristata (assembly GCA_017311185.1). Taxonomy (NCBI): domain Eukaryota; kingdom Metazoa; phylum Chordata; class Mammalia; order Carnivora; family Hyaenidae; genus Proteles; species Proteles cristata. Next base: position 94,241 of record JAESUZ010002442.1, on the reverse strand, counting down.
TAATTTTTAAGCTAAACCCCAACTTGTGCCTGTGCAGAAGGATCATGGAGTGACCTTTAGGATGACCTAACATTACCTTTACCTCATTATAATACAAAGACATCCACCCAATATGAAAAGCTCCACCCCTTGCCCTCATTTACATAACGGTATATGTACAGTCATGTTTCCTTAAGGCACATGCATAACCTTATGCTCGCCTCTACATACAGTAACAAGGCTTCCTTATCTAAATATTCATCCTAAGCCTAAATAAAAGAAACAAATTCACCTTCCCACAAGGGAGTCATGGCTTTAAAATCTATTCCCTGTGATCTCCGTATTTGTTACAAGTGAAAGTTTTCTTTGTGCAACAACCTGGCATAGCTTCTGACTCACCAAGGAGCAATCTCACATTGGTTCAGTTAAACTTCCAATTGACCTAAATTATAATGTTGCTATTTTATTAAATTAATAGTCAGTGGCCACATGGATGTTATTAGGTGATAATATAAAGAAGCCATATGAATATATTTCATTTCTTGTATGTTAAAAAGAATTTCCTAGAATTAAATGTCAAATATGTTTCGTTTGCTTATCAGTTTACTATGCGCCTACTAAATGACTTCCAAATTCTTTGTGATTTTCTTCTCAGTAACTACAGATACGGATTTCATTTTCTCATGAAGGTATTCCTCTTGTATCATTCTATATTTCTGCTCCAGTGCCACTTATATGAACTATAGTTCTATTCTATATTTTTTATCTTAGGACTTCCATTGGAATTCTCTGACTTGACTTCTTGTTGAATTTCCATGTATTCCTTTTCATTAGTTACATATACACCCCCCAATAGCTTTCAAGAAAGGGTTTATGAGTGACAATTTTAAGAAGCTGCATGACTAAAAATCACTGAATTCTACTTTGATGAATGCATTGGCCAGTATAGCAGACAGATGGCCCCCAAACTTCTTGCCCCTGGTGTGCACTCTGTATATGATTCTCTCCCCTTGAATGTAAGAGAAGCTTATAAATATTATGGGATATTACCCCATGACTAGGTTAAATTTATAGAAAAAGGTGTTTTGGCAGCATATGGGTGGCTCAGTCAGTTAAGCGTCCAACTTCGGCTTAGGTCATGATCAAATGGTTTGTGGGTTTGAGCCCCGCATCAGGCTCTGTGCTGACGGCTAGCTCAGAACCTGGATCCAGCTTCCGATTCTGTATCTCCTTTTCTCTGACTCTCCCCTACTCACGCTATCTCTCTTTTTCTCTCAGGAATAAATAAAACATTTAAGAAAGAAAAAGGGGGTTTGCAGATTTTTATGGTCCCTAATCAGTTGGCTTCAAGTTAGTTGAAAAGTGTATTATCCTGTATGGAACGGACTTATGTAAGCGAGGTCTGTGAGATCTGAATGAGAGACAGTCTCTTGCTAGCTTTGTTGTGGAGAGGCCACAAGGTAGATAACAGTGAGTGGCCTGTAGAAGTATAGTCCTGAGTTCATAGTCAGAAAATAGGGACCTCACTCCTAACAACTATCAAGACTGAATGTGGCCAGCAACCAGTAAAAGAAGTGAGCTTCGGATGAAATCACAGCCCTGGAGGCTTTTATTTAGCCTGGTGAAAACCTGACATGACAGACTTCTGACCCATGAAATATAATGACTTGTTAAAGCCACTAAGTTGTGATAATTAGCTATGAAGCAAAGAAAAACATACAGCCAGGCTTAGAATTCTAGACTGAAAATTATTTGCCCTCAGATTTTGTAAAGTATTGTCTCCATTTTGTTAGGATTATAGTGTTGCAGTTGTTAAGTATGATCCCATTCTGATTCCCGATATTTTTTTCTGTGACCAGGATTTTTATTCTCCCTGTCTCTGGAAGCTTCTAGAGCACTTTACTTAAACCCAATGGTCTAAAATATGATGATTAGGTATCTTAAAGAGAGATTTTGCTCTGTCATAATGCTGGTCACTTTATGGGTTCTTTTCCTCTTCAAATGTGTGTCCTCAGGTTTAAGAAATTCTCCCCTTTTCCCCTTCTCTTTTCCTTCTCCCCCTTCCTGATCTCTCATTCCCATTATTATTTGGATGTTGAAATTCCACATCTACCCCTGGTACTTTATTTTTTACATTTTTCATCTTTGTATTCTGTTCTACTTTCTCTGAAATATGTTCACTTTGTTTTCTAGTGTTTTGACTAATTTTTAAAAAATGTCCAAGACACCTGGGTGGCTCAGTTGGTTAAGTGTCTGACTGTGAGCTGACAGTATGGAGGCTGCTTGGGATTCTCTCTCTCTCCATTGCTCTCTGCCCCTCCCCCACCCATGTGCAGGTACACCCACATGCTCTCTCTCTCAAAATAAATAAGTAAATAATGAAAATAAAAGTGCTCATATTTAATATTAATGAATTATTCTTTATTTTTCTCCTACTCTTTCATAGCATTTAGTATGTTGTATCTCCTCTTATTCATGGATATCAATTATGATTTTCGTGAAGATTCTGCTGCTTCCCTGCATTGTTTGTTTGTTTGTTTGTTTGTTTTCCAATTTCCTTTTTGTCTGTTGGGATATGTTTTTTGTTGTTGTTTTAAATGTGAGAGACTTTCCTCAGTGAAGGATCACCCTTGACTCTCCCTTTAGGATTAATAGTGAAACACTAAAATGTTCATTGGAAGTTCCTACATTTTGGATAAAGCCTCTTGAGGTGTGTGGATTTTACTACAGGATGATGAACTAGGGACAGGCTTTTTAATAGGTGTTCACTCTCTGTAGATCATTATTTTTGCACTGGTCAATTTTTCCAGAAAGAAATCCTTTCATCTCCTCATAATCTTTGCTGCTATGTTCTATGAAACAAGTAGGAAAGGGATTAGAGGGAGAGAACTTGCCTTTTATGTGGAATTTTGGCATAGCACTTCATAATTAATAATGCCTGTTGTCTGAAGATGCACAATCTCTTTGATTTTGCTCTGGAGAGCAAAACTATAATCTTTTGCTCTTGGGATGGGGAGAGATTGTCTGAATTGCTGGTGAAAGAGGAGAGAATCCCGAGATACAACTAGTTCTTAAACAGATTTTCAGTTTTAATTTAGCTATTTTAAAACCTCCTTGAAATAGGAACCATCTTGCACTATTGGTGGGAATGCAAACTGGTCCAGCCCCTCTGGAAAACAGTGTGGAGGTTCCTCAAAAAATTAACAATAGAACTACCCTATGACACAGCAATAGCACTGCTAGGAATTTACCCAAGGGATACAGGAGTGTTGATGCATAGGGGCACATGTGCCCCAATGTTCATAACAGCACTTTCAACAATAGCCACATATGGAAAGGTCTAAATGTCCATCAACTGACAAGTGGATAAAGAAGATGTAGTTTGTATATACAATAGAATACTACTTGGCAATGAGAAAGAATGAAATCCTGCCACTTGCAGCAATGTGGATGGAACTGGAAGGTATTATGCTGAGTGAAATAAGTCAGTCAGAGAAGGACAGATATCATATGCTCTCACTTATATGTGGATCTTGAGAAACTTAGAAATCCATGGGGGATGGGAAGGTGAAAAAGTTACAAACAGAGAGGGAGGGAGGCAACCACAAGAGACTCTTAAATACAGAGAATAAATGCAGGGTGGGTAGGGGGGTGGGGGAGAGGGGAAAATGAGTGATGGGCATTGAGGGCACTTGTTGGGATGAGCACAGGGTGTTGTACATAAGTCAATTTGAATTATATTCCTTAAAAAAAAAAAAACACAAAACCCACCCTCAGTGTGATCTTCAGGGATTCCTAATGCCCACAATTCCTGAAGTTTGCAGTAAATCTACAGAGGTGAGTTTATATGCCTCTTAGCATCCTACACATAGCTTCTTTCTCTCTCTCTACATCCTAATTCAGATGACACTTATCCATGTGCTTTTTGGCTTACAGAATTTGTGAACACCTGTCAACAACTGACACCTTTGAGCCTATCCTCATTATTTTTTGTTGAGGGTATGATAATTATAATATCTATACTATAGCTTTTATAGCTTCAAATTCTTTATGCATCCCCTTTATTTTATTCAATGTTTTTTTTCCATTATACAGTCTTTTACTTAATGTAAGATAGAAAATATATTCTCTCTTTTTTAATAAACTAATTCATCTAGTCAAAGAAGATACATTTCAATCAAAATAATTTCAAGTGTTACTGACACCATCCTCTTGATAGATTAAATAAAAATGGAAAATTCATGAATTGTCCTGAAAAAATGATTTAAGCCAATATTAACATGAAAGTTTAATTAAATTAGAATAAAGCTTCTTTCTGTAATACTACTTGGCAGTGATAAGAATGAAATCATGCCATTTGCAGCAACATGGATGGAACTGAAAGGTATTATGCTGAGCGAAATAAGTCAGTCAGAGAAGGATAGATAAATAGAGGTATGTAATTTCTTTGTTATTATAAATCCAATTATTCAGAGAGATCAAGTGTTTAAAATGATAAAATTTCATTGATAAACACACATTCCTTTTCTGATATAGACAAGACTGAAATTGTACCTTTACTCATTCACTTTTACTAAAAAAATAATGTGCATCTGATTCTTGTTATTCTGCTTAGCCAAGTGTGTTTGGATTATCTGTATTTGGGGAAAGATGTTTTTGGCAAGGATTCTTCAAACAATTTCATTTTAAGTATGGTAAACCTATGTGATGTGATGGTAAATACTTGTTTGAAATCATATAAGATACTAAGAGAAGGTTTTCTGTTTGTTGAGTGAATGGATAATGGAATGAACAAATGTAGATCAAGCATATAGAATTTCATCACTGAGTTCTACAGAAAGGCTTTTATATTGCAAAGTACATTCAATTCTTTGAGGGTAATTTTTATACTTCTGATTTCATTTTCTTATATTTTATGTTTATTAAACATAGCCCTATTAACTGATATATCCTGAATATTTAAACAAATATTTTTAACACCACCAAAGATGCTGGGGGAAATTTGGAGAAGGGGTTTCTAATAAGTAAATGGAACAATTTTTTTGTTTTAATTTTTAGAGGGGTCTATTTTTGAGAGAGCACAAGCAGGAGAGGGGCAGAGAGAGATGGGTACAGAAGGTCTGTAGTGGGCTCTGTGCTGACAGTAGTGAGCCCAATGCAGGGCTCAAACTCAGGAACTGTGAGATCATGAGTCAAAGTCGGACGCTCAACTGACTGAGCCACCTAAGCACCCTATTAGGAATATTGATAATAAAACTATTTCTTATTAAGTGACTAATATACTTCAAGTAAGACATTATAGATTTCACACATATTATTAAGACTATAAAATTGACAAGGTGAGCAATAGCACTAGCTGCCAAGAGAAATAAATTTAATGGTAACAAGTTAGAGGAATATTTGAAAAATAAAAGTGCAAATGATGGTTAGGAGAGATAAATGTTGAAAACTTCAAATGCAGCATGATGTGAGCATGGGTTTTATTTTCCTCTCTGCCTCTATTATGTTTTCAATTCCCATTTGGTTTCTGTCTTAGGCTGAGAAATACAATCTTTTTGCAAAACTACCAAGAAAATTCTCTGGTTGATATTTTTAGCTTAATCAAAAGCAAGAAATACCATTTTGTGGGAAGGTCTCCTGTCCAGAGTATGGATTTTTGACGAATTTTGGAGATGTAGGGATTTTGAAGGCTCTTACCATCCATTTCTATGTTTATACAACTTGATACAACATAGCAATGATGCAGTTCACTTATAACCATGATGTTTACATCTAGTAGTCACTAAAAACTATGTTATTGAAGATTAACCTTTGCTTCTGAAAATTTTACATAACAAGGTGGGTCATAAATTTCATTCTCCAAAGTAACTGTTATCCCAACAAAAACTTCTTAAAAAAGTCAATCGACTGCATTGTTTATAACGCAAAAAACTGAGTCCTAATACCAAATACTTCTAGAAATATTGTTTAATTTTGCCAAAACATAAATGGGTAAAATTTACTTAAGGTTAGGAATGCAAAATTAGAAAACAGAGTATTGTATAGATATATCTTTTCAATATGGAATGTTGAACATTTGAGTCTTTTTTTTTTTTTCAGTTTATTTTGAGAGAACACGCACATGTGAGCAGGGGAGGGGTAGAGAGAGAGGGAGAGAATCCCAAGCAGGCTCTGTGCTGTTAGTGAAGAGCCTGACCCAGAGCTCGATCTCACAATCCTTGAGAGCATGACCTGAGCTGAGATGAGGAGCTGGATGCTTAACTGACAAAACCACCCAGGTGCCCAGAACTTCTGAGTCTTAAAAAAATCTATTTCTTATCACAGTAATCCAATTCTGCAACAAAACAAAACAGGACATAATTGTATTTTGTTAGTTGTGTCTTTGTACTTAATTAGTTTACAACTGAATCGGAACTCAAAATAATGAGGATTAATAGAATTTAAATTTAAATTTAGAGTTACAAAATGAGCACACTTATAATTTGGTCACACAGTAATTTTACATCTACAGATATGGGATCAATCGATGCAATGGCACGGTCATTCAAAAGAGGCAATGGATAATATTATAATCCAAGAAGTTTAGATGAAAGTAACCATCTAATTAAGTAATATTTTGATAGCATGAGTGTCCAACTGGCCAGAGATTAATATTGTCATCTGGTTTTCACTCGGATGCCATTAAGTGTTTCTGCTCTTGGGATGCATCAGATTGTTCTAGCACTGTTTCATTACCCTTATGTAATGAAAGTCTAGTCATTTCTTTATGTAACTAGATTCTTTTGGTGATTAAAAAAAGGAGGAAATAATCAAGATGATTCTGTCCTCTTCTATTCATCTTGACACATTCAGAATTCTTTTATATTAATAATTTATCCCTTACTGCACCACTCTTGTACAAATTTCCCCAGGCCGAAAGTTATTTAAAATTTGACCTGATTTACACCTTAGTTTCAAAGGGTAGACAGATAAAATACCTGAGGGGAAACTCAGAGCTATCACTAATATCCATAGCTATAAGGCCTAAGGAACAAATACATTCAAATTCTCTCCTTGAAACTCTCACCCTCACCAGCTTTCTCTCTGCAGATTTTGCCACTACTTTTCTATTAAATCTTTCATTACTTTTTTGTCAGGTCCTAGTCTCAAGCTCTCTTAATTTTGGTGTTCTCTATTGTTCCTTCACACTCTTCTGTTCTTATTCTGTAAATTCTCAGTAATTTCATTTTTACTCAAATCTTCAACTAACACCAAACATGGCTCCCAAACAGGGGTTCTCAATCTAATCCAAGGCTCTAAGGATTAATTCCTGATAGAAACTTTTAGCCAGATATTCTACAGATACCTCAAAAACTTAGTACAATTTTTACATCCAGGCCAGAGAAGCCATTCCCTTTGGAATTAAATCTCTGCATCTCCTGCCCTGTATTTTGAAAACAAAAGGTGAGGGCATTGGAATGTTCTTCTGCTACAGTGGGAGACAGACGCTATTTCAGACAAGGAGAATTAAATTACAGAAGTAGTTAGGGAAAAGAAGGGCAATTTAATTATTTTGTAAAATCCTACCTCAGAATTTCCAAAGGAGAAGCATTTTCCAGTATTGGCAATTATTTTTTTTTCTCCTCTCTTTCTCAAGGCTCTGAGGAATTAGCATAGTATTTGAAACAGTAGCATATGGGGACTGAGGAACTATGTACATATAGATCTAGACAATTTGCATGAAACACAATATCAATTTTGTTGATAACTAAATGAACACAGCATGTTATAAATGCAATAGTTCATTTTTTATTAAAATGTTTAATAATATCTAATAAATTTCTATCAGTTTTATTTTAATAATTTTATTTTAAATTTTATATTCATTTAATATACCTTGGATTGTAATTTTTATAATTATAAAAATAGTTTTTAAATTATTTTTGTTTTTATTTACTTTTTGGATGAAGCTAATATCCAGATTGTACATACTTTAAATAGAATTATATTCTATTTTCAGTTGTTAAATTATTCATTGAGTACAATTCAACATCATACAGGAATTCCAAGTACAAAAGTATAGCCCAGAAAAGGAAGAAAGATAAAAAGAGACAAGAAATAAAAAGTATTCCTAGGGAAAATATGAAAAAGTATATTTCTCCAAGTAGAATTGGATGTTTTGTTTTGTTTTTTTAACAGTTCCTTCGCTTAGCTAATAACTTTTAAATATTTAGAAACATACCATGTGGGCCTCCATTTGTCCTCTTGCCATAGACTCTAAAAATGTAGGGTGGGCCTTCTCAAATCCTTTGTATCCACAACCTAGCTTAGTATTTTCCTCTACGTCTACTTTGCTTCATAAATTTTCTAACTTGATGTATGACATAGTCCTCTAACCAATTACTTAAACCAGAAACCTAAGTGTCACTCTAATTCTTCTTCACATCTAACATCTGGTCACCAGCATTTCATTTTTTAGTGCATTTCTAAAATATCTTTAGAATTGGCCCTTCCTGAGATATCTTTTTTTGATCAGCCTCTATAAAGCAGTCTCTTCTACCTTTCCATCCAGTAATACTTTATCTCAATCTAATTCCTTTCTTTGACTTAGTAGTTTGGAAATTATTATATTTACATAGTTATTTATCCATGATTAGTCCTTACCTCTTCATGGAGTTATAGGCTTCAGCCAGGTTTATCTAGCTCATCATTGTATTTAGGGGATCTTAGAATAATAGTATCTGATACATAATAGCCACTCAACAAATAATATGTTAATGAATAAATTTTTCTGTGTCCACATAGAATGTTATCATTAGTTTTATTTATTTATTTATTTATTTTACATATAGTTTATTGTCAAATTAGTTTCCACATAACACCCAGTGCTCATCCCCACAAATCATTAGTTTTAAAGATGCACTTAGAATACTCTTTCACTGGTTGTTCAGATAAACATTCTCTTAAATAACTGGATTTTCTTAGCTGCAGTGCTGATTAATGACATACCAAGCAAAATTAGGGTGATAAAAGACACTTGAAACCTCTGAGAAGTCTCTCCTCTTCTGACAATCCTTTGGACTTACTTCATTCTTAAAGAACCACCCATCTTTTAAATAACATATGGTTATTATTTTTGTTAACAGGCTTTCATTTTTTTCAGGTCTATTTCATTCTAAGAGATAATTTGTTAATAGCGATCAGAAAATAATTAAACTATAAAGTCTGCAAATATAGGTGTTCTTTAACCTTTCACATGGTTTTCAATATAATCGACCCTCAAGATCAAAGTTTTTTTTTATTTGTGTATTTTAAACTTGATGGCTTTTCATGTTAGAAAAGAAACATTGGGTCAAAGAGAGTCCAAGTTACTCATATTAAACACAGCCTTGAAATGATAATTAATATATGTGGTTGTAGACATAATGTGTTATGTCTCTCCAATTAGATTCTTTGTCAGAAATAAGGGTTCTCAACATTTCTGGTAAATTCCATTACATTTTTTTTTTCATTTTTCTCTTTCCTATAGGGAGAAAATGGGGCTTTTTTTTTCCCCCTCAATTCCTTGCTTTGGTTGCATTGTTTCAGTATATTGAACAGATGGCTTTCAAATTATTGAGCTTGCTCTTGAGAAATGTCTTTGGAAATGCAAACTTAGTCAAGAAAACCTTAAGCAATTTTTCATGGAATTAATCCATGGGACCTAGTTTTGAAAATGGATAATACGATTCATAATTAAGACAGTAAAATTCCTAATTTCATCTATGTTTTCCTTGATGATTAAATACTTTAAAGGCAACAGAAAAGATCTAACTACACTAATGGTATATCAATGAATATAAGTAAAACTTCAAAGTGGATTTAAATTAATCCAGGAAAGCAGAGAGAAGGAACTGATTTTAATTCTCTTCAACAAGTCATTCATTTTCTCTTGGTTTCTTCTATAAGTTCTTTATATTTTTGGAAATGAGTCTTCCATACTCATTTCTGAATACTGAATAAGTGTCTTTAATCTGGCTAACTCCCCTCAGCCCCATCCATAGTGTATACCTTTCTAAAAGTTACACTTTTTATGTGACCGTCTTTTAAAAAATATTTCTGTGGCCCCAGACTCCAAAGATGGTATCTATAGCCTTCACTATTTGAGGCCATCGGAGGAATTCAGCTGCTGGTAAGACCTCTGTGGGATTTTTCAGGCCTGGCCATAGTTAATTACAAACGCTGTATACCTGGCAGGTCTCATGGCGGAAGCGGCCTTGTGAATGCAGAGCTTACTTAGTGCGCAGTCCATGCACTGCGGCCTTTGAAGGGGGAGGGGCGAGCGGGTTATCAGTCAAACACGCAGGGCCTTCTGCCAGACATATCCTTCGTATTTGTGCATTTCTAGCCCCGACACCTTCGTTTCTCGATCCCTTTATCTGAGGCGTTTGGCAGAGGTCCTCAGGCTTCTCGGCCAAGGCCTCCTGACCTGTGTGGTTGGGAAGGAAAACTTGACACTCCTTTCAGCTCCGGACTCAGTACCCCAGGGTACATGAACCTGCTGGAACCTTTGTTCAGGGGATTCCTCAATAATGAGTCAACCTCCACCTACCGTGGACCCACCTGGCCCTCCACCGGTGTTGCTTGGAAATCTCAGGAGCTTTCCAATCTGGGGAGCTTCCCAATCGGGGAATCTGTACCGCGAAGGCCAGGGGGACACAGAAGAAAGAGGTGGGCCACCCCAGATTGCAGGTGGCAGATTTAATAAGCAAGGGAAATGCCTCGGGGCGCCGTTAGTCTCAGTCAGCGGCAGCCTGAAGACCAGAATATCTCCACACCCGCTCGCCAAATCTTAAACGTTCACATAGAGGCCATACCTGAGCTCAGTCAGCGCACCGCCCAGGTAGCTCCCAAAAGCTGAATCCTCCCCGAAAGGGCCTGGCGGCTGTGGAAACTTCCCGGTTCCGAGTACATTCCAAGGAGGGGGCATGGGGGACCATCTCACACAGAACTGCTTGCGAGTCCTGCTCAGTCACTTCCTCGCCGTGAACTCCTCCCACGAGCGCTGTCCTTTACGTGGAGAAAATGGAACAGGGAGTCAGCACTCTCCGGTTTGGTCTCATGCTTATACCATGGCAGTAAGTCCTTAAAAGCTTTACTGATACTTTCCTTTTGGGCTTGTTGCATTAATCTGCTTCTCTGACATCTGGCAGCTCAGCACTCCTTCCCAGCTAATTTGAGCTCCTGACCCACAACCCGCCTTCCTGTCACTGCCATCCCTCAGCCTCACGTGCCAGGTCAGGGCTTTCGCTTGTCCTCTGGACATGGACACATCAAGGCCTGGACGACATTAACCTTGCTGCTCTCTTTTCTAAAGTTCTTTCCACGTTTCAATAACTGCCTTAAATGGGCCTTTATTTTATTTTTTCAGTTTTTCTCTCCTTTCCTTTTCTTTTCTTTTTTTTAAGTATCATGCCCAAGTGTGGGTCTTGAACCCATGACCCAAGAGTCTCCTGCTCTACCGACTGAGCCAGCCAGGCACCCCTCAAATAGCCATTTTAAATTTCATCTTTTCTGCAGAACTGCCTCCTTTTTAGTTTTCTCCTCACTTCAGTGGGCGATTGAGGAAGTTACTATTAAAATATTGCAAATTATAAAATGATGAGAACTTTATCATTAAAATATTTTAAATTCTAAGATGATGAGAAATTTATCATTAAAATACTTTATAAAATTATAGATGCAACTTGGCTATGTTGCAATAGATCTGGAAAGGAAAAGAAAATTAATAGTCGGTAATCCTATCACCCTCAGGCAATCTTTATTATCATTTGGGCATATGTCTTCAAGACAGTTTTTATTATTATTTCTAAACAGGAAGATAATAGTTACAATGTAACTCCAAGCTTCTGTTCTTCCCACACCCAATATCCTGCAGTTAACATATCTTAATGTTGATATATGGTCTTCAAAATCATTGTTTTAATGACATTATAATAATTTATAGTGAACTAATATAATTTGCTAAGCTATCTTGCTAAGCATTTGTTTGAAATGTCACCGTTTTAGTTATGTCAATCAATGTGCTAGCAGGGGAGAGAGGTGATAGTGAGGAGCATATAGAGCATGCACCAGTCAGGACCAGAGTTGAGGGTACTGCTTTGAAAACCTGGGAACCCCACATGTTGCCACATGAAAATGTCAAGACTAATATTATGTAGGAATATAGGGCTACTGTTATGTATCCTTCATATTCTTGGGTTTATAACTGTACCAGAACTATTTCAGCTTTTCTCTCCTCTTTTGGAGATTTACCTTGCCGTAAGCTTTGCTCCTCTATTAGACTATATCGGGCTCTGTTAAGAAAGTCCCTGAGAATTGCATCTTAACATCACAAAATTGACTACCTATCCTTCTTATTTGTTCTTATCCTCCAATGATAGTTTCCCACATAAAAACTCAGAGATGGCTTGGGAATAAACAAAAACCGTTATTTTGTTGGTAAAAGTCCACTTTAAAAAGGTTGCTTTACAGGGCGCCTGGGTGGCTTAGTCGGTTAAGCGTCCGACTTTCGCTTAGGTCATGATCTCGCGGTTCGTGGGTTCGAGCCCCGCGTCGGGCTCTGTGCTGACTGCCAGCTCGGAGCCTGGAGCCTGTTTCAGTCTGTGACTCCCTCTCTCTCTGACCCTCCCCTGCTCACGCTGTCTCTCTCTCCTAGAAATAAATAAAACATTAAAAAATTTTAAAAAAAGTGTTGCTTTATGCTAAGATCAGAACTACCTTAAGGAAGAACTATTAAGAAGCAAAAAGTTTTGTCTCATAAACTGTAAAAAGCCAAGGGATAAGGGAAGAAATGCTTCATTGTAAATAAAACATAGTACCTACATAATAAAACATTAAAACATAATCTTAGTGTTTTAGGAGAAATAAAAAAAAAACAGGAAAAACTTTAACAATTGTTCAAGAAATATCAGTTTGTCCCCTTATTGTTGAAGCCTGTGCACACTCCTGTTTTTCTGGTCTGTGAGCATTTACTGTACTAAAACAACTTGATGAGCCGGGTTGGTCAGTGAGAAGACCATGCTACTCTTGGCCTTGGGGTTGTGAGTTCAAGCCTCACATTGGGTGCAGAAATTACTAAAAAAAAAAAAAAGAAGAAGAAAACTCATCACATAGTAAAGGTCACCTGTCTTTAAATGTGAATGTTATTACTTAAAAATGGTGATTAAGGGAAAATGAAAGAAGTGGACTCAAGCTAAAATAGGAGAGATTTAGACTAGCTATAATAATTTTTTTCTTTTTTCCCTTTATTTATTAAAAAATTTTTAAATGTTTTATTTATTTCTGAGAGAGAGAGACAGCATGAGCAGAGGAGAGTCAAAGTGAGAGGAAGACACAGAATCTGAAACAGGCTCCAGGCTCTGAGCTAGCAGTCAGCACAGAGCTCAATGCGGGGCTCGAACCCACAAACCATGAGATCATGACCTGAGACGAAGTTGGATGCTTAACTGACTGAGGCACCCAGGTGCCCCATCTTTTTTTTTTTTCTCTTTAAAGGGTCTGTTAATACAGGGAAGCTATGAAATACAATTCCTTATAAAAGTCAAGACATCTAGAATACATTTCCATCTATCTGGTATGATATAAACATGGTCCTACCTAAAAGCAAGATGGATAGCTAAATTGTTTTGATCATTCCAGCCAATTGATATCAGTTCTTAAAACTTAGTAGCTGTTTAGTCTCTCCTTGAAAAACAAACATAAAAACAAAAGAGTTTTGTCAGAGTTTTGTTATGATATCTAACTAGTGAAACATTATAAGAAAATGAAGACAGTGCTTTATTTTGTTTTCTCTATGACTTCATAACATGTCCATGTTTTCTATTTAGGTGACTTTTTTTTTATAGCAGTTGGGAGAATTATACAAATGTCAAGCAAATACAAGTAAGATTGTATCTATGATTAATATTCTAAGGAGAAGTAAGCTTTACTGTTATTGCATTAAATGTTAGATATTTTTCAAAAGAATATGTAACCTTTTCTTTCTCATTTTCTTATTATGGTCTACTAGTTCTCCTATTTGTTATTTATAAACATGGACTTTACTCAAACATTCTGCACTCTACAGCTCAAACTGCTTTTGCCAAAACTCTCTTAGAGAATAGGGTAAATTATCAAATGATTCAAGTAGGTGATCTGGATGACATATATTTGAACTGTGTATCCCAGTGAAAAACCATGGGCTTAGTGGCAGGTTTTGTTTTGATTTGACAGCTTGTCAAAGTTTCACACTATTCACTTTTTTTCTAGCCAAAATATTAATTAAGATCCATAGAGCAAAAAAGCAAAAAGTATGCAAAAAGTATTCTATGTGTAAAAATTAAAAAAAAATAATATTGGTATTAATTAGTGCCTGAGACCCACTCATCAATATGAATATCATTTTCAAGTTAAATAAAACTTAAAAATGAATCAAAATTAAGAGGAATCTTAATTTTCACCACGTGAAGAACATGTTTGGTACACCTCTTAACCATACTCCCCAAATAGAGTAGTTAAGTGAGGATCTAGGCCGGGGTGCATCCATGTGGGAGGCTGTGCAGGAAGCCCAGCAGAAGAGCACAAAGACAGGGCCTGACACTAGCTATACATTTTCCACTCGTAGCTCTTAGAGGGGGTTGTTTGGGGAGGAAGTAAATTGCCTTCTGTGTCCCCAACAGCTTCTTTCCTGTTCAATTCCTATTATTACCTTTATCACCATCCCTTCCCAATACTGACTACTGAATGTTAACTGTTGTTCTCTAAGGCAGGTTAGTGAGATGATGGATGGCTCATACACTCCAGCAGCAAAAGACCAGGATTTGAAGCTTACTCCAGCATTTTCCACCTGCACGTCTTTGAGCAAGTTAAACTTCCTGATGCTTTCTCGTCAAAAAAATGAGGGAACAATGCATAACTCGTAGAATTACTGGAATATTTAAGTGAGTTAAAATGCCTAAAGTGTCTAATTTAGTGTGAGCAACTGTTAGGTGTCAGATAATGCTGGTTCCCTTCTCCCTGAAGGGATACCAGTGCCCATTCTTTTGAAGATGAAATGCCATTTTTCTCCCTTGCAAAATCTTTTCCATTTTATCAACCTAGTCACCTGGGATGCCTTCTATCCTCTATTTTCAGGTCCTTTAATTTCATGCCTGAAGTATTTCAATAGTCTCTTAACTTGTCTCTGATCTCCAGGTTCTTCCTTCACTGTTGCCAAACTAATCTCTCTAAAGTGTCATTCTGACCCTGTCATTCTGCGGCTGTAAAATATTTAAAGAATTTCTAGCAGACACAGGAGCATTCAAAACTGCTTGCTGACAAGGCAGACCAGGCCTCCCTCAAATATGAACTACCAAGCATTTGTTTTTTAGTATCTGTTAAATTCCAGGTGCTTTGCATGCATTTTCTCTTATCCACACAACAATATAACAAGACAGGCATTATTATTCCCATTTTACAAATAGGAAATGGAGAATCAGACAGGTTTAAGGACTGGCCAAAATTCAACAGCTAGAAGGTAGAGGAGCCTGAACTCACATCTGTTTTTATTTCCCTGGAGTCACCACAAACTACTTTCCAAGCAATTGTATCCTCACTATATATTGTCTATGTACCTATACTTCACATGTTTCCAATTACTTGATTACATGTTGGCATCCACTATGAGCTATGGTTTCTTAGCATGAAGGAACTATGTCTTTTTCTTTTCAATATCTTTTAGTACCTGCTCAGCACACAGGGACACTCAGGAAAGAATATATGTTGAATGAATGGATACATTAAAGACAAAAAGAAGGAAGGAGTATCTCAAGATGAGCTTTCAGAGAAGAAGCAATGTGAGTAACCTTATTTTGAAAATGAGAAGATACCAGAAGTATGAAAGTAGTATGTGGGAGTCAGACTAGAGGGTAAGGATGAAAAACTGTGCCCATATTTTAGGTATACTTTCTTTCTCTTTTTCTTTCATGACAACATCTTGTACTATACTATTTTAGGCTCCCCCCCATATAATACTAAAAACTGTAAATTTTTTAAGTTGCATACATTATGATTTTGTTTTTCGTCCTACTGTTTTCTGTACTCAGTAATCATTGTGAAATGAATTAGTCTTTAATTCTCAGTGGACTTTGTATGAACCAGTGAATTTATTATGTAACAGTAGTGCTGCCTATGGAAACACAAATAAGTTTTTAGTACCCAGTCATGCCACTCAAGGTCTAATTCTGACCACATACAACATAGTTTCATTCAAGGTTTGTTATTTAAATTTGTCTGTGCATGAAAGTGTGCCTTTGTGTGCGTGTATGTGTGTGTATGATATCGATTCCACTTGGGTGTCTAAGAAATGATGAGTGCATTTGTTTCTACATTTAGGATTTACAAATGCGTTTATAAAGAAATTCATAATCAGAGAGCAAGTAAGTGATAAACTAAGTTTAAGCAAATAAATTTAATCAGTCTGGTAACTCTCAATTTTGAAAAGAAAAGAGTAGCTAGGTCCAAAGGGACCTCTAATAAAAGGTAAACTTGCTTAGGGCATTAAAAATATGCAATGAAAGTCCCCTTCCCACACACACATATAACAGTAGTCTGTTGTATTTTAGTAGTTTCTTTGCAGATGCCTCTATTTTTGCATTTTTCAAGGATTTTAGTTTCCCTTGCTGTAGAGAATTGTCAATAAACCCTCTCACCATTTTTTGCAGTTCAGCAGCACAATGATTATTGGAGTAAGTAAGGCACAACTGCTCTTAGTAAACAAATCCATATTTTAATGCTAGTTAAGGAGAGAAATGTTGGCATTAACCTTAACTGAAAAGCAATTCCCTGGCCTTGTTGACATACTTGATGTTAAATAAAGGGAAAATAAACAAATGTAAAAAAAAGCAGATAATGAAAGAAATAGCAATACTGGAAGTAAAGGATAAATTGCATGTTTATTGGGACTTGGTAATTCAATTTCAGCCACTGGAGTTTGGATTATTGATTTTTTTTTATATATCAGAACAAGTGAATAACTAAGGTAAGAGCACCATGAAGCAGTAATGGTTATTTATCATGATTGTAAAATGATTTTATATATTTTATTAGCTAAGTTTCCATTCTTTTTATGAGAGGTAGTACATGTCTGCGTTGCTGTATAATTGGTTTCAGCTGCTAGCCATCTGACAAAGTTAATAATTACATGTCTGTGTCATGGTCCTAGGAGAGGCTCCAATATCTACTGAATTTAGTGTGAAGCAGTTCTACTGGGTTGTAAGAGAATGAAATCTTTATGCTTCTTGTTTGCAAGAAATATGATCAATTTCTAACTATGGACATAGTAAAATTCATCTTTTTATTTCAAATATATTTATTTTCTCCCTCCAAAAAGGTAGATAACCTTAACAGGTATATAAAAATTGCAAGCTAAGATGATGATCTTTTATTTTCTTATTTTGTTAAGTTTTTATTTAAATTCCAGTTAGTTAACATACAGTGTAATATTAGTTTCGAATGTACAGTATAGTGATTCAACACTTCCATGCAACACCTCATGCTCATCACAAGTGCACTCCCATTTAATCAATCACCTATTTAATACAAATATATTGTTTTGTTACTGGTCTCATATTTTGTGGTGGAAGAATTTGGCTCATATTCTTGGTCTCTATTCTCAGTGCAGTTCTAAGTGTGTTTGCTTGTGCCTGTGTGCATGTGTTTCAAAAAGGAAATGATGTTTCTAAATACATAAATCATGGGTGTCAGTTAAAAGAAATAAGTGGGGTCCCTGGGTGGCTCAATCAGTTGAGTGTCTGGCTCTTGATTTTGGTCACCGTCTCAGAGTCCAGACATCTAGCCGCTTTGGCCATTAGGCTCTGCACTGAGAGCACGGAGCATGCTTGGGATTCTTTCCCTCTCTCTCTTGCCTCTCCCCTGCTCGCATGCTTTCTCTCTGTCTCAAAATAAATACATAAACTTTAATAAATAAATAAATAAAAGAAATAAGGAAAATTATTACCAGACAACCCTGGAAAGATAAAAATACCACACCTAAATTAGGATGACCATATGATTTATCAAATGCAGACACTCTTTAGAGTCAAGGGAGATTTTATTAAGAGTAGTTTAAGATCCATGAAAATTGTTCTATTTATGTCAAAATGGTCAAATAATGACAATTTCATTTGGTTCAACCTACTAGAGGACAAAAGGAGAAAACAAAGAATGCTCTAAACAAACCAGGATATGCATATACCTTACATCTCCTCCTAGAAATGTTTTAATTCCAAAAGCAGAGAATAGCTGATATCAGGTACACAATCATATTATTAGGCTTGCTGTTATGACTCAGTTGCCCACTATGCACCCGAGAGATGTCTATCATCACTGGGCACATCTCTGCAATTACTGTCAATTTGTAAACGACAAATTTGCCCACATTTCTTGTTATAATTTTATATAACACCAGCTGTAGGTTAAAGCAGATAATCTTTTTTCCTTGTGGGCTGTGTCTCACTTTGTATGACGATTTCTTCTTTCAATATTCCCCTTCTCTGCCCACACCCAACCACAGGATACAGTGTCCCTGGTTCAGCCTTCATACATTCTCAATGAAAACTAATGTGTCCACTTGCCGCAGGAACTGGCAAAGTGGTTAGCTATACAATCCATTAAATTAATCTCTACTATAATATTAATAATTCAAACCTAAGTTGTTTTCCTACCTAGACAACAAATATGCATATTAACCGAACTCTTCAATGGCCCACAGCAAAGCAGTGGTGAGCCCAATGATGTTGGACGCTTTGAGTAAGCTTCTGGGTGAAAACATTTCTTCACTGTCTTCCTTTCAAATCTTGTAGACATTAGACTATCAATATATAATTGAAGGTTTCTAATCAATTGTTCTTTCATGTTTTTAACAATAGAGTACACAGAACTATTACCTCTCATCAAACCTAATGATAGAGATTTTAAGATTTCATATCACATCCAGAGTATTTCTTTAATACTATCACAAACTGACTGTTCATAGTTATTTATGAATAATTTTATTTTTCTTTCCATTTCATATAATTGATAATTTCTATATTTTAAAAAGAATCCCCAAGTGGATATTCTTGAAGATGTGAGCCAGAAAAACTTAGTTCCTAAAATACCAAATAAGATGACACATTAGTCTACTAGGGTCTGCTGTAACAAAGCACCACAGACAGCAGGACTTAAACAACAGAAATTTATTTTATCTTAATTATGGAGATCAGTAATCTGACACAAGGTTTCCACACCGTTCGCTCTTGTGAAGGCTCTCTCGGGCTTGTAGCTGGCTGTCTTCTACCTGTATCTTCGCACGGTCTTCTCTCTCTGAGTCAGTGTCTTAATCTTCTCTTCTAGGATTCCAGTCATATTGCATTAGTGCCCATCCTAATGACTTTATTTTAACTTAATTACCTCTTTACGGACCCAGTCTCTCAATAAAGTCACATTCTGAGACACTGGGGGTTAGGATTTCAGCATACAAATTTAGGAGGGCAGGAACACAACACAATTCAGTTCAAAACACATGGTATCCAATCTTAACTATTCTTTCCAATGAACTCCCTAATTTGGTTTGAAAATCCATCACATTTCATTTCCAAATCTAGTTTTCAGAAACAGACAAACCCTTTTTGAAATATTAATGAGCAGGATTATTTTAAGACAGAAAGCACCACCAGCCAATTCTCTGTTAATGCAATAGACACTGTAACTAAGTCACTTAAAGATCTATCTTGATACATAGGCTTAAAAATTGTTTTTCTTTGAAAATTATTCTAATAAACCAATATAATTTCTACATATCCAATGCATTTTTCCAGTTGATATTTGAGTCAGGGCAAGAGAGATAGCATAACAGAAGAGAAAGAACTTTGGTAAAAGGGAGTCCCAGATTTAAGTGCTAAGTCCTAGATTTAAGTGCTAAGGCAGTGTTAGTTATAGCCTGACCTGCAACTGACCTAAGTTTTAGTTTCTTCATTAACAAAATGAAGATAATTGTTTCTACTTCAGGAAGTTGTTTTGAGAATTAAATCAGATGAACTGAAATCCTTCATTTTGCAGCAGTTATTCAAATAATGCTAGTCACTTTCTCTTAGTTATTTCATCTGATTTGGGTAATAGTCAATTGGTCCTGGCATATTGAAAACCCAAACAGCTTCCAAAGGTACCTCTCTTTAAACAAGCTATAACAGGCCTTCAGAGAATCTGGCTCAGCATATACAACAATAATATCCTGCAATATAGAGAACATAAATGTATTTTATTGTTTCTCCTCTGAAAAGCAGACAGCATTGCCTATTTTTATGTTTAAAACTGAGAGGAAAAAACCCAAGGTTAAGACACATATACAGATCACCAGTAAGGAAATTAAGTACAATGAAATTACAATTTGGTGGCATCATCCAAGAGCCACAAGTAAAAGGAATAAACCTACTAGAATGTTCACAATCAAACAAATTCTCCTGGAGGTGATATGATCAATACTGAAGGAAATGATCATTACTGTGTATTAATAAATGAATGACTAGGCCTATATGGGGAGCTGCCCCGGTTATGATGTATGTTTAATAGGTTGAAGAGTTCAGAAAAAGGTAACTACAATGCAGTGATTAGTGTCCACATGCACTTCTGAAGATCAATATATAATCCTATGACAAGGAAATGTAGCATGAAGCCCTTGAACTTCATCTCTGCCTTTGCCTTTACTCTGGAGAATCTATCCTGTAATTGCTACAGAGCTGTAAGAGGATGTTGGTCAGAAAGGAAAACATTGTTTGAGTTAGAATCTAAAATTTGAGCACCTATGTTGTCTAGAAAAGATGTTGCCAAGGGAAAGATTATGGTTTTCTTATATTTCTCTTTCAGTTATCATCCAACATAGTAATTTTTATTTATAAACATTTGAAATCTGCCTTTATATGCGGTTACAGTTACTTAATGTTTGAAATTATACATAATATGACCTAAGCTGTATCTAAATAACTCACTGAAATAAGTTCTTTGTTTGCATGATGCTCTACAATGCAGTTTTATGTAAGGCTCTTTTCTTGTTTACAGGGTTTTTTTTTTGTTTTGTTTTGTTTTGTTTTGGTTTGGTTTCAGTTTACTGCTGGTAAGACACATGGGGATTTCAAAACAAAAGAAACTTTATAAGACAAAAAAATGTGCAACTTATTTCAGCAAGCAAACAGAACTTCTAACAGTTGACAAGAATACATTCAGCCCTTTTAAATTTGTTTTCAAAACAAGGCTTTTGCCTTCAATTCTTACTAAACCAAATAAAGGTAATTTGAGCCTTTTTTTTGGAAAATATTTGAAAAATCTAGAAAAATACTTTAACTTTCTTGTGTGGATATTCCTGAAGAGCAGAAGATAATCTTTTATCTCTGAATTCATAGTCTAACAGGAGTATTTGGAATATTGGGACCATTTAATGTTTGTTAATTTTCTTCAGTGCTGTATTAATAATGATAAAATTTAAAGTTATTCAACTGGACTTACATTCCAATGCACATAATATAATATGCATAGTAAAAGAAGATTTAAAATTGTTGAATTTTTTACATTTACCCAAAGTAACAAATAAGAAGCAACTAGTGCACTAAAATTAACATTGATTTGAGTGCTTTCATTATAAATCAACTAAGAAGTGGCATAACCTGGCAAGCTAACACAATTTACAAGAAAAGATCATCAGTATTTCACTATTCAAATTTAAGACACAGTAATCTATTTCCTATAAAAATGATTGAAAGGTCATTTTGCTGTTCATGTGTAACAGTACATTATTGAAAACATTTCCTGTTCATTCTTTGATTAATCCTACCATCTGGAGAGAAGCAGTAACAAATGACCTTCATAATTAACAGGTAACTCAAATAGAGAAAATATTTAACATTTAAGTACTAAAATCACTTGATTTCTATTGTTGTTTCAGTAACTAATATAGTAAAATTATTGATAGAACACACACACACACACACACACACACACACACACACACACACACACGATATTGATAAAACAGATTCCCAAAACCTGGTTAAAGGGAAAAATATATTCAATATATACATTATCTCCTTTTGCATTTTTCTCTTGTTTATTGGTTCTGGGGACAATAACAGCAAATCTTATAGATCTATTACATTATCCTTTCAGATTTTTTTTTTGATTGTTTTTAATTCTAGTTTGGTATTTTAAGAGAATACCTAGCAACACATGGGTTATGAATTCATGCTTTCATTACATAAATATCTATTAAAATTTACCATATGCTGTTGTAGGTATTACATAACTAAGTGTATGTACACACACACAATCTTACTTATTAAGTTTGTTTATAAGTGGCTTGACACTTACCTATGTCAGTGTATCTCTCTAGTAATGTAACAGGACCACAAATTTCTGTACAGGGGGAAAACTATTTTGTTCTTAAATTTTTTTGGTAGCTACTCTTGAGCATTTGGCATTCCAATTACAGATGATAATTGTTTAAGTTAGAATTACAGCAAGGAAACAGAAATATCTGAATTCCTTAACTTACTTATTCCTTTTAAGTTGTAGGCCTCCAAAGTGGCTTTATCAATTTATATTTCTTATTGTTAAAGTTCCATATCCTTAGAATCACCTGCTGTCTTTGATATAATTTTTAATGTTTTCATCACTAACTCCTGAATGAGAAGTGATATCTCATTGTGATTTTAATTTCCATATTTGTGATACCTAGTGAGGTTGAACACAGTATTACATGCTTAGTGGCCACATGAATATTCTATATTTTAATGAGGCTGTTGAAATCTCTTGCCCATTTTTCTAAAGATTGGTTTGCCTGTCTTTTCCATTTGAATTATAGGAGTGTTTATATATTCTCAATATAAGCCCTTTATGAGTTATCTATGTCTCAATTGTATTTTCCCATTTTGAGGCTTGCCTTTTCACTCACTTAATGATATTTTTGATGAGTAGTAATTCTTAAATTTTATAGAGCCCAATTCATTAGTCTTTTTTTATGGCTTTTGTTTCTTGTATCCCTTAAGAAAAATTACTGTGCCTCAAATTCATAAAGATATATCTTGTTTAGTCTAAAATCATTTTTTTTTCTTAGGGAACCTGGGTGGCTCAATTGGTTAGGCATATAACTTTGGTTTAGGTCATGGTCTCACGGATCGTGAGTTCAAGCCCTGCTTTGGGTGAGCTAGAGCCCTTCTTCAAATGAGCTCAAGCCCTGTTTAGGTGAGCTTGTGTCCTGGTTCAGATAAAACACGAGCCCTGCTTTGGGTGAGCCCTGCTTTTCTATCTCTCTCTCTCCCTTTCTCTCTCTGTGCTTCATTCACTTGTGCCCCCCATTTCCCAATAAATAAATAAATAGGTAAATAAATAAAAATTTAAAAAATTAAAACATTTTTCTTTACATTTAAATCTACAATGCAATTGAAATTGAGTTGGACATATGATACGAAGTAGATTTCATTTCATCTTTTCCTGTAGGAATAACTAAGTGACCTTGCGCCATTTATAAAATGGTCTTTCATTTGTCTGGTCTTCATTTTAAATATTTTATTTTCATTTATCTTTTAATTCACTAATTCTTCATTCTAATATATCTAATCTACTATTAATTTAAAACTTCTGTAATTGTGTTTTTCAGCTACAGAATTCTTAATTTCTTTCTCCCACTTTCCAGTTCTCTGACAAGTTCTCTATTTTGCCACTCAATTCCTTTAAGGCATCAGACTATTTATTTTAAATGCCATGACTCAAAAGTTCATTATTTGTATCCTGTGGGGTTTCACCTATTATCTTTTTTATCTTGTTTTTTTCAGTTTTACCTTGTCTTCTACTATGCCTGGGTATTATTTTAGTACAAGTGCTGCCGAAGCGAGCACTGGTTATTTATTATTAATTAAAGGAAAATTATATATGAAAAATTGTAAAGTTGATTAGGAGTTTCGGTATCTTCCTCACAACTGGGTTTCTGTTTCATTGTATTTTGTTTTCTTCCTGAAATCTAGGCTGTAGGCAATAGCTATCTTCAATCATCACCTTTATTATTTGAAAATATTCAAAGCTAGATTGGCTATTTTCTTTTCACCATTTAGTCCTGACTGAATGCTTAGGTAGTTCATCTGGACTCACACATTTTTATGTATCTTGAACTCTCCATAAGAGTTTCCCAGTCTGCATCCAAAGTCCTGGTTAGCTTCTCAGACATCTGCTTAGCTTTCTCAGATGGAGAAAAGTGGTCCCCAAATTGGACTTAATCCTCTAGATTTCTCTTCTCTTCCAGATTGTGGCCTACAGTTATTCACTGTGTGATTTCTCACTGCTTGATTTTCAAATAATTGCTTTCTTCTCATATATTTCTAGCTTTTGTAGTCTCTCTCCACAAGGATGTTGATCCAAACCACTTAGAACATCATTGCCAGGAATGCAATCTTCATCATTGATTATTTTCCTTTTTTTAAATTCTTCATGTAATCCTGATAGCCTCACCTAAAAACTTAACCCCCAAAATAATAAATTCTTATTTCTACAATATTCCAAGTCTCCAGCATCTTTTTTTTTTCCCTCCACATTTACAACTTTCTTCATCCTACATTAATCCAGTAAGAAGTCTTATTGGCTTCACCTAAACATGTATCCCCAATGTGTTCAAATCTTATTACCTCCATTATTAGAACATGCCAAGCCTGCATGATCTCTTATCTACATGACTACATAGATTCCTATCTGGTCTCATGACTTTTACTCTTCCTATTTCAGAATATCTGGCAAACAACTACCAAAGAGATAATTTTTAAATATTAAGTTTGTTAAGAATACCTTCCTGTTCATATTCCGCCAATGACCTGTCATTACTCAGAGTAAGAACAAACCATTAGAGTCAACAAAACTCTGTATTATTTGACCCCTGTTTATTTCTCTGACCATCTCTCCTTATCTTTGCCTTATCACTCATCCTTCCCCAAACTGTCTGATCTTCACAACGTTTCTGGAATATGCATAGTTGTTTTCCATCTCAGGGCCTTTTATTCAAGTTTCTGCTCAGATACCGTTTTCCCAGTGAGGAATTCGTGGACTGTGTTATAAAATAATCTTCCCATATGCACCCTAGTTACACTCACCTTATCTTGTTTTGTGTTTCTTTATAATACTTCACTACTTTTATGAACTTACTTAAACTTTTATTTGTCATACAAACTCTTACATACTTTGTGTTACAAAATGGTAGTTTAATTTCATCAACTACCAAAAACAGTTACAAGAAAATACTCCATTATAACCTTACTATTACAGTATAATTAAAGCATTTTTAGACTAAATTCTGCCACTTATCTAAAGATTTATTAAACATTTACTAGCAAGCAAGCACCAAAACCATTTATAAATTATTCTGTAAACCATGAAGTGCTAGCAATTTTGTCCTCTTAGGTAATGATATTATCTACCTTTTAGGAAAGGCTCATTTTAGGCAGACAGGATTACTTTCATGCAAGATTAGTTATTCTTTGTGTTAGCATCAGGCAAGTAGAAATCCACCCAATCAGTGGTTAGATAGAAGACCATTTATGGACCAAGTGTTTGGCCTTGCTCTAAGGCAAAATATAGAGAGTGTGCTGTATCCTTATATCCAGAGTATATGAATGTGTGTGTGTTTCTACAATATTGTAGACCTACCAAACACTTGAATATCTTTAATTTATCAGTAAGAGTCCATGGTGGTCATTACTAAAACATGAAGTATTCATGATGATATCAGTAACAAAATCCCTGTTAGTAATTGCCTCTGTACTCATATTTCTGCCTCTCTGACAATTCCTGGAGTATAATATTTCATTTGCAGCAACGAACTCCCCTAGAGTTAAGGCTTGAACAAGCTAGCACACACATAATAAGACACTCTGTCCATTCCATACTTTTAAAAATTATAAACATTATATTAAATACATAAAATACATTATACATTTGTGTCCTTGTTTAATTACACTAAAATAAAAGCTCCTTGAGATCAGACCTTTGGCTGTTCTTATTTTTATTCTCCAGTACCTACAATGCCTAGCACATGGCAGGTATGCAATTTCTTGAAAGAAAGAATACATGAATGAATGAATGGATAGATACATAGAGAGATGATAGATGAGATATAACTTAGGTTACATTTAAATAAAATAACTATATTCCACAAATACTTCTTGAGTAAACCTTGACCTTTAATCAGTCACCACCTAGGTAAGCCTTGACTCTATACTTTCAAGTTGCTTTTATTTTTTTAAATGTTTATTTATTTATTTTGAGAGAAGGACAGAGAGAGAAAGACAGAGGGAAGGAGCAGCAGAGAGAGAGGGGGAGAGAATCCCAAGCACACTCAGTGCTGTCAGTGCACAGCTCACACACCACACTGTGAGATCATGACCTAAGCCAAAATCAAGAGCCAGATGCTTGCCTGACTGAGCCACCCAGGCTCCCCCTTTTCTTTGTTTTAATTGACAAAACATTCAGTAATTGTAGCCTCCTGGAAAGACTTCTGTATTTATCTTACTTAAAGTTCACGATGACTTTTCTTATCATTTTCTTGATTTAAACACTTGATCTCAAATCTGTAGTTTTAGAAATGTTTTATCTTTAGTATTTAAAGTCCAGAAAAGAATGTACCTTTTCAATATCACTGTTTTCTCTTATGAAGTTCTTTTAAACTTATGACCATTGAGGAAGAATGCTTAGAAAAGATATTAAATAAGAATATCAGGGCGCCTGGGTGGCTTAGTCGGTTAAGCGTCCGACTTACGCTTAGGTCATGATCTCGCGGTACGTGAGTTCGGGCCCCGCGTCGGGCTCTGTGCTGACTGCCAGCTCAGAGCCTGGAGCCTGTTTCAGTCTGTGACTCCCTCTCTCTCTCTGACCCTCCCCTGCTCACGGTGTCGCTGTCTCTCTCTCTCTCTCTCTCCTAAAAAAATAAATAAATAAATAAATAAAAACATTTAAAAAAAAAAAAGAGTATCATTTCTGGATGTGATATTCTCAGGTTGGTAAAATACCATCTTACTAAACATTTGACCACCACAACTTTACTCCACTCCAACTTTGTTTCTCTAGCTTTGCTGAAATTCAGTTAAGACTAACAGGGATTCTAATAACTAGATTGTATTTCAAAACGTGATTATGTTCAGAATCTCTGCAAGTCACCTTAAATGAAAATTTCCTTTGCATCCCTAATTTGAAACACTGCCAATACAATGTACACATAGGAAAAACAGTATAAATATAGGCTAGCTTTCTCATGCTGGATTTCTCACACCAAATCCTCAGCAGTTACTCATTTTATTGTAAGTTCAGGATTCTCCTATTTCAGCATTATCATGGAAGGGAAATGATGTTCTGTGTTTAGTAAATAGGCAATCTAAGTATATTATGAAAGTGAACTAAATGTTTGTATTTTTCTTAGTGTCTTGCAACTTTCCACTTGTAAATAATTTTGTCACATTTTGATGTTATGAAAATCATATGCAGTTAATCACTTTAGATATCAAGACTGCTTCCATTATCTTTGATAATCTCTTCCCCTGGTTACATACTATTTATTGGACCTCAGGCTTGATGTCCAGAAATATCTTCACTTTCCTTTTAAACATATAAATTTCCATCACTGTCCATTAGATGGCCTAATAAAGCCTGCAGTGACAGAGAATATTGTTCAACCAGTTTTCCTAATATGGGCTAAATTCTAGTGGGTTTGGAGGTACTGAGAACTATATCTCTGAGCACTTAAGTGCTTTGATGACCTTTAAAACCATTAGCACTGAGAAATTTTATTGCTTTCTTGAGGACTTATTGAGCTTTTCATCAGTTTGGTTCAGAGCTTGCCATTTTGCTCTGTCATTTTCTATTGACTCTTTTGCTGGACGAGGGGTACCAAAACTAATCCAAGTTTATAAGCAGTTATTTTCAAATCTACACCCCAAATTCAACCTAGTATGTCACTCTTTGGGGCATAATAGCTGTATGACTTAAAGCTAAAATAAAATAATTGGCACAAGATTAGGTTATGTGACGGCTGTCTAACATATAAGAATTAACATAAAACTTAGAGAAAATTGATGTGTATACAAAATAGCTTAGTTTATTCAAAATAAAGAAATAATCAAGAAACTGATTCCTTAATAAATATTAAACAGCCAATTAGTAGTACTAGCAGTACAATTTTATTTTCAAGATAACCTGACATTTTAAGGCTTTACTTACCTCTTATTTTTTTAAGCTGATGACTTTATACAATACATAGAAAGAGATGCTCCTATTTGTAGTCAAATTGAGTTCTAAAAGAGATAAAATAATTATCATGAAGTTAATGATGTTTAGAAGACAGTAAAAATTTATACACACAAAAGCATGGATAAATCTCTAACACAGAACTGAATGAAAAAAGTCATATGGAAAAAGTGTGTATTCTGTATGATTCTAATTTAGATCAAATTCATATATGTGCAAAATTAATATATGATGTTAGATTATAGCAGTTACTTTGGGAAGAAAGGAGTGAATTAAAACATACACTGAGAATAGTTCCAAGGTACTGTTAAGGTCCTGTTTCTTGATCTGTTTGTAGGTTATATAGGCATGTTCATTTTGCAAAACTCCATTGAATTCTTATGGTTTGGGCACATTATTCAGTATCTGTTATGATCTCATTCAGTACTCATTTTAGATAATTTTGGTGAAAAAGTAGCCATGAATATGAAGGAAAATATGAATGCATTTTATGGCCTCACTAGTTATTGGAAAATACACAAAAATATATTAGGAAATAATCATAGACTTGCAGAATACAATAGTCTGCATATAGAATATAAGCAATAATATTGTAATAAT
Organism: Proteles cristata cristata; assembly: GCA_017311185.1. NCBI lineage: Eukaryota > Metazoa > Chordata > Mammalia > Carnivora > Hyaenidae > Proteles > Proteles cristata. The sequence continues at coordinate 65,381 of JAESUZ010002442.1, read as the reverse complement.
TTTGTATTGTGATAGACAGTAACTACTTATTAGGGGATAATTTCATAATGCATAAAAATATCAAATCACTATGATGTACACCTAAAACTAATAGGATATTGTATGTCAATTATACTTCAATTAGAAAAAAACAAGAAAGAATACAATGGTCTTCCAAATATACAATATTAGGAAACCTATGTAATCTGATAAAGGAAAAATCAAGGAAATGTCTTTACCTATATAGATTCCTGGCCTTCCGCTCCAGTCTTTCTAACTTTGTTATAGTTTTTGTTTACATTGGTATGTCTTTAAGAATTGGTTGATTTCCCCCAGTTGCCAATGGTTTTTTACATTACACTGTGCAAAAAGGTAACTCTGGCTGTTGAAATTCTCTCTGTCTCTCTGATATAATTTTTGTGTCTTCATCCTCTGACAACTCTTCCTAGGAGATCAGCATTTTCTCTAAATGTAAAGAAAAAAGGTTTGAAAGCCCAACATGGAGAAGTTTTTCTTATTTGGAATTTGAAATGAAATAATCCTTAAAACAGATAGTGATGACATATTTTCAGGATAACATTAACATTTTCCCTATAACCATCATATCCCAATACTGTCCAACAAATTAATATCAGATAGGTGAATAGCTGTTTAAACACCTGAAACCTGATATTGTGTGGACTGCCTTTTTATAAACCACCAAACTACCTGCTCAATAAATCTCACTTTTAAGACCCTCAGAGTTTCAGTTACAATAAATTCTTTCTATATTTACTGAGTATATATATATATATATAATTTAAGATAGAAATAAGAGAAGGTGTATGAGAGAAGCAGCCTCATGTCATTAACTGGTGCAGTTTAAAATGGAGCTATGTAGCTCACTGAGGCAATGAGAAAAGCCTCCATCTGTGTTCTAACACAGGGAAATGTGAAACTGTAATCAAAGTTTTGAAAAGGATGGGTCTAAGTGGAGGTCTCCATTGCACACACTGCATAGAGCCTCTTCCTTCATCTTCCGTAAACAGTTTATTTAAATTCACTGCTCAGGGAGTCACTTGTGATGTCTAGACTAATAAAATTACATCAGAAAAATCCAAAACACATCTCTGCTTTGAAAATAAATCTATGGGACTAGAACTCACCTCCCCCCAAAAGCACATCTGGGAAAACTTATATTAATTATTTTAGGCTTAGCTCTATATCCCTTCCTCTGTGAAACTCTCTTCATTTATCCAAGGGCAGATGGAATAACTACTTTCTGCACTCAATTAGTACTTTCCTTGCTATGTATACATGTTCACAAACTTTTTATATTATCTCATCAGTACTTATTTTCGTATCTGTCTGCCTTTATGGGCTCTGGGTCCAGATAAAAGAGTGATCAAGAATGGTGGATTTGTGTACAATCAGTGTCAGCTAAGTGGTAATAAATAAATAAATAAATAAATAAATAAATAAATAAAAGAGGCAATTAAATGAATTAATGAGTCAATGAGTAATGACCAATGCTAGTTTGCAGAAAAAGTCTATCACAGACTTCAAGAGGTACTGGTTTCCAGTAGAGCATTTAACATAAAGAATTCACAGCAAATAAAGGACAAAAGAAACATCTTTGTCTTTGATCCATTTGAATAGACAATAAACATATTTCCATTTTAAATTTTATAAAGGGGTTTATATTTTCCACATTTCCAAAAAAGAGAAAACTTAATTTTAGGTCATTTCCATTTGAGAATCACATGTTCTTGCAGGAAGAGCTTGTCAACAGCGCCTGCTTCAGCTTTATGTGCTCACGACTGGGAGACTGGTCTCCCCACAAGTAGTGATGCACAGAAGGGAGTATCAGGCAGCATGACTCATATTTCCTGAATCTGGTTTCGTATCAGGAAAGTGAAACAATTAGGTAAATGAAAATACAGTTGATCTAATTCTTTAAAAATAAATGAGAACATAATTGTTTAAATTTCTATTTTTTCCTAAGCTTATTTCCTCTTGAAAATGACTCTCTTTTTTGGACCTATAATAGATGGAAGTAGAGTTAGAGACCCTATCGTCTGATTAAATATGATATAGCTAGTTGTCCAAACCCTGGCAACATCTTTTCCTCTGTCATTTTTATTTCATTTCCTCTTTGCTGTTAGCCAATTGTTCTGTACTCTACTATCTACATTATTTAATATTCATTCATTTTTAACTTCTAGACAATGTAAATATTAGATTCCCCATTATCAATTTTGCATATAATATTTGTTACGTGGTCCTCAAAAAAGTTGTGTGTATATTATATATTAGGCATCACTTAGGGCTTATCTTAGAACACTAAATAAGAACATTTTATACAAAATAAATCTTCTAAAACAGAATCTGCAAAGGTCACCTGGAATATGACATTTGAGCTCCTATATTTTAATTTTTCTTCCCTAACATTTATTCATTTTTGAGAGAGAGATAGAGTGCAAGTGGGGAGGGGCAGAGAGAGAAGGAGACACAGAATCTGAAGCAGGCACCAGGCTCTGAGCTGTCAGCACAGAGCCCGACACGAGGCTCAAACCCAGGAGTGGTGAGATCATGACCTGAGCTGAAGTCGATGCTTCTCAGACTGAGCTACCCAGGCACCTCAACTCCTTGTATTTTAACCAAAATCTACTATTTGTCAGAGGCATCAATATATGTAAAACACATTAACAGAATCCACTAAAAGTCCACTTTATTTAATCAAGTGAAGGTATTTCCAGGGAGGGAAAAGATCTTACCAGACCTGTGTCAAAATAAATAAATAAAATCTAAGATAGTTTCCTTTCACTACCCTCATAGCTTAGATGCAGAGTCACTAAATGAATGGTTTCCAAGATGTTGTGATAAAACATATGACAAAACTTTGTCCAAAGAATGGAGTATTCATAGTTCATGTGTAGATGCTTCACCATTACCAAGCCATCATCTTCAATAACAGAAGCTCAGAAGATTGAAATTAAAAAGTGGTTGCAGGGGCGCCTGGGTGGCCCAGTCAACTAAGTGTTCAACTAAGTTTCAACTCACGGTTTCAAGCTCTGTGATGGGCTCTGCGCTGGCAGCGTGGAGCCTGCTTGGGATTCTCTGACTCCTTCTCTCTCAGACCCTTGCCAACTCAGGCTGTCTTTGTCTCTCTCAAAATAAATAAATAAACTTTAAAAATTTAAAAAAAAAGTAGTTGTAGTGCGATTCTGAAAGATCATACAGGGTCATCCAATAGACTTTGCAACTCCAGAAATAAGACTTCAAAATCAATTCAAAACCATGTCATAAAAGAGGAACAAAAGAGTTTTAGATTACAGGATTATAAAATTAGCTTCACCATATTATATATCATGCCCCATGTGATGTGATCTGAGAGTACAATTAAAACAGAAAATAATTTTGTCTAAAGGCTCATTGGACATTTTAATAAGATGAAGAGATTGGAACCTAGAATATTTAATCTCCTAGTCACAGAAGTACACAAATGCATTTGAAGAGATTTTCTTCAAAAATAAATATACTGCCTTAGAAATTTTAGAATTATAAGAATCTGCTAAGATATTAACATGTCTTCACTTGATGTTTATCCTGGAATGCATGGACCTCACATTCCTACACTGCAGAAGTTAAAGTTAATGCAACCTCCTATGTTTAAAATGCCATGTTAAAACTTTGCTTGAAAAAGCATGGGATGAAATAAATGATGGAAAAAGAATTAACATGACACAGAAGCTCACAATTGTTGCCCATTAAAAAAATAAGCCAAGTGATTAATTTAAGGCATAATTATATTAAACACAGCAAATATATCATTGTAATAGAGCACAGCTCCAAAGGAATATTACCAACCCATCTTTGATTGTCAAGTTCTTCCTCTGAAAAAAGATTTTTAATTCCTTGTTTGCTTGTTTTTTGAAGTGGATAAATTGGTCAGGTAGAGGGAAGATATTATCTAGTTTAGGGTTAGAAAAAGCAAGCCTCAGTTCTTCTCACAATCTCTTCCTCTCACTTCTTCCAAATCCAAAGCTGCATGTTTAAAATTTGTTTGTTTGTTTGTTTTTGTCTCCCTCTCCACTTCATTGTGCTTCACACAAACCCTTATACACGCTTGACAGTCTGCATTTTACACAGATATGAACACTGGGTTTTTTTATGAAAAGAATTAATGAAACTTTAATCTTAATACTATTTTTCTTGTCCCAGGTAATCTCCTTTCCTGATTCTTTCACTTTTAATTTTGTATGTGTTTCTCTAGCTTAAAAGTATCTGAGTAATGTTTCCTTGTTAGTCATGAATCAATTTTTCTAAGCCATTTCTAAATGCCATTTAGAACTGCCAAGCACCAAATCTGGTACCAGTGATATTGAAATGAATACATTATTCTGTTGATCTGAAGGAGTAACACAGGGGAGCACGGGTGGCTCAGTTGGTTAAGCATCTGACTTCGGCTAGGTCATGATCTCACTGTTCATGTGTTCAAGCCCTGCATCAGGCTCTCTGCTGTCAGTGTAGAGCCTGCTTCAGATTCTGTGTCTCCCTCTCTCTCTGACCCTCCCCAGCTCATGCTGTCTCTATCTCTCTCTCTCAAAAATAAATAAAAATTTTAAAAAAATAACAATATAATAATAAGTTGGTTAAATGGCAAGAAATGGATGTGGTGAGGCAGAAATAGTTCAATTTAACCTCAGTGCGGTGCCTGGGTGGCTCAGTTGGTTGAACATCCAATTCTTGATTTTGGCTTGGATTGTAGGATCAAGCCTCACCTGCTTAAGATTCTCTTTCTGTTTCCTGCTGCCCCTCTTCCCAACTCTCACACACATTCTCACTCTTTCTCAAAAAAAAAATTAACCTCACTAATTAAAATTGGAGAAAGATTTTGTCCCTCATGAGATAATGTTGAAACATGAAATATGGTTTGCTTCCTCAACATTCTGTCCATTACAATCATAGAGATTGTATACAGGCGTCCTTTTTTTCTTGCTCATAAGTGTGACTCTCCATAAGTTTAGTGTAATTCCCTGGAATACTTTCATTCTCAACACCCTTTCTACCCTAAGAGCCTTGAAGGTCATTTATATGACTTCTTTTAAAAATAAACATTTCTCTGCTGGCTTCTAGGAAACATTTACCAGACTATTGGTTTTCCAATTATCTGGATAAAAATGAATCACATTATGTGTGTGAAAATTATAATTTTTCTTCTGGGAAACTAAGAAAAAATTTCAAAACTGACAAAAGTACAATGATACAAGTATTCATCTTGAACAAACTTACTGAAATTACCAGTGAACATTTTTGCAATTACCAACAGCCTTTGAAAAATTTTCTATCAGAAGCAAAAATAATCTTGACGGGCATTTTTTTTTTTTTTTGGTCTAGTAAATGTAACTTATAAAGCTCAAATGTAGACACTTGGGTGCCTGCCATTATGACTTCATGTTTATACATTTTTAAATGTATTTATTTGACACTATACTCCAGGATACAAAATGTAACCATTTTTTTAAGTGCTAGAGGAAGAGAAGAGCAATCTTATAAAGAGAAAAAATAAAGAAGAAACAAAACAAAGGTATTTTTTTTTCCTGTTGCACTGGCTCTAGTGAAAGAAATTTTAGAGTCTAGGACCTTGCTCCCATTCCCTTAAATGATAATGAGACCATTAATGAGATTCAGTGAGACACACTTGTGGAAACTAAATTGGCCATTCCATGAGTAAGTTCTTCTTAAATCCCGAGATAAATTTTTATTTGAAAGAGCACTGTGGATCAACCTTTACAGTTGATTTAGTTTACTTGTTACACCTCAACTCCTACATCCACTTAAAGACTGACCCATCTCTAAATCTGTCATATCCTAAGCTAGCTATTTAGTCTGAGAGCAAAATAGTTCTGAGATTTAAAAGCAACCTCCAATGCATGCCTTGTCAAGTAAGTTTTATGTGGAACTTCAATGTAGAACATTCTTTTTCTGTGTGAGTCAGACCAGAGAGCTGTGGGCAATGTGGCCATAATATAACACAAAATCCCTGTTGCCTCATATGGACGATAACTACCCATGAGATGGGTACATGGCAAATACTTTTTTTCCTGATGATCCCATCATTTATTAACACAGTTCATTCTTTCTAGAATAATGAAGTCTCATTATAGGATCACTTTACTCTTCAAATCTTTTTATTAATAGTAAGGTTTGAATCTAGGTCATAAGAACCTAAGTAATAGTTAAAGAAAGTAGCCAAGGTTAAAAAAAAAAACAGATTGAAAACAAAACAACCCTCTCCTGAACCTCACATCATATAGTCAAGAAGGCTTCTCTACTGTCTAAAGACTTTTTTCCTTCTTAGAATCAGACTTATTAATAGAAGAATCTGTGTTTTTTAAAGTTTTTTTTTTAATGTTTTATTTCTTTCTGAGAGAGAGACACAGCATGAGCAGGGGAGGGTCAGAGAGAGAGAGAGGGAGACACAGAATCCGAAGCAGGCTCCAGGCTCTGAGCTGGCAGTCAGCACAAAGCCCGATGCGGGACTCAAACCCATGAACCGAACCATGAGATCATGACCTGAGCCGAAGTCAGATGCTTAACCGACTAATCCACCCAGGTGCCCCAAAGAATCTGTGTTAAATTAGTCCATTGTAGACTTCTTAAGACCAGTAACGTGGTTCTTTCTAGTTATTTAATAGATTTTGAAATATGGAAATCTCCCAAAGTGGTTTAACCTGGGATCCTCTGTCACTCATTCATTTTTTAAAACTCTACTGATGACAAGGCATTACTATTATCCATTCTTTAACCAATTTTTCAAATCTTATAACTGTTACTAACTCAGAACTTATTTGCATAACTCTGACAACTCTGCATTGTCATTTTGTTGTCATGGTTAATGTAGTTTGTCTAGTCATGATGGAACAAACCAAAACTATAAAGATATCTTTGATTTTCCCTTTAAATTTACTTTCACAAAATTTCTTTGATGAATTTCTCTTTCTTCAAATATGCAGAAAACTGAGGAACTAGAGAACACAGTTCTAGGTAGACTTTTGTGGTGAATAATAAAATGAGGCTTACCAGTGGCATTGTCTCATGGGGTTTCTGGATGGATGCCAAGGTAGAGTTTAGATTTTGCATTGCCAAATCCAAACAAGGTAAACATAGAAGGAAGGACCTGATGAGAAGCCAAATGTTTAGGGAACTGAGAGAAAGAATTGGATTTGGAGCCATTTGAACAGGCAAGACAGTGCATCCTAGAGTCACACCCTTTTAGAGAATCACATGCTTGTTAGAACTTTCATCTGAACTTTCATATAGCCGTGCATCTAAATTCAAGGTCATGCTTCAAAAAAGCAAAGGAACTAATTTACAATGAAATATTATTTTCTAAAATATTTTTCAAACACTCTGCGATTTGGACAAATTAAATTATTTACTGCTCCTTATATAACCCTTGAATTCTTTTACTTTGTGATTTAGCTCTCCAAATTTACTCCAATTTCTCAATATCCAAACCATACATTCTTTTTTTTAAAGTTTACTTATTTATTTTGAGAATGAGAGAGAGAGAGAGAGTGGAGGAAGGGCAGAGAAAAAAGAGAGAGAGTCCCAAGCAGGCTCTGTGCTGCCAGTGCAGAGTCCAAGGTAGGGCTCAAACTCATGAAACCGTGAGATCATGACCTGAGCCAAAACCAAGAGTCAGAGGCTTAACCAAGAATCGGGGCACCCAGGCACCCCACTAATACATTCTTAAGGTGGGGAAAGCCTATTTTTCTACTCTTTTTATGAAGATAATCCAAGTTGCCTTAATTCGGAAGTAATCTATTTTGATTTTATACTCTCATAAAATCTTTCCCCACCTCTTTTAACACTTGTGAGTTAAGAGTTAAATATACTTTATGTTTAACATAACTATATATACTAAATATATATATGAATGTATATGAACACTATAACACATCTGTGTGTGTGTGTATGCATTAGTTCCCTTCCTATTTGTTAAGGACTTTCAATGCTCTTTATTTTTATAATTCCTCATCTATTACTGTTTTACACCGAATACATGGTTCATAGAAATTTGTTGAATAAGGGGCACTTGGGTGGCTCAGTCAGTTAAGTGTCCAACTTTGCCTCAGGTCATGATCTCATGGTTCCTGGGTTCGAGCCTCACATGGGTTTGTTCAGAGCCTGGAGCCTGCTTCAGATTCTGTGTTTCCTTCTCTCTCTGTCCCTCCCCCACTTGCGCTCTGTCTCACTCTGTTTCTCAAAAATAAATAAACATAAATTTAAAAAAAGAAATTTGTTGAATAAATAAGTGAATGAAGGAAGTCCGATACGAAGGAAAGAAGGAATACAAATGGCCAAGTGAACTGTAGGTCTTTGAGAACTACTAAGCAACTCTGTCCAGTGAAATTTCCTTTATATTCTCCCTCTTCCCCTTTCTTCAGACCATGCCAATAAATATTATGTTAAAAAGATGAGATAACTTGATTATATAAGTAAGAAAATCAAAGATTTTGCTATGGTTTGCCATTACTAAAATCAGAGTTTTTAGAATTGCTTCCAGGATAAGAACATAATGAAAAGCTGTGAAGTTACCAAGTCTTGAAATATTGGAGAAAGCAAACAACAAAAATACTTTTTTCTAAAAAAACAGAAGGTGGTTGCCATTAGAAGAGATAACGGAAAGAAAACAATAGTTAATGGCTCAATTCTCTAGTTCTAAAAGCAAAGTAGACAAAGAGAGTCCTAAACTCATGGCAGAAAAGGAAAATGGGTCTGTTTCCACTCTCACAAATTAGGAGCTTAGATTTTCCACATAGAAAATAAATGTACTGGAGGTTAAGCAGTCTTTTTGTAACCTGACCTAGGTACTTCATCACCAGGTATAATGATGCTGCTAAGGAAAATGTCTTACAATTGTTAAATAACCAGCTTATCCATGACATTCCAGAAGACTTCAGGTCCAATTGGTAGGGAATATCTATCCTGTGTGGCCTCTCTAATGTATTGTTAACCATGAGAATGTGATGTTACTGCCCTCTGCTGGGTGGAATGTAACAGGATTCGCTCAAATTAAAATGTGTAAGCAAGTATCCACCAACAGTGATGATGATAAAAACTGTGTCTTGTTACATTTACATAAATATTTTCAATTTATGAAACACGTAGTCTGTAACCTTGTAAGTAGAAGAGGTATTATTAATCTTGTTTTTAATAGAGTATTGTGCAAATGAAAGAAAGGAGTATCCATGTTCAACAAAGTTAATGAATGCAACAGTTTAAGATATCTATAGAGCATTTTTGTGTGCTTTTTATAAATATAATCTTGACATCATAGCAAAAGGATCCTACTACTTGAAAGATAAACTTAGAAAATCTATTTTAATATTTCATATTTTAATGACTTTAAATATATACTTCAAATTGTACATTAAAATAGATCAATACAATAAAGTGAATTTCATTTGTATTGTATTAAAACATTCGAAATGTATGCTTATTTGTTTTCACGGGAATTATTTGCTTTCAGCTTCTTCATATCTGTAAGTTTATTGATTTTGAGTGATGTGTATAGAATCCTAACATTTTAGTGCTGAATAAGAGCTTCAGGTCGAAATCCTCATTTAATAAATGAGGAAACTTAAGCAGAAAGATGTTACGTGAGCTGCATAAGTGCTCTTGCCTTGTAACAGAGCCAGGATTGTTTTGGAATCTGTTCTGGTATTTCAGTGTTTCCCAAACTGTGTTTCCAAACATAATCACAGGTATCTCAGGATATAGGAATATAGATACAGATGTGACTCATTTTGAGCATTTAACCTAATGATAAATTACAAAGATTAATGTTGGTATAAGCTAGATCTCCTGAAGCACTCCTGCTATAACCCAATACCACCATATGATATAGTGCCTACATTGATATGTGTGCTTATCATCACCCATGTCACACAAGGGCAAAAGGGTATCACTTTTTTCTGTATGAACTGAAGCTTCAAAATGATTCCACTAAAGGAAAGTATTGGCAAAACTGAGTCAACACATTACAAGTCAGTTATGCCACTAATGGTATGCCAAACCCAAGAGAACCTGTTCTGTAAGTATTTCTAAGAGTGTCTTTGAATATACTCATTGGAAAGAGTATAACAGTAGTAAGTATTCTGTAGTAAGTATACTCAAAGAAACACATTTCTGTTCTAGATTCCAATTCCAGTTGTATTAGATTAGATTTTAAATGAACATCTGACTAATGCAGAAAGGTAACCTTACTTTCACAATTACAGAAAGGTGAGTATTGAATGATATCTCATTAATTATGAAGCTAATTCTTAATATAAACTAGCTTAATCTAGCAAGCAAATTTTGAAAGAATTAATACCATTTATTATGTGAACAGACAGTATCCATTAGCAATACTGGAGTTAAAAAAGTTATCTAGGTAATGTAAAACAAAAGTTCATGCTATCTGTCTACTCTAACTCAAAATTAGGAAAACCACATCATATGAATTATTTTATTTTTATTTTATTCGTTTTATTCTTTTGTTTATATTTAACTTGTAAACTTCTTTGGGATTTATATTTCCATAAGATCTATGAAAGTAAGGAATTTAAATCTAGTTGTGTATACTTATATGCTTTTAAGTAACTTCATAATAAAATAATTAAGTCAATTCTGCACATCTAGGAAATTTTTTTCCTTTAAAGGAAAAGAGCTAGATTTTTGAAGTTTAAGAAAATCTTAACTATAACAAGGTGGCATTTAGTGGCAGGAACACACACTGGAAACAAAACATTAAGTGTGGCACAGAGGCAGAGAAAACAACCATAGTAGGGCTGTATTGAAAAAGGATTTAAAATTGTATTTTAAAAATAGTGGGTTGCCTATCTCAATAGCCTGACAAAACTGAAAGAGGCATATTAGGAAAAACCAAAGTCACAAATGCTTTTTAGCTGATCACATCTTTTGTTTTGAGTTCCTCATTGGATTCATAGTATTCTCATTTATATTATCAATATGTGATCATAAGTATGCACCTCAGCATTGAATGGAAGGAAATTAATTTAGATAAGCATAGCCTCTACCCTCCAGGATCCTCCCATGTAAAACACTCACAAATGGGAGGGCATACAAGCACATGAACACTGTAATCACAGACCAAATATGTGTCAACAATAAGACAAACTCAAAAATACTTGGAATTTAAGTCTTACTTAAATTAAAATATTTACTCTTCGTGGTATATGTCATCTCATAGAGTAATAGAATCCTTTTTATCCCTAGTATAACTCATGCAGTCAATTATTCACCACTGATCTGTTGAGCACTCACATGTAAGCCCTATATCTAGGCTACTTTTCTATTTTAGGTATTGTTTTTGCTGTTCTTTACCATTTTCTGCCTCTGTTGCTACTTCTTTCGCCCTTACACACACATTGTGAAGGTTGTATTATACCAATGATTGTGAAAGATACAAAAAACTCTGGCCCAGAAAGATTTTTGTTTTAATCTTCAAGTTTTTTCCCTTAATTTCTTTCTAACAGAAACGAAATGAAATGGAGACTGTGTATGTCAAGATACACATGTTCACTGAAAAGCATGCCTTTAAAACCGTGATGTAGCCAGGATAAAGATTTGGGAAAGAATTTTATAGTTTCCAAAACTTAGCCAAAGGAAAAAAATTTGTGTGCCAATTTTTGCTTTCTTGAGATCCAGGAAAATTCTTTTCATATTTTTATGTTTGTGTATATATTTTGATATTTGCTCTTTAATTTTGTATTTAGTATTTACATACTTACATCTAAAATAGAATAGCTCAATTTTTGAAGAATCTTTTTGATCATTAAGTCAGTAATAATCCCTTCTTCTGTCTGGTTCCTAAATGTATTTTCTGAATATTTTTAAAAGACAGTAGGAAATAAGAATAGCCCAAATTTAAAGTTGAAAGGCTGGTGGTAGATAACCAAAAACACAAAAAGTAAATTTAATAAGATTAAAACCTGACTCAGAAGCATTTGAATATAGAGCAAATGAACAAACCAGAGGTCATTTTATAGATTGTCTCTTTATCTTCCATCATATTCTTAACATAATTTGCTTCTGGTAATGCACTATTGTATTTCCTAAAATGTAAGACAGCATCAATTTAAGATACGTCATTTTTTTATATGCCACTAAGAAAAACTGTTTAAAAGCCAGAATTAATCAATTGGAACACACAGCATGATTTCACAGATGATAAAATGTGGGGAGGTAAAAATGGGTATCTAGAACCAAAGAAATACTCTATGGGATAAAGCATATATGACCCTGAGTTAATTAAAGTCTTTGTAAAGCAAAGTTTCAGGTACCAGCCCTTACATTTGTTACAGTATAGCTCAGTACCAAAGTACATTTGTACCAGAAGTGCTTAGTCTTATGTAAAAATTTACATGTATAATATGGTTGCTTATTTTGGTGCCTGGGTGGCTCAGTTGGTTAAATGTATTGACTTCAGCTCAAGTCATGATCTCACGGTTCATGAGTTCAAGCCCCACATCAAGCTGTCAATGCAGAGCCTGTTTTGGATCCTCTGTCCCCTTCTCTCTCTGCCCCTCCCCCATTCATGCTTGCTCTCTCTCCCTCTGTCTCAAAAATAAATAAACATTAAAAAATATATGTGGCTGTTTATTTTGATTTGTAGTCTAAGCATCCATTGTAAAAGCTGTTATAGATATTGTAAAAGCTGATATAGCTATATAGATATAGATATTGTTATAGAGTTTGCAAACTCTAATTTGTAAAGCTACAATATCCATTTAAGTGAAGATGATAATCTTTGCTAGAAGCTTCGTGTTTGCTTTTTATTTATGTTTATTTATTTATTTTGAGAGAGACAGTACAAGTGGGATAAGGACAGAAGAAAGAGTGAGAGAGAGAATCCCAAGCAGGCTCCACACTGTCAGTACAGAGCTGGACAAGGGGGCTCAATCCCATGAACCATGAGCCAAAATCAAGAGTCAGACACTTAGCCAACTGAGCCAACCAGGTCCCCCTTGCGTTTGCTTTTTGTAGCCAAATTTTAGGATATTCAGCTTGACATGAAATGTTTAAATTTGAAAGCAATATATTTTAAGAGTTAAGTAAAAATAACTTAATAAGTATATTAAAAATATGTTAGCTTTATATAAACAAATACATATGTATGTACACATTGATGGTTAAAATTTAAAACATTAGTGAATATGATGGATATTGTCATTTGTAAATGTTAAAAGTGATTTCTCATGGCTAATACTTATGAAATTTTCATATAACTCAAAATGGTTACAAGTAAAAAAAAGTACTATTATAGGTAAACTGCTTTCATCATATTAAATGTTCAAGTTTTGAATTTTTCCAAAAGACCGTAGGTCATCATTTAAACAGATGGTAGTGTGGTCATTGCAAAAGTATTCAATCATGCTGTCATTTAATGTGTTTGACAGCCTTGAATTTAGAGAAGCTATCTACGACTGTTGGGTTTGGCAGCAGGGGCAATCATGGTCAATATAATTTAGGAATCTCTTCAGTACTCTTTGCCTAGAGGCCATGCAGATTATAATTCTGAAAATTAGTCAATACACTCTTAGGAAATTTTTTTAGTCTATTTTAACTGATTATGATTTTAGTGTGTACAGTGATTTCTCACAAGCATCCTATAATAACCAGTATTATAGCTTTTCATTATTTCACATTATTAAGTTTGTCTTTATTTTGTTTTACATTTTGGTTTTGCCAAAGTAGGAGTAATGCACACACACACTCACAAACACACACACACAGGGTAAGTAAATAGCTGTACAAATAGATAGGTCAGTCATTCATCAGTCTATTGGAAGGAATCCAGAAAGGCTTTGTGAATCACATTATTTCATATCTCCACTTATTCTGATTTAATTCAAGAATTAGTTTTTGTCCTGTCTGTTATTTCACAGTAAACATGCATGTATTCTACTATAGTAAGAATGTTACATTCTTGAGTAGACCACTTAAAGCCTACATTCCATTTTCCTTATTTTCTCTCCACTTTTCCTAATATATTTTAAATGGAATTAGATGAATGTGTTTCACTATACTATTTCAGAACCAAATGAGACCATGGGGAGGCTGTTATATGCAACGGAATTCACCTAACTTTAATGTCTTTATGAGCAACTAGTAACTGAATACCCCTCAGCATCTAGTGAAATTAACAGACTGCTATTTATATGCAGGTCTAGAATAACATATCAGTAGTATATTTGTCTAATTACTGAAGTTTCCAGTTCTCTCCTGAACAAAGCAGAAGTAATGAACCATTTTAAATAATGTAACAGTAATGTTATAATATCCCAGTGCTTCACGAAGAGCCACTTTTTCCAAGTAGGAAATATAGACTTAGCACGTATGAAAAACATGAGAAATCACAGATGTTTGTCACACTTCGTAGATATGTTGGATGACATTTTACGATGCTGGGAAATGTCCTAAACTATTTTAAGAAAAAAGTTAAACACAGGAATGCAGGCACAGTATTAAAGTAATGCACCCATGACTGTTTCAATAACTTGCTAGGACCTCCACTAGATCTAAAGAGGAAGAATGAAAAATAAATAATATAGTGAAATATTCATTATATGGTCTTCTGCTTAACTAATCAATTCAATAAATGGCTGAGTAAAGCTACATAAATATTCCTCATGGTTATATTGACACTTGTTTTCATAGTCACTGTGTGTTTCATATATCAAACACTGAGACTTACATACATATATTATCTTTACTTTTCAACAAGCTGTTAACATGCCATTATGATCTGATATCTTGACTAATGACATAATTGTGCTGCTAAAGTATGACAGATATTTTGGATTGTGTTAGATATCTTCACTGAGTTGTTTGTTCATGTAGTTTTGTAAAGACTTATTCTTTTTTGTTTAAGTAGGCTCCATGACCAGTGTGGGGCTCAAACTCCCAACCCCGAGATTGATTTGCACCAACTGAGCCAGGCAGGCACCTTGTAAAGATTTATTCTTCTTCACAGAAGTCCAAACGAGCAGGAGAAAAACACTAAGATCATGGGAGAAATTTTTTACAATTTATCAGAAAATGTTTTTAATTAATTTTTATTTATACTTAAAGGCATGAATAGAAGGAAATAAGCATAGTTTAAGAAATAGACCATCGTCATACACCATGGCATGAACTAAAACAAATTTGAAATATAAAATAGAAGACAATAAATGGATCAATATTAATCTGAGAGAATCTCCTAATAACGTACACTTTTGGGGACTCCAGTTAAATTAATTCTTAAATTTAAGTTATTGCCTGTTGTTATCCACCAACTTATTGCTAAAACTATAAAGATGGGCCTATCTCTTAAGAAACATGATGAAAAATTCGCCAGTCTTTTTTATATCCCTAAACTCTTCTACTGAAAATCATTAACTTATGTTCATCTTTCCAAAATGTAAAATACTTTACTTTCTTCTGAAACGTCTCTAAATTTAATCATAAAGTGCTAAAAACAATGCATGCTTTCTATAACTATCTCACCTGTTCCAAGTTTAGCAGTAAAATTTTGTCTATTATAATGAGATGTATTTCAACTTATTCAACCCAATTCCTTGTTCATTTTTTAAAATGGAGCTATCTTCCTTGTTCATATTCAGCTTATTAGAAAGAAGCTGTCATTTTGTGTGTTAGAAAATGTATATTAATATCCTGATGAAATTAATTGAGGAGGAAAATGTCAGTGGCCAAAGAAGATTGAAAAAAAAATAGCCTCAAAAGAATTTAAAAATAAGAGAGAAAAAATCATTACTGCTGTAAAAGTCTCAGTGTTTATTTATACATAAATGCTGAATCAGGAAATTGCCACATGGGTGAACTGCTATTAGTAGAAATCATTGCCAAAGGGAACAGAGATTTATTTAATCATTCTAATTTTAAGTGATCATCATTTTATGATGGGTTCCCAGTGGATCCATAAATAAGTTTATCTGTAATGTGTTTACCACACACAGTGAGCATTGCCATAGACCTCTGCTTTGATCTTAAGTCACTAATTCTAAAATGCAGGATTCTCAGAGGCTTTTGCCATTTTTTTCCCATCCTAATTCAACTCACTGTTTACTTACAGGAACATCTGACCATCTGATAACTTAGTTCTATATTTTTTAGATCCTAAGTGAATTAAAAGATATAGGAAATTCATGGTAAACCTTTGAATCTATAAAAATTACCAATAGAAGTAATAATATCAAAATAAATAGTAGTACAATTTTTTACAGTAAATAACTGTTTTTGTTATTATCTCTGTAGAAAATCAGTTTCTTAAATTTATATAATATAATAGCTTTACTGACTTAACAATACTTAGAAATTATTAGAAAATCCCACTTTACATTTATTTGAGGCAATTTCTACCTAAAAACTGTAGAGCTGTTCCAAACATAGCACTTAGTTAACAGATATCTCCCATTTGGTGTCAGTAATCCATTCCAAAAAATACAGACATTTGATGCCAAAATGTCAACCACCAACCTGCATCCCATCATTTAAAATGGTGTGCCATGTCAACACAAAGCCCTTAACCAAATTTTATTTATGAACATCAAACTCATGTTAGGATGCAGAGAAAAAATTTTAAACATATTTTGTTCTATAATGTTTGGGTCTTAAAATCCAAGAGGCATTCTAATGGGCAAACACTGAGTAGGAAGACATTTCTACAAGGTTTGCTTGTTAGGCTGTAAACCATTGAAAGGTGAGTTCATGTATTAGTGTAATTGTAGTATAGATATGTTTAGAAAAAGTTTATTATGTAAGGTTAAACTTCCTTTGCTTTTAAACTAGCCACTTTTAAGAACTGTGGCATAAATCATGTCAGTGAGATTCTAAATCTTTATGCTCCAATATAGTGATTAAAAAAAGAGAATGGGAGAGGAGAATAAATTTTTGATTTCCTTGCTCATTTTTCATAAAAATACAAAATTAATTATTTTATCTGTTGGAGAAGAAAGAAAGCACGTACCCTTCAAGATTCTTCTGGTTGGTCAAAGAATTAAATTTACATGAGACAAATTAACAGGAGAAAATCTAATTTAATTACATATGAATGGAGAATCTACGTAAACATGACAGATTCCAAATACAGGCAATATTAGGTATATATGTCATTCTAGACTAAGGAAAAGGGCATAAGGATCTGTCTAAGGCTTCAAAAAGCAGGGAGGCAATTCATAAAAAGAATGCAAAGAGTAAATATTTGGTAAATGAATGTTTGCTGGGCCATCCAGAAACATGGGACATAGAGACGACTTTGATAAAAACAGGTCTTGCTAGGTCCTCTCTGTCTACCGTGCCTAGTTTATATTGTAGAATAGATATCTACAGTGATAGCTCTCTTCTTGGAACAGGTGCTTTATCTAAATTCTTTTAGGCAGCTGGCAGGATGGGAGGGTTGGTCAAATTTTCTTTATGAGTGTTGTTTCTTAAGAATAATCAATCTTAAAAAATACATATGCCAAAGAGACATATTTTGGGATGCAAATTTTGTTCCCCTGCATATTTTATATAATGAGACTCTGGAATAAATGAAACATTATTTGGCTTATCACATCAATGGATTTTCAGTGTTCAAAAACAACCAAAAACCAATAGGGAATGAAAGTCCAAAATAATATGTATACCCAAGTTTAATAGGACTATAAAAAAAAAGATCTACCTAACTGCCAAAAAACTAGTTCAGTCCCAAGGTTTTTATGTTTGTTTGTTTATTTGTTTATTTATTTTTAAACCTTAGCTTGTAGCTTTACTGACCTGAACTTTAGGCAACTTTGTTTATTACGCTAAGTAGTTGAAATTGGCCTTTATATGGCAAGAAACAATAGGTATACATATTTTATAACAATGTTAAGTACTTATTACATTTTAAAGGAAATTTAATTTACTTTACATTACATTATTGATGGTATTATAATCTATATAGTAGTTATTGGAAGGACTATACTGTCCTCAATCACTAATTTACAATTCATTGTCAATATTTTTGAAAAAAGGTGTTAAAAGATAACTCTCAGAAAAAGAAAAAAATGATTTATGCAGATATAAAAATAAACATGTGTTAAAGAATTTATTTTATTCCTAAGTTATGAGGAAACCAAGGACATGTTATTACTGATTAAAAGGAAAAGTCAAAACAGTGCAAATTTTTATGGAGTAAAAGATGTTGGGACAATTTGCACACTGTGTTTACCATATTGGAAAGAAATTAATTAAAATCATTAACTGACAACAGAATTTACAGTTGTCTGCAACTTACAGAGTTGCAAAGTAGCCCAAAGATAATAAACAGGGCTAGAATATGATAAATCTGGAAGGGCATGTTATAAGGGATGCATAGTATTATGCTGAAACAATTTTTGTCTATTATCTCCCTTCCCTTGGTCAAAAATAATCTTAAAAAAATCTTTAAGTCTCATTACATTTGGCCTGATTATTTACATGGGTGCAGTGAGAGTATTAATTTGCCATATGTGCCTTCTTCAGGGTTTTTCTTTTCCTTTTCCTTTCCTTTTTTTTTTTTTTAGTACTAAAATTTTCATAAGGAATCTCAGATTGAATGTTTCAAAGCCTCTTGAGGCTCAAAGCCCAGCCAAAACCTGTATTTGGGTGCAGCTCTCTTTTCTCAAGTTCTCAAAAGTATCTAGTTTCCTGGGCCTGCCAGTAAGAAATCCTCTTCATCATCTGTAAAAGTGGGAAACAACCTATAGGCTGGATGCCTGTTTTCCCAAAACGTGTCTGTGAACACTGGTTCCATAAAGTCAATCTTAGTTCTTCAGTAGTGTCTGCTTATATCTAAATAAATTAGCACCAATCTTTTTTTTGAAAGACAGAGAAAAAGTGAAAGAGGCACAGAGAGAGAGGGAGACACAAAATCCAAAGCCAGCTCTGGGCTCTGAGCCGTCAGCACAGAGCCTGACATGAAGCTCGAACCCACAACCATGTGATCATGACTTGAGCCAATTGGACATCTAAGCAATGAGCCACACAGGCACCCCAAATAAGCGGCAATCTTAAATATGACAATCCAGGCAAGGTCTTGGTTGCATAACCAATGTTTCCAATAATGTCCCAGAAAAAGGATAGATTGTCATTGGACCTATTTAAAAAGCTATATTGCTATGGAAATAAGAATATTATATAAGAGCTTCCAAATTTTGGAGGGTTCAGGTAAGAGGAGTAAGATCATTTACAAACATTCATTTTGCCTTACAAAAGTAGAGTCTACTAAATTATTATGAGATAAAGGGCAATTAAAGAGGAAAGAGAAAGGGGTTCCTTATATATTCAGAAAATAGAATATTAAAACATAGACAATATTCCAAATAAAAGAACTAGAACCGTCTTTCATTAGTTAATTCAGTCTTCTAGAATTCTTTTTCATTGGACCTTTTGTTTACAGTCTCATGAACCCAAGTGCTTCATGACTAAAATTCTAGAAATTCTGAACTCAGTTCCACTGGCTTTGTATCAAAATTTGTTTAAGTGATGCCATCAGAAACCTGTATCCAAAATTACCTGGCAGTGTCCTTTTTAGAGAAGAGCTTTCAGTCCTTTACTGAAGACAAAGCCTCTTAACCTGTTGCTTAAAGAGCTTTCAGGGAAGCATAATAGTAAAACAATACAACAACAACAACAACAACAACAAATTGTCCATTAATAACAATAGACCTAAACAGCTGTAGCTAACTTATAACATCATTTTCAAAAGTGAAAGATTTAATGAAAGTTCATAATGAGAACGATGCAACTGACAAGGAAATTTGGCTGTTTCTGTGGCAGGCAAAACAAAGTAATAAAGCCAATCCTCAAAAACAGTATTGGACAAAATGATGATTAATATAATCCTATTTTCAAAGAAGGCAGTAAATGCTGTACCAATTTATAAACATGGATATAAGTAATCTTTACAGGAATACATCTTGATATAAAAGCTAATAATCTTGACATATTATATCACAATTATCCCAAGCATATAGTAAGAATAGACCAAGAATACAGCAAAGGTATCAAGCAGAGAGAAGCTCAGTTAAGTCTGGAGTAGGTCTTACGTAGCTGTATATTAGTAAAACTCCTTGAGTAAATATTGTGAATCCCCACTTGAAAGCTACTAACCTAGAAGATGTTGTATTCAAATTAGAGAAGTAATGATGCAATGACATTAGTATTTTAAAATGAAGTTGTGACTGATAATTGATTTCAATCATATTTCAAAGTATGACTCCTTTCAAAGTGGCAAGAAACGTTTGAAAATTAAAGATGAAAATGAACATGATTGTAAGGAAACATAACTCTTTCCTGAGCATGAAAACTTTGTTTTCTGACATAATTAAGGATATTAGAAAGTCAACATAAATAATGGAAGGTTAATCCAGTGAGGCAAAAAAAAAAAAAAACCACCAACCCCCAAAAAACCCCACTTTATTATCTTGGGATATTACACAGAAAAAAAAAATCCTTCAAATCACAGGTGATAGTAATAAAAAGTAACCAAGTTAATAAATCCCCCCAAAATGGGCACAATTTGGTAAGAATTTAAAATATATCAGAGCTTTTTAAGATCAAGTATTAATGCAAAATGAATATAATTCATCTCCAAATTTTGTCATTTATTATGCTCTTTCCTATTCTGGAACAAACTGACACTTAACTTTTGGATCAATTTTAGGGGCTCCACAGGCCATAATTAGTTTTCTAATATTACTAAAATATTATTAATTTGCAATGTATTCATAGTTGTTTTCTTCAAATTAATTGATAAGTATGTATTTTAAAGTTTTTAATGTCCAATACACTAAATATTAATGATTATAATCCACAAAACCGCTTTGGAACCTCAGTAAGCCTTATGGAGTTCAATGGGATTCAGAGACCAAAGAAACCACTCCATTAGGAGAAATCTACTGTTTTCCTTGAAAAAGAATTATATACATAGACGTATATCTCTGCAACTGTTCTTATATAGAGTCTAGAAATTCCTGATTCCAAAAGAGCCATTATAACTTTTAACCAAGGAACTTCTATTTTAGAGAAAACTGAGGGGTGGACCTCTAAATATTACACACTTGCATCCTCATAGTCCAACATAGCCTGCGATCATTCCCACACTTTATACTCACTTATCCAAAGTGGCAAAAATGAGCATGTTCATTAGCAGCTCCAAAGATATAGCTTTTTGATAGCATATAAAAAAGCATATAAACTTAAAATTAAGCTTAGCAATCAATGTTTCAATGTTCTATCTTAATTAGAAATGATCTACTTATCTAATGAATACACATTAAATAGCTTGATTTAATGCCAATCCAAACTTTTAAATTATCTGAAGATCTTAGAAATGTCTTCAAGTTGATATACTAAGGAGCATAATTAGTTAAAATAAAATTGTTCAGGATAAGGAACTTGATTAAAAACAAGTTTATATTTTTCATATCCTTAAATAGTATGTAGAAGAAATGCTAATTTATTTGATCAGTAAACCTGTATAAGTTTAAGAAGAATATACCCAAGTGAACAAATTTATACCCTTATATTTAACACTGATAGAATCGACAAAGCTGATTTTATTAAACCAAGATTATTAATGAATAAAATTTTTAAGAAATCTTATTTTAGGAATTATTTATTTTATAATTTATTTTTAAGAATATTTATTTAAGGAATATCCTCTTTATGAGTGCATTTATTCCCATAAACTGAGCAGAGTAGAGATTTTATAATCAGAAGCACCTTGGGTGGCTCAGTCAGTTGAGCATTAGACTCTTGATATTGAGTCAGACCATGATTTCAAGGTTGTGGGATGGTGCCCTGCATCAGGTTCTGCACTGAATATGGAGCCTGCTTAAGATTCTCTCTCCCTCTCTCTCAATGCTCCTCCCCCGCCACATGTACACACACATGCACATCTGCTCTTTCTCTCTAATAAATAAATATATTTAAAAGAGATTTTATAATCTAATTTACTGACACCACTGGATACAGGAAAATGTACAATCTCACACAATGAAACATAAAGGCTTTTCTGAATTACAGATCTATAAATAGAAATACAGACATAGAATTTACAATTTCAATTTTCAAATGTTAGCCATGGGTTAAGAATAACCACAGAATTATAAAACTCAGTGGTTCATATCAAAAAACTATTCTTTTCCAATTGATACAAATGCTTTTCATTTTTTTCCATTGGTTACAAATTCTTGATTTAAGCTTAATATAGACAAATACACAAACAGAAAATACTAATGGATCAGATTCTTTGTCATCTATCACCCAACAGACATGATCTTTGTAATCCATTGGTCCATTTATAGAGATCATCAAATGATGAAACCTTAAAACCGTACTCTCAATTTAAAAAACCTAACAAACATATTATTTGTTATATCTTATCCCACATAGAATAGATCTCTGTAATAATCTTTTGACAGAGATCATTAGAGGCTCAAACCATAAATTTATAAATAGGAAATAACTTACCCTCCAAAAACAAAACAAAAGTAGTAGAAAGTAAAATTAGAAAAACAAGAGTCAGCCAAGTTAGACTGCCATTTTGGATTAACCTCTGGGAGATTAAACCACTCACAAAGTGCAATTGTTTAGCAACAGTTTTCCTAGTTATTATAAGGAACTCACGGGATATCTCAGTGAAAAACCTCCAAAATTGCCAAAAGATAATTTGAGAAACAGGTAAAATCATGACTCACTTATAGCCATAAAAAATGACAAATATTGAAGAATTTTTTTACTCCTATGATATAAAGGAACAAGGCAGACATGATAACCATTTCACAGGTATATCAGAAAAGCATAAATTTATGTGGAGTAAAAGGATGTTCACATGAATTATAAATGTGGACAGAGTTTTCTATGAGGGAGAGGAAATGAATTAAAAATTATCACCAGAAAGAACATAATTTACCTAAAATTTTAAAGTTAGAAAATATCCCAAAGACAATAATTGGGGCTAGAATCTGACAAATCAAGAAAGGTAAACTAGGGGCACCTGGGTGGCTCAGTCAGTTGAGCATCCAACTTCAGCTCAGGTCATGATCTCAGGGTCCAAGAGTTCGAGCCCCGTGTCGGGCTCTGTGCTAACAGCTAGCTCAGAGCTTGGAGCCTGCTTCAGATTCTGTGTTTCCCTCTCTCTCTGCTCCTCCCCATCTCATGCTCTGTCTCTCAAAAATAAATAAATGTTAAAAAGAATTTTTTAATAAAGAACGATAAACTATAGATGATACATAGTTTTCCATTCAAGCCAATTTTGTCAGCAAAAGTATATTTATATCTATATTGTTATTGCCAAAATAGTACAATCAATCTGACTTGCAGAAGCATGTAAGGTGCCCATGTAAAATATAGGATTGCATTGTTCTCATTGCTTTAGATTCCCCAAGTATTGAGAAGGTACCTCAGGAAGTAGAGATTCACAGTTACATACACTACCTTAAGGACAGGCATTCCTTATTAATAGAAATTATAAAAAATTTGCTTTTTTGGGGTGATATTTTGCAACTACCTAGAGTAAAGGGCAGGAAAGATTCTTGTATACAAAATATTTAACAAACCATCCCTCCTCCAAGCTAATGAAAACCTAGACATGTTATTAAGCTATGAAGCTCTGTTTCAGTGCCTACAGAGTATAGATTTCCTTTCATTGTGTCTCACTCTTTTGTTGAATGGAAAGACCAGAAATTATCTCCTAACTTGTAGAGTTCGTCACCTGATCCAAACTTGCAGACCTTGCCCCTATAATAAGTGTACTCTCACCAAAATTGACCTATTCTAGCCCCAAACTCAAAGGATCCTCTCTTTTACTAATCTAATTCTGCCTGTTAAGGTCACTGTTGAGTAGAATGAGTTCCTACAATGTACCTCCTGGTTAACATATCTGTACTTTTCTAGATTTCCTGGAGATCATAAACATAATGACTGGGTTTTCCAGAGTGACCAGCAGAACAGGGAGCCATATGGGGACAATCATACTAAAATTATACTGTGGAAGTGCTAACTAAAAGTCTAGGAAAACAGCATCATAAAGAATAGATTACTTTGGTGAAGTAGATCTCAATTCATAAGCTGAGTTCTAACCCCCCAATGACTGAGGTTTGTACTACTAAGTTCTGGGGTTAGCAGCACTGTTGTTGACTCTTTTTTATAAGCCTCCCTGACAATTTAAACTCCTAATTTCCATTTTTTGGCAAGAGTAATGAAGGAACGCATATATTTTATTATTGATGCAGAAGAAAATTCAAAAACAAAACAAAACAAAGATAAGCACCAGGTTTAGCTCTGCCTGTCTCTTGTTTTCATGACAACTTATCAGGGAAACAGCCGGTAAGCCAGGTCTCACTCAGCTCCTCATTCCGACCACAGGCTTTATTATATGTGCAGAGCCACCAGATGCACGTACCCTGCAAATTAGGGATAAAGCACCATCTGCCCAAGTACAGGCTTCTGTTTTTTGTAAAGGAAACAGTGACTTTGCTATCTTTTGCTCCTTTTTTCATTCATATGTATAACCTGTAACAAGTTGACTACCCAGGCCAATTCCAGGACACAAGTAAATCTGGTAAACAAAGGCATTTTTGAAAACAATGGACCCAGACATTGCTTTTTCATCTTAGGAAGGTTTTTGCCTTTTCTCCATTATATTTGTTAAAATAGCTCACAAAATCACAATGATCATTTCTTTAGTTAAACTATTTCTTCTTTCTTATAAAATTGGTATGTGCTTATTGTAATAGAGGAAACTAAATAAAAGGAGAAAATAAAAAAACTAACAGGGAGTTCTATACTAAGAAAATAAAATAAAGTTAGGTTATATTACCTATCTGTGTATCCTTTAAAAAATATGACATATCATATGCATATATGTCCTATATTGTGTGCAAGCAATTCTCTAGGTAGCTAATATATGATGGTTCACATAACAAAACTATTGAAGTCCTATTACTATCTCTGTTTACAGGAGACAGTTGAGGCACAAGTTCACACTGCCAGTTAGTGATCGAGCTGTGATTTGACCAAAATTTAAGCACTTCACTAGGCCATGTCTATGTTATCAAATTCATCTACAAGAATAATTTTAATAGTGTTCCCTGCTATGGATATTTGAACCACTCCCACATCATAAGACATGCTAAACAATAACTTACAAAATAAGGTAAAATCAACAGTTAACAAAATGAGGTAAATTTATGTAACTTGCAAACATTTCAAAATTGTGATAAAGATTTTATTCAATCCATTAAAGGAGGAAACTGCCAAGATAATAATACCACTTCAAGAGAATCTGTGGATGAGTGACAGAGAGAGAGATTTATTGAGCAATGATAATGATGAATTGAATGTGCAAATGGGCATAAGACAAGACTGTTTCATGATAGAGGTGGGGGACTCAATTGAACCTCCAGAAGGTAGAATTTACATGTCTATAGACAAAAAATATTTTGCAACACTATGAGTCTTTGGCAATTACAAAGTTGAAAATACCTCTCCTGGAATAAGATAATGCAGAAGGTGTGAAATAGACAACATATAATTCTCCACAGAGGCAGTAACTTTTCCCTACAGATAGACCCTAAAATTGTTTCCAGTTTTTTTATTACAAATAATTCTTAAGTAAATACTTCTGCATACATTTTGTACACACATTTATTAATTACTTAGAATAAATTCTTATATGTCAAATCCCTTTTCTCAAGTTATGGATGCATACGGTCAAAAGGCCTCCAGCAAATGAAGCTAGGAGAGCCTGCTTCCCCACACATAGAAAGATACTGGGTATTCAATTCTCTCATTTTTTGATCTTCAATGTTCCATTCCATTTCAATAGTGATTAAAGGTGCATTTTATGTATCAGAATAGAATTAAATTGTGGCATTTGGCAAACTGAAAACTTGAAAACATTGACTTGAGTAAAGTAACCTCTATTGAAGGCCCTGAATAAATTTATCATAGAACTATGTCTTATGGAGACAATAAAAAGATATTTAATCCATTACAGTACCTCTTTGACAAGAAAAATTGTATGTTAACTTTCTAGATAGATAGATAGATAGATAGATAGATAGATAGATAGAAGTATGTACAAATACACATGGAAATTCAAGAAATAATCAAGAAGAAAAGAAAGTAGAGTTATATGAATGAATCTGCATGAATACTGACTGTATAAATAAGAAAGTCTTATGAAGTTTAAAATATACATAAAGGATTAAAATACACAGCAAAAATAGCATATAATTTGAGGAGCAAAAATTAAAATGTTCTAACGTGTTTGCATAACTAAAAATCTCTGAAAGAATATTCCAAATCTTGAAATACTATCTGTAATGGGTAAAATTGTGTCCTCAAAAAGATATGTTTAAACCCTACCACCTGGTACCTGTGAATGTGACCTTACTTGGAAATTAGGTGTTTGCAAATGTAATCAAGTTGAGATGAGGTCATACTAGATTGGGGTAAGACCTAATCCAGTGACTGGTATCTTTATTTTATTTTATTTAAAAATTGTTTCTATGTGTATTTACTTTTGAGAGAGAGAGAGAGAGAAGTGTGAGTGGAGGAAGGGGCAGAGAGAGGGAAACACAGAATCTGAAGCAGACTCCAGACTCTGAGCTGTCAGCAGAGAGCCCGATGTGGGGCTTGAACTCACAGACCACGAGATCATGACCTGAACTGAAGTCAGCCACTTAACCAACTGAGCCACCCAGGAGCCCCTGGTGTCTTTATTAGAAGAGGGAAATTTGGACATAGAGATGCACAAGAAGGATGCCATGTGATGATGGAGGCAGAATTGGTAATAATGCATCTGAGCTAAGGAGTGCCAAGTACTGCTGGCAACAGTTGGGGGGTAAGGGAAAGACATGGGGCAGATTTCCCCAGCAAAGCACCCAGAAGGAGCCAAGACTGCTAAAACTTTGGTATTGGACTTCTAACCTACAGAACTGTTGGACAATAAATTTCTATTGTCAGTTTGTTACACTTTATTATGTCAGCACTAGTAATAATACACTATCTTTCTGGCCCAAAACATCTGATATCCAATCTAAATATCTCACTTTGAATTCTCAGTAAAATTGCAATAACCAATTTTTATACACTTACAACTGAGTGCATTTATACTTTTCTGTAAGAAAATATCCATGTTACCTCTTCTCATAGATTTTCTTACAGAAATTTATTTTATTTTAGCTCCTCTCTTTCAGGTTTTCTCATTCATATATAGACAGTATCCACATTTCAAAGTATGTGTGTGTGTATGTGTGTGTGTGTGCGTGTGTGTTTTTGTGTATTTATTATGTCCTTTTAAATGTATTTTAATCAGTTGTACTAAAGTAAACCACAGCTTAAATTCCCCTAATTTTTTCTCCTTAATATTGTTACCCCACTACTTTCTTTCAAATGTCCTTAATGTGTTTTCTAAGAAGTAGACTTTGTAGTATTCAGAGGAAAGTAACGGTCATAATTCAAATCAGGAAAAGTCTGGATAGCTCAGTTTTCATTTATGTTATTACCTCCACTCTTGATTCCAAATAATTTCTCACCAGTCAAACTACTGAAAGTTAAGGCAAAAGCATTAGGTTCACAGCACTGGTGACATACAGTCTCCCACAATAAATTATATACATGAACATGTGCCTAGTCTGATCTGGCTGAATATATTGCTGACCTTCAGATATATTATAGAAGAACCATTGGTTTAAGTAGGATTTTGTTAGGCAAGATGAAGAAATTAGCTGGAAATCAAGAACCTGACATCTTTACTTAATAAGATTACTGTTTTAGTCAACTTGGGTCGCTAAAAACAAAATGCCCTAGACTGGGTGGCTTATAAACAACAGAACTTTATTTCTTACAGTTCCAGAGATTGTGAATTACAAGATCCAAGTGCCAGCACATTGGCTGTATGGTGAAGGCTGGCTTCTTGGGTCATAGACCCATAGAAACCAAACTGTTTTTCATTTGTTTCTCATGTCCTACTGAGAGCAGAAGGAATGATGAAGCTGTCTTGAGTCTCCTTTATAAGGGTGCTAATCCCATTCATAAGGGTTTTGCCCTCTGTTTCCCAAAGGTCCCACCTCGTAATTCATCACCTTGGGTGTCAGAACATCAACATGAATTTTGGGGGGACATATTCAGTCAATAGCAATTACCAACAAATATATAAGAACTCAGAAACCCAGCTAATCAACACATTACTAATAGGTTAAGAAGGAGCAGCATGGAGATCTTCAGCTTGTCTAGTCCCTGAAAAGCAGATTGATCAGCACCAAACCATGTTGCATACCTAGGAAATTGATCTGAGAATTAACACTACAATATGCATAACTAGAGCCACAGAGCTTGGCATGCACACGGTGCAAAGAGGTGAACTGGGGGAAAGAAAAGCTACAGAGGATAGGGAGCTGTTTTTTTCAGAGGGAGGACAGAGAAAAAGGGAGAATGTGGCACATTGAGAGAGTGCATGGAAAACACTCCCTGAAAAGCAGTTGGAGAGAAAGAGATAGAAAGAATGAAAACACTCACAGATGACTGACTGCACAAGAAATCTGTTCCCCAAAATGACTGACAGGAAAAAAGAACAGGGTTTCAATACCACCAGTATTCTATAAACAGTGGAGTGCAGTCTGGAGTTCCAGAGCTCAGGATGCCCTGGAGCAGGCAGCAGGGTCTGAGGGGTCCATAAGCCTGCCACACAGGGAGAAGTGATTCCCCTCCTTGGAGAACATTTGGTAGAGACCATAAGGCAAGGTCCCAGAGGACTCCAGAGAGCAGCCACGTTTTCTGGTATTGGGACAAAGACACCAGAGTGTGGTGAAACCTGACGCCAGTTTTGTGTTGTGATTTGTAAGAATCTCTGAATCTCTGCCGCCATGTAATGGCATGAATGTTTCCTAAGGCAAGCCAGAACCTGGCTGTTGCTCAGTGTGACTCTCTCCCTGAAAGTTGGTGCAGGTCCAAGCCACAAGGGTTTCTGAAGTATAGGGTTTTGAAACACATTACCATTTGAGATAAAACTCTGGAGGGAGGTGTCACCTGGCAAGTGGATGGCTTGGACTCTGACAGAGTAGAGGTGGAGAGTGGACAAAGGACTGAAACAAAGGAGGAGTATTTGGTTGTGGGTTAGTGAGAGCACAAAGTCCTTGTGCCAGAGACTAAGGAGCTGGGTGAAGCCATTGCCACCTCTCGCATGCACACACATTTCACTGATCCACCCGAGTAGGCTAAGCAGTGCCACCTAGTGAAGAACAGAGCTGTTACACCAAGCCCCACCCAACAGCGCCCTCCAGGCACATCTCCTAGAAGACCAGCACAAGTCTCTCCATCTGTTTAGCTTCTTGACTATAGAATGCTTCATAGTTTGAGTTCTAGGTGGAACTAAATGCAACTCCATTCAGATTTTATTTGTTTACTGGTTCATTTATTAGTTCGTTTTTTTTTTCCTTCTGTTTTTAAGGGTTTTTTTTTCTTTTCTTTTTCTTGGATACAGAAAGACAAAAACTTGTTTTTCTTTTCTTTTTTAAAATTATTTTATATTTTGTTTTTATTTTTAAAAATTTTAATTCTGTTTAATTTTATTCGGTTTCAGTATATATATTTTTAATTTTTAAAATATTTTCTTTCCTTTTTTATTTTCTTTCCCCCCCCCTTTTGTCTCTAGTCTATCAAGTTTCTTTAAACAAACAGACTAAAACATACCTAGGATCCCACTTCCTTCATTTGATTTTTTTGTTTTGTTTTTAGTTTTAATTTTTTAATTTTATTAATTTTTTTCTTTTTCCAAAATGACAAAATGAAGGAATTAACCCCAAAATAAAGAACAGGAAGAAATAACAGCCAGGGACTTAATCAACACAGATATAAGCAATATATCTGAAATAGAATTTAGAACTATGATAATAAGGATACTAGCTGGGGTTGAAAAAAGTATAAAATCCCTTTCCTCAGAGATAAAAACACATCACTGATAAGATTTTGCTGAGAGTATTTGTGTAAAAACAGGAAATAATGTAGAATATGTGTAAAAGTACATTTTATTTGTTCCCTTATTTATATGACATAATTTGTGCCACATCTTGTTTAAGGTTTTCTATAATGAACTTTTTAATCTCTTTGTGGCAGAAATAAAGAATATCACAGAACTTATCATGACACTATTTGAAAAAGTACTTTGACACTTAGATTTGGCATGCTTCGTCAGTTTATACTTCAATGCTTAGAAAGAATGGTGTTAATCTCTTTTTCTTGTCACTGCATGCCATACCAGGAACAGCCAAATTCTTGTATAAAGTTCAAACTAAATATAAAATCTTTTTTTTTTTTCAGAACATGGCTTTACTCAGCAGTTAAGTGGCATTTTCTAAATGAGTCCTCTAAACAGTACTTGGGAAATTTTATCCAAAAGGTCATTTTCTACCACTTGAAAGGTCATTTTATCTTGAGAATTTTTCTGTCATAACCATGAGGGCATTATTTACCTGCCATAGGGCTTTTTGACCTCTACATAAAAGAAATAGATTTTATCTATCTATCTGTTTAGTTCAGAACCCACATCTACTCATTGCTTAGGAGTGACTACTAGTGTAGAGTAACTTTACATTAAAGGCATTATGAGGAAAATAGTTAAAAATTACAGAATTTAATTGCTGTAAGGGCACTTTTGATGCCCTAGATGGGGCCTACTTTCTGTCCAACAATTTTCCCTTATAAACAACAATGATAAAGCAATGATTAAGAGTATAAAGAACACAAGAAACCAAAATGGCAGTGAGAATCTAAAGCAGTGCTTCTCAACATTTGACTGTACATTGGAATCACCTGGAGTGGTTTTTTTGAGGGGGGGGTGGGGACAGGTGAGTGTGTCTGAGCAGGGGAGGGGCAGAAGCGGCGAAGGGAGAGGGAGAGAGAGAAAGTCTTAAGCAGGCTCTACACTCAGCAAAGAGTTCTACAGTCCTTTCTTCCAAGATAATACATAAAAATCAGGAGGAGGGATTATGGACACTCTCTCTTAAGTGTTGCTCTTATCTATTGATACATTTGAAAGAATCTGGCATATACTCAACTCAACCAGTAAGAATTTCTAGTTTAGGGGAAAAATAAATTGTACAGGATCCAGTTAGGGCTAGAACTCTCATTTAACAGGGGAAGCTTAATAGGAAGAATTACCAAAATGATAAAATAACACATATAATGAAAGTCTGTATGATGTAATATATGAGGAAGAGTACTTGAGGAACAAACATTGAAACAGAGTGCAGAAGATTTAGTGAAACTCACTGGATGGCAGAGTAGTTATATCGTACAAAAAATCAAATTGGATTAGAGAAAAACATAAAACCTGAACTCTTAAAACTTCTAGCAGTGAGCTGAGGCATAGAAGCACATGTACCCCAATGTTCATAGCAGCACTCTCAACAATAACCAAAACATGGAAAGAGCCTAAGTGTCCATCAATGGACGAATGGATCAAGAAGATGTGGTTTATCTATACCATGGAATACTACATGGCAATGAGAAAAAATGAAATCTGGCCATGTGGATGGACCTTGAGGGTGTTATGCTGAGCGAAATAAGTCAGGCAGAGAAGGACAAATATCATATGTGTGCACGTATAGGAGGATTAGGAAGAACTTAATGGAAGACCATGGGGGAGAAGAAAGGGGGGAATAGTGGGGGAAAGAGAGAGAGGAAAACCATGAGAGACTCTTGAATGCTGACAAAAACTGAGGACTGATGGATGTGGGCGAGTGGGCGGAGAGGGATGGGCATGGAGAGGCGCACTTGTGGGGATGAGCACTGGGTGTTATATGGAAACCAACTTGACAATAAACTATTTGTAAAAAAAAAAAAAACAACACTCCTAGCTGTGAACACAGGCAAAAAGCTCCTTGACGCTGGTGTTGGCAAAGATTTTTTAAGTGACACCAAAGCATAGGCAACAACAGTAAAAATAAAGAAACTAAAATCCTTCTGCAAAACAAAGGAAACAATCAACACAATGAAAAGACAATCTACAAAATGGGAGATATTTGCAAATCATACACCTGATATGTGATTAATTTCTAAAAAATATAAGAAACTCCCATGACTCATAGCAAAAAATAGTCATGATAAATAAATAAATAAATAAATAACCCAATTTGAAGAATGGGCACAGGACTGGAGAGATATTTCTCCAAAGAAGACCAATGGGATCCATGCACATGAAAAGGCTCTCAGCATTACTAATCCTCAGAGAAATGCAAATCAAATACAGTGATATATCACCTCACACCTGTTGGGATGACTAGTATTTTAAAAAATTATGAATGTTGCAGAACATGGGGAGAAAAGGGAATGCTGATACACACGTGGTGGGAATGTAAATTGGTACAGTTTGTGGAAAACATGGCAGTTCTTCAAAAAATTAAAACTGGAACTACCATATGATCCAGCAATCTTGCTGTTAGGTATATATCAGAAGGAAATGAAATCACTGTCTTTAAGAGCTATATGCATGCCCATGTTCATTGAAGAAGTATTCACAATAGCCAACAAACCACCTAAATGCCCATCCACAGATGAATGGATAAAGAAAATGTGGTATATACATAAGATGAAATAATACTCAGCCTTAAAAATGAAGGAAAGTCTGATTTGTGATACTATGGATGGACCTGGAGACATTATGCTATGTATCATTTCATTTACATGTGGAATCTGAAAAAGTAAACTCAAAGAAGCATAGAATAGAATGATGGTTACCAGGGGCTGGGAGAAGGGAGGATTAGGAGATGCTGGTCAAAGGGTACAAAGTATTAGTTTTGCAAGACATAGAAGTTCTGGAGATCTAGAAAATTAATAGGCAACCAACCGAATGGGAAAAGATAGTTGCAAATGACATATCAGATAAAGGGTTGATATCCAGAATCTACAAGGAACTCACCAAACTACACGCCCGAAAAACAAACAACCCAGTGAAGAAATGGGCAGAAGATATGAACAGACACTTCTCCAAAGAGGACATCCAGATGGCCAACAGACACATGAAACGATGTTCAGCATCGCTCCTCATCAGGGAAATACAAATCAAAACCACACTGAGATACCACTTCACGCCAGTCAGAGTGGCTAAAATGAGCCAATCAGAGAACTCTAGATGCTGGCGAGGATGTGGAGAAACGGGCACCCTCCTACACTGTTGGTGGGAATGTAAACTGGTACAGCCCCTCTGGAAAACAGTGTGGAGGTTCCTAAGGAAACTAACAATAGAACTCCCTAGGACCCAGCAATAGCACTGCTAGGAATTTACCCAAGGGATACAGAAATGTTGATGCATAGGAGCACATGTACCCCAATGTTCATAGCAGCACTCTCCACAATAGCTAAAACCTGGAAAGAGCCTAAGTGTTCGTCAACAGATGAATGGATCAAGAAGATGTGGTTTATCTATACCATGGAATACTACATGGCAATGAGAAACAATGAAATCTGGCCATGTGTAGCAACATGGATGGACCTTGAGGGTGTTATGCTGAGCGAAATAAGTCAGGCAGAGAAAGACAAATATCATATGTGTGCACGTATAGGAGGATTAGGAGGAGCTTAACAGAGGACCAAGGGGGAGAAGAGGGGCGGAAATGGTGGGGGAAAGGGGGAGAGGCAAACCATGAGACTCTTGAATGCTGACAAAAACTGAGGACTCGTGGATTGGGGGGGAGGATGGGTGGGCATGGAGGGGGGCACTTGTGCGGGTGAGCACTGGGTGTTATGTGGAAACTAATTTGACAATAAACTATTTGTAAAAAAAAAAAAAAAAAGAAGTTCTGGAGATCTAATCTACAGCATGTCTGTAGCTAATAATACTGTATTGAATAGTTAAAGTTTGCTTAGAAGGTAGATTTTATGCTAAGTCCTTCTCTAATATACAAATAGTAGCAATACAGGAAGCAGGAGGAAACTCTGGGCAGTAATGGATATATCCATGACTTTGATGATGGTGATGGCTTCATGGGTATATGCACATGTCAAGATTCCATGGATTGTATATATTAAATTGGTACCATTTTAACATGTCAATTATATCTCAATAAATTGGTTTAAAACAAAAAATAGACGAGATCTTAGTCATCTGAGAGGACAGAAGAAAAATGAGTGTGGAATCAACATAAGAAACACTAGGAAATTTATGAAGCATATGAAAGGCTTTGTAGTTTCTCCCTTCTCCATTTTGATATTTCTCCTTACCCAGAAGCTTTCTCCCATTTCATTACTATGTGAAATTCTGTATTCTTCTTTTTTTAATATTTATTTTTTGAGAAAGAAAGAGCACAAGCAGGGGAGGGACAGAAAGAAATGGAGAATCCTAAACAGGTTTTGTGCTGTCAGCACAGAGCCCCACAAGGGGCTCAATCCCATGAACTGTGAGATCATTACCTGAGTGGAGATCAAGAGCCAGATGCTCAATCAACTGAACCACCCAGGTGCCTCCTTATTCTGTCATTTCTTGAAGTATTCCTCTTGGCTTTTCTCATCCCTCCTTCTTTCCTTGCTTCCTTACTACCTTCCTTCCTTCCTTCCTTCTTTCCTTCCCCTCTTTTTTTCTCTCTCTCTCTTTCCCCCTCTCTCTTCCTCCCTCCCTCTTCCTGCTTTTTCATTCTTTCCTTCCTTCCTTCCTTCCTTCCTTCCTTCCTTCCTTCCTTCCTTCCTTCCTTCCTTCCTTCTTATCTGTTCCTCTTTCTCCTTTGTTTCCCATCAAACCCTATTATCTTGTCCATGTCCATTCTATCACAACTGCACTAATTGGACATGTTATTTTTACCCAGGTGTTAATACCTAAAATAATTATTTTCCTATTGGCATAGTATTTTTAATTTAGTACATTGCCTCAACACAAAGAATGAGTATGGCGAACATTTCAGACACTGTTAAATGAGGTACTGGTGCAATGAAACATAGCAGTTTTGAAAATAAAATTTCTAACTATCTTCTTTCTTGGGTGGATCCCAAACATTGAGTTCTAAAGCAGGTTTAATGATGAATAAAAGTAATAATCAAATCCCACCTCCTACATGACTATAAAATTTGCTTCTTCTCAAATGGTACTCCTTTATTCCCATGAGTTGTCAAAATAATTGTTTGTAGGGTGGGGGAGGCATACATTAAATAAAAAATTACTTACAATCTTATAGAATCACCTACACTGAAGCACTGAATGCCTGTGTTTAATTTTTTTAATGTTTATTTTTGAGAGAGAGACAAAACATGAGCGGGGGAGGGGCAAGAGAGAAGGAGACACAGAATCCAAAGCAGGCTCCAGGCTCTGAGCTGTCAGCACGGAGTCATCACAGGGCTTGAACTCACAAACCATGAGATCATGACTTGAGCTGAATTCTGATGTTCAACCAACTGAACCACTCAAATGCTCCAAAAAGCTAGGGATGAAAAACGAGGGGACATCCAAGCTGTACCTGTCAGGTGAGCTGAATGAAGCCAATCTGAAATGTGACCGGCAATGGAAATGTTCTCAGCCACCACCATATACAGGGAGATGTATCATATCAATGGCAGAATCCAGACCAACCTGAAGAGTAACCTGAAAGAACTGTCACTATTTCACCACAATGCTTACCTAAAATTGTTTCAGGTGAAGAGGCATGTGCCTCTCTTATTGCTAAGAAAATTCATTCATTCATTCACATTATAAAATAGCCAACGTGCATAATTTTTATCATTTCTCTTTTGAATTTGCATTTATATCTGATATGAATCAGAAGTAATCCTAGAAGGTAATCCCTGCAATCAAGCCCCTGATCACACAGTGTAGTGCTAAATAAATTAATGAATGAATGTTGGATAGTATAGACACATAGAACTATTAGGGGATCCTAGGTGGCTCAGTCAGTTTAGCATCTGACTCTTGATTTCAGTTCAGGTCGCATCTCAGTGTTCCTGAGGTAGAGCACCACCCACTGTCAGGCTCTGCACTGACAGCAGGAAGCCTGCTTGGGATTCTCATTCTCTGCCTCTCTGTTCACACTTGCTCCTTCTCTCTCTCTCGCTCTCTCCTTTTCAAAATAAACATTAAAAAAAAAACCCACCATATGACCCAGCAATTCTACTTCAGGGTATTTATTTACCAAAGAGAATGAAAACAAAATTTGATAAGATATATGCACCCCCAAGTTTGCTGCACATTATTTATAATAGCCAACATATGGAAATAACCAAAGGATCTACTGATGAATGAATAATACACACACACACACACACACACACTAGAATATTATTGAACCATAAAAAAAAAAAAAGAAATCTTGCTATTTGCAAGGTCCAACATGGATAGACCTTAAAGGTATTGTGCTAGATGCAGTAAGTCAGACAGACAGTGAACGACAATATTGTATGATTTCACTTATATGTGGAATCTCAAATACAAAACAAGGGAACAAATGAAACTAAAACTTAAAGATACAGGTAAAAGATTGGTGGGTGCCTCAGGGGAATGGGGTTTTAGGGATGGGCAAAATGCATAAATGGGGCCAAGAGGTACAACTTTCACTTATAAAATAAATAAATAAGTCATGGGAATATAATAATAGAGAGCATACGGACTATATTCAATAATACCATATTATATATTTCAATGCTGCTATCAGACTAAACTTTAAAGTTCTCACTACAACAACAAAAAATCTTGTATCTTTGTGTGATGACAGATGGTAACTAGATTTATTGTGATAATCATTTTGCAGTATATACAAATATTGAATCATTATATTGTACACCTGACATTAATAAAATGTTGTATGTCAATTATACCTCAATTTAAAAAAGAGATAGCAGGTATGTCTCCTCCATGATTCACATCTTTCTTTTAGAGTGGGCTCGAACAAACACATGGCATAGGCCAGTCTCAAAAAAGAAAATTAGTATTATACCATAAAACACAAAATAAAGGGATAATTGGGGACCTTCTGCATGAATGTAAGAACTATCAATTTTTAACAGTTGCTTTGCAATAGTAATATAAGAGGCAGAAATAAACTATCTTTCCTGTATCATTTGTTTTTGTGTCTATAAGTGCTCTTTAGCTTTACCCTAAAACATCATTAGTGCATATTGTATGTCTAGAATATTCTATAATATAAAAAGAGAAATAGCATACCACAGGTGATAGTCAATTATTCATCAATTTCTTATAATTTGATAAAGATCAAGTTTTAAAAGTTCAAAATTTATAAAGAAACATGTAAGCAAATATTATGTTTTTAATAAGTGTGTCATTTCTGTATATAAAAATTATGTAAGTGTTTGAAAT
Organism: Proteles cristata cristata; assembly: GCA_017311185.1. Lineage (NCBI taxonomy): Eukaryota > Metazoa > Chordata > Mammalia > Carnivora > Hyaenidae > Proteles > Proteles cristata. The sequence continues at coordinate 28,039 of JAESUZ010002442.1, read as the reverse complement.
TATTTATTAGTTGCTACGGTGAAAAAAGAGCATTAAACTCTGTTAGGTGAAAGATTACAGTTCTTATTTCTAAGTTATGTGAGGTTTCTCTACCTTCGTAATTCTGCCAGTGAATTGATAGATGTAATTCAGTGAACTAAACTGGATATAACTGTTCTTTTTAAAGATGAATGCTCACAGAATTTTGAAATCTCTGTCTTCAATAAGTACCATGTACCTTCACTGAGTTTATGACATACAGTTTATGACATTTTTTATAAAAGCCAAAACAAGAAATACATGGTAGCATAGCTATTCTGTGTTTATCAAAAGAACAGTGCTATTTATCTTGCTCTTCTAATATCACTTTTATTCCTATCTTCTGGAAACTTCTACTTTTCCATTGTTTGGGACTCTGTTGTCTGACAGTCAAAGGGTCCCATCATCCATGCTGTACATAAAAAGAACTTCCTAAGGCTGAGCCTAAATACAGTGATTTTTTTTTTGCAGGTATAGGCAAATAATATAATTACTAAAATTGATGTTTATTTGAAAAAATTGATATGGATACTAAAAGAGGGTCCTTTTCTTATTCTTTGAGAAAAACAGCTATAAGGATGCATTGTTCTTACTGTATCATTTGTATTCTGATAGGAAAGCAGATTCTTTCCTAAGTATTTAAAGCAGCAAGGGCCCTGCTGTGGGTTATCAGAGGTTTACACAGCCCTTGGAAAGACTAGAAAATTAAGATCAGAAAAGCCATTGGTAGATTTCATGAAAATTAGAAATAAAAAATTTACAAAGAGCTGTCCAGTCATTTCAGCTGTCCAGCTGGCAGGGCAGCATCAAGATGGATGATGATAACAGGATACCTGGAAGTTGATGGTAAAACTCACCTCTATAGACCCCCTGCCCACAAACCTGTCTACAACTAGAGAATAATGGCTTCTCTTTCTCTTAGAATTTTCATACTTCCTCCAAATGTGCCACTCACTGTTAAGGTCTAACAGGAAACTCTGCCAACAATGAGCTCAGTAAAATGTAGTTCAGGTATCTCTGTTATGTTGTGGGAGACTGTAGACAGCAAGAAGGACGATACTGCTCAGCAGGAAATATGAAACTGAGACTTGTCCCGTATGCATCTTGCTTCTACATAGAAGACTGTCTCCAAGCATAGACCATTAGATCGATGCAAGGCTGAGATGGAGTTCTAATAATATTTTTAACCTCATGATTCAGCCTTCCCTAAGACTTTCCAGTTACAGAAACTAGTTGGTTCCTTCGTTGGCTTTAGATTTTTTTTGTGTGTATTGAGTTTGTCTATAAAAATCCAGAGGGTCTTGATTACTGCGAAAAGAAACTGAACAGGGTAGTGGACTTAATCATTAGCTCCATCCTTTATTATGGGAAGATAATGCCTCACAAATGGATAGTATCTTAGTTTAGAATGTCAAAACAAAATACCAGTCACTGGATGGCTTAAACAACAGAAATATATTTTCTCACAACTCTAGAGGCTGGAAGTCTAAGATTTGGGTGCCAGTGGATTTGAGTTCTGGTGTGGATTTTTTTTTCTGACTTGTAGGCAGCTGCCAACTCACTGTTTACTCACATGGCTATCCCTCAGTGTGTGCTCACGGAGGGAGAGAGATATAACAAGGGCATTAATCCCATATTGAAAGACTAACTTTCATGACCTAACCTAACCCTAATTACCTCCCAAAGGCCTATCTCCAAATACTATCACACATTGGAGGGCATGGCTTTAACATATGTATTTTGAGGGACACAATTCAATCCATATCATTCCACCCCCTGACCCCCAAAATTCATGTGTTTTTTCCAAATGCAAAATACATTCATTCCACCCCAACATACTCCAAAGTCTTAACTCATTCTAGTATCAATTCATATAAAGTCTTATTTAGATATAATCTAAATCGGTTATAAGTGACATTCAAAATACAATTCATCCTAAAGTAACTTTCTTCTCCAGCTATGAACTTGTGAAGCCAGACAAATTAACACAATTTTTTAATGAATCCAGACACAGATTGACATACTTCAATAAAATTAACTCAAAAATGGATCACAGACCTAAACATAAAGCATGAAACTATAAAACTCCTAGAGATTACTTAGGAAAAATTTAAGTGACCTTGAGTACACTAATGACTTTTTAGATGCAACAACAAAGTCACAATTCATGAAAAAAAACCTGATAAGCTGGGCTTCATTAAAATAAATTTTAAAAAATCTTGTTCTGCAAGTGATGTTATCAAGAGAATGAGATGTGTTTCATATTTGCAAAAGAGATGTCTGATTAAAGACTGTTATCCACAATATGCAAAGACCTCAATGCTCAACGATAAGAAAATTTAAAACCTGGTTTAAAAGTGGGCAAGAGACCTGATCAGACATCTTACAAAAGAAGATATACAGATGACATGTAAGCATATTAAAAGATTCTCTACATCTTATGCCATTAGGGAATTGATAATTAAAACAATAATACATTACTATTAAACACCTATTAGAATGGACTGACAGACATGTTTAGCAACAGGAATTTTCATTCATTGCTGTTAAGAATTCAAGATGGTACAGACACTTTGGATGAAAGTTTTGTGGTTTCTTACAAAATTAAATTACATTTTTACCATAAAATCCAGTATCACATTCCTTGGTATTTACCCAAATGAGTTGAAAACTTGAAAACTTATGTCCACACAAAAATATGAACACAGCTGGAGGAGGGGCAAGATGGCGGAGAAGTAAGGAGCTCCGTACTTGCACTCGCGCCCATACATCACACAGAAAAGATCTGAAGCCACTGGAAGCCTTACAAAACCTGAGAGATTGAGAGACAAAGGACGCAGAATCCACTGAGAGAGCCTTCTAATGTGAGTGTGAACCGGTGAAGATAAAATCAGGCCGGGATCGGAGACTCCAGGGTGGGAGGCGATCCCCCTCTACTCTCTACCGGGAGTGAGAGGGGAAAAGGAGAGAGTCCGAAACAGAAAAACCTCCACTCGGAGCGGGGAAAACCTCTGCTCAGTGCATAGAAAGACCGTACTTGCCAAATACCTGCACACCAGGTCCCCTCACGCCAACTGGTCCTGGGGGGAGCTGAGCACACAAACTGCTTCTTTGTGCTGGTCCCTAGAGGCAGGACTTCAGAGCGGGGGCGCGCTTGCCGCCATTGTAGCTCCTGGGCGGCTGGGAACCCTGAAAGAGCCACGCGGACACCGGGCGTCAGCGCTCCTGGCTGGCTGGAACTCCAGAGGGAAGGCAGAGAACTAAAAACTGGGATATTAGCCTGTGAGTTCCTGTTTCGGGTGACGAGCCATAGAGGGAACCGGTTTTCCTCACTCGAGCAGACTCCGGCTCAGAGCACCCGCAGGCAAGCCCCCGCGCATGCGCACCAGCCCGACCCAGAGAAGGAAGCAGCGATTCTGACTCCGCCCCTAGAGCTCGGCAGGGAGCCTGGAATTGCCCGAGGGGTTTGCCTGGGAAGCTGTGTCTAAGGCAATTTCAGTGGGGCGCGCGGACTGGGATTTGGAGATTGGAACTGGCCTGGGTTGAAGAGTGCAACCAACTTCGGCTGTGCCCCCGGTACGGGGAGTTTACACCCCCAAAAGAGCGAGGTGCAGCTCTTGGTTCAAGAAGGGACTGGACCACCGTCACTCTCCTCCCCACAACCGCCAAAGCAGAGCTCCTGCCTGAGGCATCGGATCACTCCACGCCCATCCCTGCCTGAGAGGTGCCCTCCTCCCTTTTCTTTTTCTTTTTCTTTTTCCTTTCTTTTCTCCTGTTTTTGTTTTTTTTCTTTTTTTTTTCTTCTTCTTTCTTTTTTCCCCCGCTTTTTTTTTCTCTTTCTTTTTTTCTTCTTCTTTCTCTTTTCTCTCTTTTTTCCCCAGAACACTGACCTGACTAACTCTGGTCGCCAGCTTGCTTAAACAATCACAACGAGTCCATTCTGTAAATGTAAAATCTACACCTACCGACATTTTCAGCTCTTTCTCTCAGGAGTAATTAGACTATATAGTTTTTCTGGATAATTCCAGCATCCTTCTCTCACCTATCCAACCATATTCTACCCTTTACCTCTTTGAAAAAAGCTTCTTATCCCTTCTGCCTGTTCATTCTATTTCCAATTCTTTCTCATCCCACCCTGCCTTCTCTCTCTCTATGCTCTTCAACCAGCCCTGAATATACATGGCTATTTAACTGTAGCTGGGAAATCCAGGTATATGCTTTAAACCGTTCTTTGTCCATCGGTTTTCTTCTTTTTTTTTCTTTTCTTTTCCCCTTTTTTGACCCATTTACGTACTTTATACTCCATATTATTCGCCCTCCCTGCTCCATCTTTTCTCTTAAGTTTTTCGTTTTCCCTCTCGCTTTGCATGTTAGTTGAATTAGACTGTGCGTTTGTGTGCTTCTGCTCCCTGTGTGTTTGTCTGTCTGTTTTCTTTTCCAGAGCTACCTCAAGAAACAAGCTAGAGTATACAAGGTGGAGAGTCCCAAATATCGCTACGAATAGGAAAATAAAATAAGCAAGGTCCCAAGAAGAGACACCAAAGGATATCATTCAAAAAACACTCTTTGAAAGGATAGGCCCTGGAAAGTCAAAGAGTCTTCTTGGATATAGCAGCGCTCATAGAAACAGAGAGCATAACAGGTCTTTAATACCAACAAGAGCCGGAAAGCTAACTAAAATGACGAAATGAAAGAGCTCTCCTCCAAAGACACTCCAAGAAGAAATGACAGCTAATGAACTGCTCAAAACAGATATCAGCAGCATAACTGAACAAGACTTTAGAATAATAATGGTAAAATTAATAGCTGGGCTTGAAAAAAACATAGGGGACATCAAAGAAGCTATGGCTACAGACAGAATGGAAAATAAAAATAGGCATGAAGAATTAAAAATGCGATAAATGAGATACATAATAAATTAGAGGCCTCCAATGCACGGATTGAAGAGGCAGAAAGGAGAATAAGTGATTTAGAAGACACCATTCTAGAAAAACAAGAAGCTGACAAAAAAAGAGACAAACTGATCCAGGAACAGGAAAGAAGAATTCGAGAGCTCAGTGATACGGTCAAACACAACAATATCCGTATCATAGGAATCCCAGAAGAGGAAGAGAGAGGGAAAGGTGCTGAAGGAGTCCTGGAACAAATTATAGCAGAGAACTTCCCCGACCTGGGGAAGGAAGTAAATGTGGAAATACAAGAGGCTCAGAGGACTCCCCTCAGACGTAACTTGAATCGATCTTCTGCACGACATATCATAGTCAAAATGGAAAAATATAAGGACAAAGAGAGAATGTTGAAAGCAGCTAGGGAGAAAAGGGCCCTCACATACAAAGGGAAACCTATCAGAGTGGTGACAGACCTATCTACTGAAACTTGGCAGGCCAGAAAGGAATGGCAGGAGATCTTCAATGTGATGAACAGTAAAAATATGCAGCCAAGAATCCTCTATCCAGCAAGCCTGTCATTCAAAATAGGAGAGATAAAAACCTTTCCAAACAAACAGAAATTGAAAGAATTTGTCACCACGAAGCCAGCCCTACAAGAAATCCTGAGGGGGATGCTCTGAAGGAAAGGTTGCAAGGAACAAAGATTCCAGAGACACCACCACAAACATGAACCCTACAAAGGACACAAAGACTCTAAACCCACATATTTCAATAATAACACTGAATGTAAATGGGCTGAATGCTCCAATCAAAAGACATAGGGTAGCAGAATGGATTAAAAAACAAACTCCATCTATATGCTGTCTACAAGAAACTCATTTTAGACGGGAAGATACCTTCAGATTAAAAGTAAGGGGATGGAGAAATATATATCATGCTACAGGAAATCAAAAGAAAGCCGGAGTAGCGATACTTATATCAGACAAACTGGACTTTAAATTAAAGACAATCACAAGAGATGAAGAAGGGCACTACATAATAATTACAGGGTCCATCCATCAGGAAGAACTAACAATCATAAATGTCTACGCACCGAATATGGGAGCACCTATATATTTAAAACAATTAATCACAAACAGAAACAGTCTCTTAGATAAGAATGTGCTAATAGCAGGCGACTTCAATACTCCGCTAACAGCAACGGATAGGTCAACCAGACAGAAAATCACTAAAGAAATAATGGACTTGAAAGACACATTGGACCAGATGAACTTGACGGATATATTTAGAACTTTACATCCTGAGGCCAGGGAATTTACTTTCTTCTAAGTGCGCATGGCACATTCTCCAAGATAGATCACATACTGGGACATAAAGGAGCCCTCAAGAAATATAAAAGAATAGAGATCATACCATGCACACTGTCAGATCGTAATGCTTTGAAACTTGAAGTCAATTGCAGGAAGAAGTCTGGAAAACTTCCAAAAACATGGAGGTTAAAGAACACCCTTCTAAAGAATGAATGGGCCAATCAGGCAATTAGAGATGAAATTAAAAAATATATGGAAACAAATGAAAATGAAAACACAACAATTCAAAATCTATGGGACGCGGCAAAGGCAGTCCTAAGAGGAAAGTACATTGCTCTCCAGGCCTATTTCAAGAGATTAGAAAAAGCGCAAGTCCAAAATCTAACAGCTCACCTAAAGGAACTAGAGGCAGAGCAACAAGAATGCCCTAAACCCAGTAGAAGAAGAGAAATAGTAAAAATTAGAGCAGAAATAAACAACATAGAGACCAAAGAAACAATTGAACAGATCAATGAAACCAAGAGTTGGTTTTTTGAAAAAGTAAACAAAATTGACAAACCTCTAGCCAGACTTATCCAAAAGAAAAGAGAGAGCACCCAAACAGACAAAATTATGAATGAAAATGGACTTATGACAACCAACCCCTCAGAAATACAAGCAATTATCAGGGAATACTATGAAAAATTATATGCCAACAAATTGGACCACTTAGAAGAAATGGACAAATTCCTAAACACACACTCACTACCAAAATTCACACGGGAAGAAATAGAAAACCTGAACAGACCCATAACGAGTGAAGAAATTGAATCAGTGATCAAAAATCTCCCAACAAATAAGAGCCCTGGACCTGATGGCTTCCCTGGGGAATTCTACCAGACATTTAAAACAGAATTGATCCCAATTCTTCTCAAGCTATTCCAAAAAATAGAAATCGAAGGAAAACTCCGGACTCATTTTATGAAGCCAGCATCACTCTGATTCCCAAGCCAGACAGAGATCCAGCAAAAAAAGAGAACTATAGGCCAATATCCTTGATGAATACGGATGCAAAAATTCTCAACAAGATCCTTGCAAATCGAATCCAGCAGCATATTAAAAGAATCATCCACCAAGATCAAGTGGGATTCATTCCTGGGTTACAGGGCTGGTTCAACATTCGCAAAACAATCAATGTGATACATCACATCAATAAAAGAAAAGATAAAAACCATATGATCCTGTCAATAGATGCAGAAAAAGCATTTGACAAAATACAGCATCCCTTCTTAATAAAGACTCTCGAGAAAGTTGGGATAGAAGGAACCTACTTAAACATCATCAAAGCCATCTATGAGAAGCCTTCAGCTAACATCGTCCTCAACAGGGAAAAACTGAGAGCTTTCCCCCTGAGATCAGGAACACGACAGGGATGTCCACTCTCACCACTGCTGTTTAACATAGTGCTGGAAGTCCTAGCATCAGCCATCAGACACCAAAAGGAAATCAAAGGCATCAGAATTGGCAAAGAGGAAGTCAAACTTTCCCTCTTCGCAGATGACATGATACTCTACATAGAAAACCCGACAGACTCCACCAGAAGCCTCCTAGAACTGATCCAAGAATTCAGCCAAGTTGCAGGGTACAAAATCAACGTACAGAAATCGGTTGCATTTTTATACACCAACAATGAAGCAACAGAAAGAGAAATCAAGAAACTGATCCCATTCACAATTGCACAAAAAAACATAGAATACCTCGGAATAAACCTAACCAAGGATACAAGAGATCTGTATGAGGAAAATTATAGAAAACTTTTAAAGGAAATTGAAGAAGACACAAAGAAATGGAAAAACATTCCATGCTCATGGATAGGAAGAATAAATATAGTTAAGATGTCATTACTACCTAAGGCACTCTACACATTCAATGCAATTCCAATCAAAATTGCACCAGCATACTTCTCAAAACTAGAGCAAACTATCCAAAAATTTGTATGGAACCATAAAAGACCCCGAATAGCCAAAGTAATCCTGAAAAATAAAACCAAAATGGGAGGGATCACCATCCCGACTTTAGCCTCTACTACAAAGCTGTCATCATCAAGACAGTATGGTATTGGCACAAAAACAGACACATAGACCAATGGAACAGAATTGAGAACTCAGAAGTGGACCAAAAGTATATAGCCAACTGATCTTTGACAAAGCAGGAAAGAATATCCAATGGAAAAAAGACAGCCTTTTAACAGATGGTGTTGGGAGAATTGGACAGCAACATGCAGAAGAATGAAACTAGATCATTTTCTCACACCATGCACAAAAATAAACTCAAAATGGATAAAGGACCTGAATGTGAGACAGAAAACTATCAAAACCCTAGAGGAGAAAGCAGGAAACAGCCTCCTTGACCTCCACCGCAGCAACTTCTTGACACATCCCCAAAAGCAAGGGAATCAAGAGCAAAAGTACACGATTGGGACCTCATCAAGATTAAAAGCTTCTGCACAGCCAAGGAAACAACCCAGAAAATTAATAGGCAACCAACGGAATGGGAAAAGATAGTTGCAAATGACATATCAGATAAAGGGTTAATATCCAGAATATATAAGGAACTCACCAAACTACACGCCCGAAACACAAACAACCCAATGAAGAAATGGGCAGAAGATATGAACAGACACTTCTCCAAAGAGGACATCCAGATGGCCAGCAGACAACATGAAAGAAATGGGCAGAAGATATGAACAGACACTTCTCCAAAGAGGACATCCAAATGGCCAGGAGACACATGCTCAGCATCCCTCCTCATCAGGGAAATACATATCAAAAGCACACTGAGACACCACCTCACACCAGTCAGAGTGGCTAAAATGAGCCAATCAGAGAACTCTAGATGCTGGCGAGGATGTGGAGAAACGGGCACCCTCCTACACTGTTGGTGGGAATGTAAACTGGTACAGCCCCTCTGGAAAGCAGTGTGGAGGTTCCTCAGGAAACTAACAATAGAACTCCCCTATGACCCAGCAATAGCACTGCTAGGAATTTACCCAGGGGATATAGAAATGCTGATGCATAGGAGCACATGGACCCCAATGTTCATAGCAGCACTCTCCACAATAGCTAAAACATGGAAAGAGCCTAAGTGTCCATCAACAGATGAATGGATCAAGAAGATGTGGTTTATCTATAGCATGGAATACTACATGGCAATGAGAAACAATGAAATCTGGCCATGTGTAGCAACATGGATGGACCTTGAGGGTGTTATGCTGAGCGAAATAAGTCAGGAAGAGAAAGACAAATATCATATGTGTGCACGTATAGGAGGATTAGGAGGAACTTAACAGAGGACCAAGGGGGAGAAGAAGGGCGGAATTGGTGGGGGAAAGGGAGAGAGGCAAACCATGAGAGACTCTTGAATGCTGACAAAAACTGAGGACTGATGGATGTGGGGGGGGAGGAGGGATGGGCATGGAGGAGGACACTTGTGGGGATGAGCACTGGGTGTTATGTGGTAACTAATTTGACAATAAACTATTTGCAAAAAAAATTAAAATAAAATAAAACTCCTATTAAAATAATAAAAAATACATATATATATGAACACAGCTGTTTATAAGTCCCAAACTTGGAACAATAAAGATACCCTTCAGTAGATGAATGGATAAACAAACTGGTACATCTAGACAATACAATATTATTCAGTGATAGAAGCAAATGAATATCAAACCATGAAAAGATATAAAAGAAACTTACATGAATATTTCTAAGTGAAAGAAACCAATCTGAAAAGACTACATACTGCATGATTCTGACTATAGGATATCCTGATAAGGAGACACCATGACGAGAGTAAAAAAATAAGTGGTTGCCAGGGATTAGGGGGGAGAGAGAGCAACAAATAAGTAGAGCACAAAGGATATTTGGGGCAGTGAAAATACTTCATATGATACTATAATGGCAGCTATATGTCATTATACATTTCTCAAAATCCAGAGAATGTACAACATCAATAAGGAACTCAATATAAACTACAGACTTTGGGTGCCAATAATGGATCAATGTAGGTTCATCAATTATAACAAATGTTCCACAGTAGTGAGGGATGCTGATAGTAGGGAAAATTGTGCATCTGTGGGCAGAGGGAATTTAGAGGGACTCTATATTTTGTGCTCAATTTTACTGTGACCTAAAAATGAAATCTTTTTTTTTTTTTTTTTTTTTATGTAGCCTATGACCCAACAATTACATTCCTAGGAATTTACCCAAGAGAGTGAAATTGTATATCCACATGAAGACTTGCATGCAAATGTTCATATAGTATCCTTCAAAGAAGGTAAAAATTGGAAGCAACCCAAATGTTCACTAATGGATTCATGGATAAACTATGTCTGGTTATCCGTAAATGGAACACTGATATTCAACAATAAAAATGAGTGATATACTGATCAAGTAAAATAAGTTAGATGCAACATACCATACTGTATGATTCCATTCACATAAAGTGTCTAGAAAAGGCACATCTAGAGAAACATAAAACAAAACAAAACAAAATAGTGGCTGCATAGGGCTGGTGGTGTGAAAGAAAATTTACTGCAAATAGATAAGAGGAATATTTTTGGGGTGCTGAACATATTTTAAAACTTAATTCTTATGTTTGCCCAACTCTATAAATGTATTTAAACTCTTTCACTTGCACACATAAAATGTGTGAATTTTATGATATGTAAATTATAACTCAATAAAACAAAAAATGACAACTTTTTAAAGCAATTTACAAGCTGATTCTAAAATTTTTAATGAAATTCAAAAGACTTACAATATTGCAAACAGGGGCACCTGGTTTGCTCAGTCAGTTAAGCTTACAACTCTTGGTTTCAGCAATCGTCATGATCTCTCAGTTTTGTGAGTTCAAGCCCCATGTCAGGGTCAATGCTGGCAGCCCTCTTTCTCTCTGCCCTTCCCCCACTGGACTCATTCGTCTCTGTCACTCTCAAAACAAACAAACAAATAGACAAACAAAAAAAGAATAGGAAAAACAACTTAGCAAAAGAAGAACAAAACCTGAGAGCTGGTTAGTATTATCTGATTTTAAGACAAAATAAAACTACAGTAATCAATATAGCATGGTATTTGCATCAAGATAGATATATAGATCAATGAAATTGAATATAGAGTCCCGAAATATATTTACAGGTATATGGAAAAATGATTTTTGACAAAATCCAGTGGCAATTCAGTAGAGAAAGAATAGTTTTTCAACAAATTATACTGAAACAATTGGACATCCATATACGAAAAGTGGATTTTGATCAATACCTTACACCAGATATATAAATTAACTCAAAATTGATGCTAGACCTAAGTATAAAACCTAAAACTATAGAACCATAGGAGAAAATCTTTGTGACCTTGGGCTAGGGAAAGGTTTCTTAAGTATGATATAAAAAAACAAAATCTATAGAGCGTCTAGATGGCTCAGTTGGTTGAGACTCCAACTCTTGATTTCGGCTCAGGTCATGATCCCAGGGTCATGGGATGAAGCTCCATGTAAGTCCCAGTGATGAGTGTGGTGTCTGCTTAAGAATCTCTCTCTCTCTCTCTCTCTCTCTCTCTGTCTGTCTGTTTCTCTCTCTCTCCCTTTGCCCCTTTGTCCCTCTGCCTAGGTCTTGAGAGCATGCTCTATCTAAAAACAAAAAAACAAAAACAAAAAAAATCTATAAAAGAAAAATAATAAACTGGACTCCCATAAATTTTAAAGTTTACATTCTTTCAAAGATACTGGTAGAAGAATGAAAAAGTAAGCTACAAACTGGTAAGAACTATTTGGAAAGCATAGAGCTGATAGAGGACTTGTATCCAGAATATACAGAGAGCACTTAAAACCAAGCAACAACAATAGAAAACAAACAAAATTTTAAAAATGGATACAAATTTCAACAGACACCTCATCAAAAATATATATTGGATTTCAAATAAGTATATAAAAAGATGCTCATCATCATTACTAATTTTAAATAAACTATAATATAATACCTACACAAACCTATAATGATGTTAAATTAAAACACTGACTATCTCAAGTTTTAGTGAAGTGTGGAGAACATGAAACTCTTGTGCACAATTGTTAGACATATAAAATGATATAACCGCCTTGGCAGGTTAAACAGAGAAGCAAGGACCTAACATATTTATCCTAACATTTTATTCCTAAGCATTCTCCCAAAATGGAAGGTAGGTCTATACAAAGACTTATCGGCAAATATTTATATCAATTTTATTGGAAAGAGTCAAAAGCTAAAAACAACAAAAATTCATCAACAGGTAAGTAAGTAAATATGGCATTTCCATACAATAGAATCCAATTTAGCAGTGCAAGAAATGAACTGATAACAATTAACAACATGGATGGCTCTCAAAATAATTATGCTAAAGAAGTCAGATAAAAAAGAATACACATTATAATATTCCATTTATATAAAACTCTGAAATTTGAACACTATTAATGACAGAGAGCTGATCATTGGTTTCCCAGGGAAGGAAAAGAGTTAGGTTGGAAGGAAGGGATTATAAATGGATATTAAGAAACTTCAGAAACTGATATGTAAGTTTTTTATCTGATGATGATGATGATATAGTTTCATTGGGTCTAAACATGTCAAAACATTGAATTGTATGCTTCAGCTATGTGCATTTATTGGATGTCAATCATATCTCAGTAAAGTGATGAAAGAATGAGAGTAGAAGACAGTTTTATTAGAGAGGAGGTTAGGAGTCAGATCACAGGCCTGGCAAGGCTTGTGAGGATTTTAAAACTTTAAGAAGGAGAAATCATTGAAATGTTTTTAGACCTAGTAGTAAACCTTTTAAATAGCATATACAGTATTTGTTGATGAATTAAGAGGAAACAGAATTTTACCCAGGGCAGATAATTTGCCTTTACAAGTAGAGTAATCATGCTGATGGATGAAGGACACAGTCCACTAACAGCTGCTACCATTAAAACATGGTTTCACCAAAGGGTTGGACTTTTCTCAGAGTTCCAGGAGATCCACTGACTAATGTCAGGACACTAATAATGACTAATGCCAGAATATTGACTATCTGCAGGATGGTTGCACCAATAGTATATGTGTATGAGAGTCCAGTGGAATAAAGAATAGGTAAAGAATGATTAGGGATGGGGTGTGCAAAGAAGCAGCTACCTAAGACCAAAATTTTGTTAATAGCCATCTTAGAAGTAACTCATAATTGCAAAATAATATTTTTTAATTAGCATGGTCCTATCATATTTCAGTAAATTTTCCTTGGATAATTTTTTTAATCTAAAGAAAGATACAATATTATATCAATCTTACACAAGTTAACACTATTTCCTACTATCTTTTATTCTTTACTGTGAGAGACTGCCATGGGAGCACATGGAAAAGTGTTTTTTCTTCCCCCATTAAGAATATATGAAAAATTACGGGCGCCTGAGTGGCTCAGTCGGTTGAGTCCAACTTCAGCTCAGGTCATGATCTCATGGTTCCTGGGTTTGAGCCCCGCGTCAGGCTCTGTACTGACAGCTAGCTCAGAGCCTAGAGCTATTTCAGATTCTGTATCTCCCTCTCTTTCTGACCCTCCCCTGTTCACGCTCTCTCTTTCTCTCTCTCTCTCTCTTTCTCTCTCTCTCTTTCTCTCTCAGAAATAAATAAAACATTAACAAAAATTTTTAAAAAGTTAAAAAAACATGAAAAATTAAAATTAGCAGTACATCAGAAGGAAGATGCTGGAGTATAGTGATTATGAACTATCACAAACATAGCTGGGCTAAAGTAGAATGGCAGTAATGAATGAAAACGTAAGCAGATTATTAAAAGTTCTTGTACAATTTTCAAGTACTAATGTAAATCAGCTACATAAAGCCAAGGCTTTGACTCATCCTCCAATACAACAGTTTTCCATGTTCTCTTTCCTGCCAATTTACTCAGAAGAATAGTGTTTCTCCCAAGAACAGGAGGTAGAAAGGACATGACTCCTAATGAAAGCCATTTGTAACAAGAAACAATCTTTACTTAAGAAGGAAGTTAAAAGTTCAATAAAGTAATTAGGAAACTAAAAATGCTCTTTAAATTACACCTTTTGAAGCCTTCACTTGATGTTCTTTGCATCCAAAGTTGGTTGTTTATATCCTAAGCATGTGGAATTGATTTCTATCCTCCAGACATACATGCAAGGTCCTGCTTGTTCATCAGACCTAGGAATTTGCAAGATCTATCTGACAAAATAAAAGCTAAATGTCAGTTCTATTGCCACCCCATTCACTACTACAAAAATTTGCCTTTCCCAGTAATGAAGCTAGAAATGTTAGTGTTAGAAGCTGGAAATGATTTACATGTAAAAAAAAGAGTCACATTTGCTAATTAGCAAAGAGGACCCCACCAGGTACAGATAAGATCGGACTTAAAACAGAAAAAAAACTTTTAATGAAATCTAAGAGGTGCTTTTTGGAGTGGGGGAGGGAGGTGAAGGGGAATTAATTACATTAACTGCATTTAAAATACATAACAGCTTTAAATTTTTGAGTTGAAATGATTTTGGTTTATTTTTAATCACTTTTTTTCCACCTTTTTATAAATCTTTTTAAACTTAATGCTTTGTTACTGGAGTGATTTGTTGAGACAAGCTCAGTTTATTGCTTACTACTTTGGGGAAGACATTGTCTTAACCAGTCTAGTAGCACCTCAGTGGGGAAAAGGAAAGGAAAGGATATTTACTGAAGATATGCATTCTGATTTACTAGATGACTGCAGTGGGAATAGAACTGATCATAATTCTTCTTTTTGCATTTTTTAAGTACAACATCAACTTTTAATGTACATTTCAGTGTTTTAAATTTCCCCTTCTTGGGGATAAGAGTCTATTGCCATGTAATTTCAAAAACCCTACTACACTTAGCATAATGGCCTTCATCAGAGTATATGGTCAACAAAGACAGGTTTTAAATCAGGTATGGATTAAAAGTGAGAGATTTTGAGGGGCGCCTGGGTGGCTTAGTCGGTTAAGCACCCGACTTTCACTTGGGTCATGATCTCGCGGTTCGTGGGTTCGAGCCCCGCGTCGGGCTCTGTGCTGACTGCCAGCTCAGAGCCTGGAGCCTATTTCAGTCTGTGACTCCCTCTCTCTCTGACCCTCCCCTGCTCAAGCTGTCTCTCTCTCCTAGAAATAAATAAAAATATTTAAAAAAAAAAAAGTGAGAGATTTTGAATTCCCTGATCATTAACTTGAATACCACCATCAAAAGATAACTATGTATTAGCCCTCATAATGTCTAAAATAATTTTGATGCTTGTTGAACTTCTTTTTTTAAGACTTTATTAGTTAGTGAAACATTTATCTTTACCTGATAATGATGATTATAACCTCCACTAAATTCTAGGCAAGACAAACTAATAATGGCTTATATAACAAAAAATAAAAGACTTTCACCAAAAGCCTTTGGGAACCAATATAATAAGATGTTCCTTGTATTATTAGATGAAACTGTCTGACTGCATGAGAGCATGCAAAATCAAATAAATAAATAAAATCCTATCTTCTGCTACAAGGAGATAAATATTGTGAGGTTAACTTTATGTGTCAACTTGGTTAGGGTACTGTGCCCAGTTGTTTTGTTAAACACTATTGTAGATATTGCTATTTAAACATCTAAAACAGTGTAGATTTTACATTTAAAAACAGTTGCCTTTAAGGATATTACCCTCCATGATGTAGGTATACCTCATCCAATCAGTTGAAAGCTGTAAGAGTAAAAATGTGAGATTTCCTACAGAAAAAAGAATTCTGTCTCAAGACTGTAAATAGAAATCCTGCCTAAACTTCCAACTGCTGGTATGACCTATGGATTTCAGATTCAAGACTGACTTTGTCTTTTTCCTAAGTTTCTAGCGGACTCTCCTGTTCTGTGGATTTTGGACTGCTAGACACCACAATCCCATGAACCAATTCTCTTTCTTTCTTTTCTTTCTTTCTTTCTTTCTTTCTTTCTTTCTTTCTTTCTTTCTTTCTTTCTTCTTTCTTCTTTCTCTTTCTTTCTTCCATATATATATAGAACATATATATTTCTTCCATATATAGAGAGTGAGAGAAAAAGAAAGAAAATACATTGCAGGGTGCTCAGAAGTCCATACTACTTACAACCACTATACCAGAGACTGTCTTTCAGCTCACACTGAGAGTAGCACGAGGATTCCCTATGACTAGTTGAAAAAAGAAGGAAAAGAACTAGTTTGGTTTATAGATAGGTTGGTCCAAAATATGGGTCAACCTTAATAAGCCAGATATCTAGAGGAAAAAATTGTGGAAAGGAGATATGTGAATATACATATCCGGGTGAGACTTGAGTATGAAGATCTTTGTATCATGCATTAATACCCACCACAGAACATCCTCCACTGAGGGACAGTAAACGAACACGTAGATAACAGCCTGAACCCATCGTTGCTATCAACCCCCAATACTGTCCTAATGTACTCATGTGACTGTGATGGCAGTGATAAAGGCTATAATAGGGCTCAATAATATGGAGTCCCATCCACAAGGCCAAGATAAGTCCTATAACTGCTCAACATCTAATGTGCTAATGTTAAGGACAAAAGCTGAAACTCAAAAATAGCATTATCATTTGCAGCAAGTACCAGACTACTGATGGTAGTTGGACTTATGCAAGACTCATTCAATCCTGGAAAGAACAAAGATCCATCTTTTTTCATGCATTGTATGCCTTTCCTGACTCCAGGGCCTCAGATAACCTCAATATCCAAAAGTTTACAGTGTTTGACCCACTTACTCAGCATTTCACAAAATATCACCTCAGACCAAAAGACCCGCCATCACAACAAAAATTGCACTGAACCAAGTTAAATAGTCAAGAAAGACTTTTTTCAAGACTTCAGTAGAATAGAGAAGCCAAAGCTCAGTCTGAACTCAATTCTGTCGAAACAAAAGACAGGAGATTTTCTAAGTGCTGGGGTGAGCTAGTGAAAAAGTACCAGAGGATGTTATTGGGGAGGTTGATCAATGGGATGTGTTGAACACAGTGATTTATTCTTGAGTTTGCAAATGTTTTCTCTGTGATTAGCCATCTGTGTTTGCTAATTGGTGTTCACAGAAGTTAGGCTCCTACTCTCCCATAGAATCTGGGAGATACAGGTCCTACCTTCCTTGATGACTACATTTCAAAGAATGGCTCCAGGAGAAAGATTTTCCTGGATTGTAAAACTGGTAAGAGTCTTTTAAAGCATTTACATGTCAAAGGCATATAGAAAGAATATATAACTTTCCTAATGTAAATGCTATCAAAAAAGGGGAGGTCAAGACCTAGATCCTTTCTAAGGTTTAATCAAACTGAAAGGAATATTAAGGCTTTCTTGGTCACATTTAATGGCAAAGGAGATACAATAGTGGACACATGACAAGGGGCTCCACTGGTTCTATCAAATAAACTGACAGCATTTTAGATAAATGGAATGACCTTTGACAACACCTTTAAAGTACAAACCTGGAAATAAGATACTGCAAGCCTAGGGAACCACCTTCTAAGATGCAGTATGAACCACCTTCTAAGATGCAGTATGTATCCCCAAATCAATAAACATTATATGGTGCTGTATCCCCAATAAGTGGAATATGTAGGTCCAGAAACTATGGGATAGAAGAAGGAACCCAGCTTATCATCTTTTTCTGTGACTCACTTGGGAAATATCCCTACAAATTTAATTATGTGAGCCCACAGATCATGATTATCAGAAAGGAAATACATCTACAGTTGGGCATAGCAATACTCCCATTCAATGTTAAGCTATAGCTGCTACTCTGTCACTTCAAACTTCTCATGCCAGGAGACCAGCAGGCTCAAACTGGCTGCCAGAGCCAATTATGTGCATCCTTTCTCAACATGTAACTTAGCATTAGTAGCTTGAAATTAGCCAAAAGGGGAGATGTTACACCATAAAAAACTGCAAATGCTACAAATCAAGGCTCCCTACCCCACCCACAGAACTGGCTGTTAAACGTTTACAAGCAGGCCACTAATAGCAGGCAAGGAAAGAAGACTCCATCCTAACAGGAGTAATTGATTTTAATAATCAGAAAAAGATAGGTATTTCATTGACAATAGCAGTGGTAACTCTTTGAACTCAAAGGACCTTGAACCAGACAGAGGGCCAATGCTGTCTCCTGATCACATCCATGTGTCAGATAACTAGTTATTACTCCCACACATTGCTAAGGAAACTCTCTGGACCCATTTACCACAAAGACTCTCAATCTTTTGGCCTTAGACAGTGGAAAGAGTTTTTTCTCTCCCTGTTTTCCAAAAAACACCCATTCTCTCCATACCAGGAAGGACAGTGGGAAGGGCCATTTCCTTCAGGGGAAACCCCCACCCTCACTCACAGGATGTGCTCTGACTTTTTTCCCCCTCCTTTGGCACAGGCAAGGCAAGCCTCATCGTTCTCAATATGTTTCCTGAAGTCTTGTGTTGTTCTGTCTAAAATAAAACCATGTGGGAAAAAGCAATTCAACAGCTAAATATTTAGGAGTATATTTTCCTCTAACTCTTTAAGGACAAAGTTTGGCTAAATATAAACCCAATTTACATTATACTTTATATCTCAATCCACAGTATCTACATTTGAAATTATTGTTCCTATATTAGGTGTGTAATTATTTTTCTTTTTTGTAGATATTTTCATAATTTTTTTCTAAAACAAAAGTGTCCATGTTAAAAAAAAATAACTGACTTAATCTTCCTATTCAATTTGACCACAATTACTAGTTAATTTGCTTAACAACAACAACAACAACAAAAGTTCCTCTTTATGTACATTCTACTACAAACACAAACTTTATCTTCTCTAAAATGCATATTTTTTTTAATATGTAGACACCTTAGGGCATATTGCAACATTTACTTTTAACATGCCATTCCTTTTATTTCCCCCAAAAGCTTTTATTATATTGACAATTGCAAATAATGGTATTCCAGAACGGGATATATGAGATGTATAACAATTTGCTTATCAAAATGTATTCCTACATATATTTTATGTATCAGACTGCAAGTTATATATAGGAATGTGGTAGAAAAACAGCAAACCTTTGGGCATGTTCATTAGGTGTTTTGCAAATAGATTTATAGAAATGTAATTCTTATATTGACTCAACAAGTATGCAAAATTCTGAAATTTGATACGTTTTTCCAAGTGGATCGTCAGAAAAATATTTGGATTTTGTATTCTTCATAGCTGTATATGGGCCACATTTTCTCTTTCCCATGCAAATTCTATCTTTAAAAATCCCAACTGTATAGTGGCAGCCATTTTGACTGTTTTTTGGTTCTTTTGATTGAAGAAGTACTTAGGGACCATGCAGAGATCTGCATTTTCTACATCCCAGATATTATCCAACTGGAGAAGAGGGGAGATCTCTTGGCACCCGTTATGGATTAAATCATGTCCCTGTAAAATTCGTATGTTGCAGCCCTAATCCCCAGTGTGACTGTATTTGGAGATTGGTCCTTTGGAAAGTAAACAAAGGTAAAGTAGGTTGTAAGGATGTGACTGTAATCCAACATGACTGATACCCTTACAGGAAGAGGAAAAGATATCAGTGTTGCATGTACAAAGAGGAAAAGCCATGTGAGCACACAGCAAAAAGGTGACTGTCTACAAACCAAAGACAGAAGCCTCAGGAGAAACCAAACCTTAATTTTGGACTTCTAGCCTCCAGAACTGTGAGTAAATAAATTTCTGTTGTTTCAGTCATCCAGTCTGTGGTATTTGTAATGGCTACCTTGTGAGACTAATGTAGTCAAGACATGATTCCAGCAATAGCAAGAATGACTTAGAGGGGGGCTGACATGGTTTTGGGTGTAAAGGCTAAAGAAGCACCTTCTGAGAAGACTGTTTTTGTACATAGACAGTCACAGGTCAAGGGTCTCAAGACAGATAAAGTCTAACCAGAAGGTCCACTCCAACAATGTGTGCCCCTCCCTTGAAAGGCAGTTTCCAACTGTGTGTTCAGATGGCAGTCATAATGTATTGGATATTTGGGAGAAGTTTTGGTTTAGTGTAAACATTCATCACACCAGAAACTAACCAGGTAGGATTGCAGGATCTTAAATTTGGAGAACTGTAGAGTCTACATGTTTTATACAAGTCCCTTACATATGGGGAGGGTGAGAAGCATTACCTAATTCAGGTCTTCTTAAACATCAGGTGAGGGATGGAAAGCCACACAGGATCACCAAATGGGAGGAGGCCTTTCACACTGAACAAAGGCATTACAAATGCACTGAATATGGGAGGGACTCAATCACAGTAGATGCTTATTCAGCACTAGAGAACATACACTGAATAAAACCCTTACAAATATGATGAATGCAAGAATTATTTAACCATAAATCCACACACCATAAATCATACATTGGTAAGTTCACACTGGAGAAACACAGTACAAGTGCAGCAATTGTGGTAATTTCTTTGGCCAGTGCTTCTACCTTATTCACACTGGAGAAGATTTTTGACTGCAGCAAATGGGGGTAATCCTTTATCTACAACTCCACACTGATTGAGCCCTGAAGGATTCATCCTGGAGAGAGGCATTTTTAATGTAGCTACTTTTTTTTTTGTTAATACACAATCTCCAGCCTCATCAAATGTGAAAGCATTCACGATGGAAAAAGGCATAATGAATGAGGTGAGTGTGGGAAGTTCTTTAGCCACACCCCTAGCTCAGTTCAACACTGCAGTGAGGTCTTATGAAGGAAGTGAATATTGGATTTGATTTAGCAAAAGGTCTAACCTCATTTGACACCAAAATGTTCACAACAGAGAAAGACCTTATGCATGGAAGACTTCAGCTAATTGTGTGTTTCTGATTCAACACCAGAAAATTAACAGCCCAGAAAGGCCTTATAAGTGCACTGAATGTGGGGAACACCTTCACCCAAAGGTCTAAACTTTTTTCAGTATCAGAAAATTCACATTGGAGAAAGGCCTTAGAAATGCAGGGAATGACTCACATCAGAGAGAAACTATGAAAATAGTCTTTACAAGGGAGAGAACCATCAATTGAACCTCATTCATCCATATATGTACACTGAGGAAATTCTGTGAGTGCTAAGTGTGTTAAACACCTTCTAGGGCTATGTGGTGTGTTCTCTCATGCCCAGGGACTTTACTAGAACTATGCAGCTACCAGTATGTGTGGCAAAAGCCATCTGAACTCTGCTAGTTGGCAGGTGTCCACCTTGTGCATTAGTAATCTCAATATGTTTAAAGCAGGCAGACCTCTGTCCCCTCTCTCCAATTCCTAGAAGAAATCTTGAATATCTGGAGTCCCATTAGGGGTCCTAGTCTCTCCCCCACAGTTTTACTCAAGTACAAGACCCACATGTCTTAATCTCTTCCCATTCATCCTGTTGATGAGGGATCGATTCCTATCTAAGGTTGGGAAATGGCTAAACATGAATCCCAATGCTGAACAGATGAGACTGATAACAATTAACTACATGTATTCACAGACCAAGGGAGGAAGACACTACATATCACACAGAGCCACATGGGTTGCATTTAAGAATAGAGTGAACAGGGGCGCCTGGGTGGCTTAGTCGGTTAAGCGTCCGACTTTCGCTTAGGTCATGATCTCGCGGTTCGTGGGTTCCAGCCCCGCGTCGGGCTCTGTGCTGACTGCCAGCTCAGAGCCTGGAGCCTATTTCAGTCTGTGACTGCCTCTCTCTCTGACCCTCCCCTGCTCACGCTGTCTCTCTCTCTCTCTCCCCTAGAAATAAATAAAACATTAAAAAAAAAAAAGAATAGAGTGAACAATCAGGCACTATAGGAAACAGACTTCATAGTATCAAGAAGGTAAAGTGACTCCTGCTTCCCATGAGAGGGACTGGGTTGTTGGAATAATTCTACAGGCCAGCTGGGAACTGAAACCTGCTACTCAAGAATAAGCAGGCACTATGCCAAATCTCCTTGATTGGGAGGCTTCTTTGGCTGGAGCCCTTATCTGTGCGGGCAGAATAAGAAGGGGAATTTGAAGTTAGGACATTCAAGGCCTTCCTGATGCCTTCATATATACAAACAGCACATGATTTGGGACCTTAATTTTAGGTATTACACCATACCATCTTTAGCCAAGAAGACTTGACCTTGGTTCTGCTTGCAGCTTTCAGAGGTTTACCTTCTTGGACACTGTTGGTCTCAGATGATGCTCATGATGGATTTTTCCAAATTAAATATCACTCAACTGGAGAATAATCTACACATTGCTTTGGTTTTTATGATCATAAATGATTTATTCTTTAAAAAATATTAATAGGCTTTATTTTTTAGAGCACTTTTAGGTTTATGTGAAATTGAGCAGATTTATAGTACAGAAAGGTCCCATATCTCACTTCTCTCCTCTGTTCTCAGTTTCTCTATTAACATCTTGCCTTAGTGTAATACATTTTTTATAATTGCTAAACCAATATCAGTTCATTAGTATTTTTTTTAAATGATTATTTATTTCTAGGAGACAGAGAGAGAGAGCGTGACCAGGGGAGGGTCAGAGAGAGAGGGAGTCACAGACTGAAACAGGCTTCAGGCTCTGAGCTGGCAGTCAGCACAGAGCCTGACGCGGGGCTCGAACCCACGAACCGTGAGATCATGACCTAAGCGAAAGTCGGACGCTTAACCAACTAAGCCACCCAGGCACCCCAATTCATTAGTATTAACTAAACCCTACAATACACATTATTGTATATTGGGTTATTTTTTTGTGCAATACAGTTCAGTGAGTTTTGATAAATGCATAATGTCATGAATTCATCATTACAGTATCATGCAGAATATTTTCACTACTCTAAAATTTCCCTGGATTTCACCTGTTAATCTTTCCTCCCCCTCCCATTGAACTCTTGGAAACCACTGATCTTTTTACTATCTCTACAGTTTTGTCTTTTCCAGAAAGGATATCATATAGTTGAAATTCTATGCTGATGCAGACTTTTAAGACTGGTTTCTTAAAGAAGCAATACCCACTAGGGGCACCTGGGTGGCTCAGTCATTTAAGTATCTGACTTCGGCTCAGGTCATGATCTCATGGTTCATTGGTTCGAGTCCCGCATCGGGCTCTGTGCCGACAGCTAGCTCAGAGCCTGGAGCCTGTTTCAGATTCTGTGTCTCCCTCTCTCTCTGACCCTCCCCTGCTCACACTGCCTCTCTCTCTCTCTCTCTCTTAGAAATAAATGAAACATTTAAAAAAAAAAAAAGAAGAAGCAATACCCACTAAAATGTCCTCTGTCATTTTGTGGCTTGATAGCTCATTTCTTTTTATCACTAAAATAATATCACATTGTATTAATGTATGTACTATAATTTGTTTATCCATTTACTTAAAATTTTTTTACATGTTTATTTATTATGAGAGAGAGAGAGAATGATCTCACAAGTGTGCAAGCTGGAGAGGGACAGAGAGAAAATCCCAACCAGTCTCCACACAGTCAGAGTAGTGCCCAACATGGGACTGTATCTCACAAACCATGAGATAATGAGCCGAAATCAAGAGTCAGCTGCTTAATGAGCCATCCAGGTGACCGTATCCATTGACTTTCTGAAGGAATTCTTGATTGCAAACAGTTTTTGGTAATTATGAATAAAATTGCTATAAACAAATGGAAATTTACTAATGTGAAGAATGAAAATGATATGCTATTATTGCTTTGTTTGCATTTTTTGCATAGAATTTATTTACAAGTGTTAGTGAGCAGTCTTTCAAGGTTTATTAGCTATTATATTTTTGTCAAGTGCCTATGTCTGCTTTTGTGCTTTTTAAACATATATCTATAGCTAGTTTTAATTTAATATTTACAATGTAAAAGAGACAATGTATGTCTCCTTTACCCATATACCTACTTAACCTTATATCTACTTGTTAGATTCTGTTATCTGACAGATCTCTGACATATCTGTTAGATATGTTATCTGACACTTTGCATGTGAGGGAATGAAAGCAAGGAAAACTCACACAGTTTTCTCATATCATAAAGCTAGTGAGTATGGGAGACAGATTGAATTAAGACTCTAATTCAAAACCCTATGTTCCTATCCTTCCATTATCTTCTCTATTTACTTACTCATCTATCAATATATATTTATTATATAATTAACTTCATCTATGCAATATATATTATACATTTATCCTATGGCTTTCTATTCTATGTGTTGAAGTCACAAAATTTATACCACCAGCCCCTGACATCATCTCTAATCTCTAGTTGGAGGTTTAACAGAATTTTATGAACCTGAAATGAATAATACTCCTTTCTCCTGAAACTTTTTCCAATCCTCCCCATTTTCATAATGATACCACTACTCATCAATTGTAAACTTAAAAAAAAAAAAAGGTGCCATCACCTTTATTCCTCTTTCACTTTCTAGATTACATCCATCAGCAAGTCTTATGGATAGTATTTTCAAATATTTTTCAATATAATCATTACTGATCATTTCTACTTCTCACACACAGGTCCAAGCCATCATTATCTCCTGTCTAGCCAACTGCTATACTATTCTAAATGTTTTCATATTTTTTTCTTATTTGAAGTATAATATATGTGCAGTAAACCATAAAAATGGAAAGTATATAAACGAAAATTTTTAGCATTTCTCGAGGGCTCTCTCATTTCAATTTCCAAACAATATTCTTCTCACAGAGGAACCCATATTCTAACTCTAGTCACCATAGATGAGTCTTCATTGCTCTTGAACTTCAGAAGGAAATCATTTGATTTGTACTGTTTTTTACTTAGTTAATTTCAATCAATACAATGAAATTCATTTATCTATATTTCTGCATGTCGCAAGTGCTCTTTATTTTTTATTATTACATGTAATTCAATTGTCTGATTATAGCACAATTTATCAATTTTAACAGTAGCAAGTCAGAGAGTTTCTAATTTGTGGTTATTAAGAAGTAGCAATTAACGGTATTTTGCATATTTCATGGTAGCCATCATACACTTCTCGCTTTTCTTTTTTAAAACAAGTTGTGGAATTAGAAGGTTATTAAATAAACATATGTTAAGTTTCAGTAGATACTAACAAACACCAATTATTCTTCCATGAGAAATGTGTATATATCCTCACCAATTCTTGTTTTTATTGATCATTTTACATTGTAGAAATTGGGGTAGAAGTGATTAGTAGGTCATGTGGTTTTTATTTGCATTTCCCAGAGAGTATTAGGACAAGCACTGTTTCATGTGCTTATTAACCAACTGAACATCCTCTTCTCTGACATTCCCGTTCAAGTATTTTACACATCTTTTAAAAATGGGGTTGCTTATCTTATTCTTTTTGATCAATAGAATATCTTTATACATTTCAATACAAGCCTTTTTCAGATATGCATATTGAGAATTTCTTTAAAAAAATTTTTAATGTTTATTTAATTTTGAGAGAGAGAGAGAGAGAGCACTGAGCAGGGGAGGGGCAGAGAGAGAGGGAGACAAAGAATCTGAAGAAGGCTCCAGGCTCTGAGCTGTCAGCACAAAGCCCAACTCGGGGCTCGAACTCATGAACTGTAAGATCATGACCTGAGCTGAGTTGGAAGCTTAACTGACTGAGCCACCCAGGCACCCTAAGAATATCTTCTACAAGGCTGTAGTTGGCCTCTTCATTCTTTAAACCATACCTTTTTGTTCTTTTAATCATAACTTTGATAAACAGAAATTTATAATTTTATTGAAGTTTAATCCATTGTTAGCATCCTTTTAAAGAAATATTTGCCTAATATGATATCCTGAAGACGTCTGCATATTTTCCTCCTCAAACATTATTATATTGATGACACTAAGGCCTATTCTCCAGTGTGGAGGTTCCTCAGGAAACTAACAATAGAACTCCCCTAGGACCCAGCAATAGCACTGCTAGGAATTTACCCAAGGGATACAGAAATGCTGAGGCATAGGAGCACATGTACCCCAATGTTCATAGCAGCACTCTCCACAATAGCTAAAACCTGGAAAGAGCCTAAGTGTCCATCAGCAGATGAATGGATCAAGAAGATGTGGTTTATCTATACCATGGAATACTCTATGGCAATGAGAAAGAATGAAATCTGGCCATGTGTAGCAACATGGATGGACCTTGAGGGTGTTATGCTGAGCAAAATAAGTCAGGCAGAGAAGGACAAATATCATATGTGTGCACATATAGGAGGATTAGGAGGAACTTGACGGAGGAGCAAGGGGGAGAAGAAGGGCGGAAATGGTGGGGGAAAGGGAGAAAGGCAATCCACGAGAGACTCTTGAATGCTGACAAAAACTGAGGACTGGTGGATGTGGGGGGGAGGGAGGCATGGGCATGGAGGAGGACACTTGTGGGAATGAGCACTGGGTGTTATGTGGAAACTAATTTGACAATAAACTATTTGTAAAAAAATAAATAAATAAAATAAATTGTGTATAGTGAGACAGAAAATCAAAATTCATTTTCCCAAATAGCTCTCCAATTGCTCTTTCACCATTAAAAGACCATGTTTTTCCCACTCAATTGTGGTGGCATCCTTGTTTAAAATATGGTAACCTTACATGTATGGATTCATCTTTTACATTTGCTGTTCTCTTTCAGTAGTCTATTAACTTGTCCTTATGTCAATACCACATAAAGTAGTTTTATACTATGTGTGATACCTGGAAGTTTAATTCCTACAACTCTTTTCTTCTTGTTTAAGATTGCTTGGGCTATTCTGGCTAATTTTGATTCTCTTATAAATATTAGAAATAGATTGCCAGTATCTACCCACCCCCCCAAATCCCATGCTATAACTTAGATTCTGATTATCATTGAATTCAGAAGCTAATGCAGGGAAAACTGACATCTTACAAATACTGGCTTCCAATCCATGAAAATGGCATAAAACTCCATTTATTTGTCTCTTTTAGTTTTTTCTCAGCAATGTTTTCTATGTTTAGAGTAGAAATTTTGCACATTTTTTTTGTTAGATTTACTACTAGATATTTGAGACATTTTTTATTTTGGGTAAGCTTTTATGTTTAAGTAATCTCTACATCTAATGTGAGGCTCAGATTTACAACCCTGAGATCAAAAGTCAACGCTTCACCAACTGAGCCAACCAGGTGCCCCAATAATTGAAGTTTTTTAAAATATTATGTTAAATGGTACTGCTTATTTTTCATTTTTTCAAGTTATTTGTTGCCATTAATTATGAAAAATAATATTTGCCTTTTGACTTTCTATTCAGCAACAGTGGTAAGTTTGCTTAATTCCAAATTTTATTTGATTTTTCTAGGTACTTTCACATATACAGTCATGCCATTTTTAAAGGGGATAGGTTTATTTCTCTCTTTCCTATATTTATATATTTTATTCTCTTAGATTGCCTCCCTCACTTTCATTAAAGTGTTGAATAGAAATGGTGATAGTGGACATATTTTCTAGGTTCCAGAATCCAGAGAAAAAGTACAGATTTTCCTTGACTTAACAGTGGAGTTACATCCTGATAAACCCATTATAAGTTCAAAATATCCTAAGTTGGGGCACCTGGGTGGCTCAGTTGGTTGGATGTCTGAGTCTTTTTTTTTTTTAATTTTTTTAATGTTTTATTTATTTCTAGGAGAGAGAGAGAGAGACAGCGTGAGCAGAGGAGGGTGAGAGAGAGAGGGAGTCACAGACTGAAACAGGCTCCAGGCTCTGAGCTGGCAGTCAGCACAGAGCCCGACGCGGGGCTCGAACCCACGAACCGCGAGATCATGACCTAAGAGGAAGTCGGACGCTTAACCGAC
>JAESUZ010002440.1:0-64204 GCA_017311185.1 Proteles cristata cristata | reverse complement strand
TGGTAGGTTACATTATTAAATGCTTTTCCTGATTATAAAGCTAAGACATAACTAATCTGCCCAAGGTCGTACATCTAATAATTGGCTGAACTGGATCTGAACTCTGATACTTTTTCTCAAGACCATTACATTGTTCTGCTATCTCTGAGCTTCAATATTTCAACAGAAAATAATTTTTCACATTTTCCATTGAAATTTCCATTTCTTCTTAAAATATTTTTCTATTTCATGATTTTTCACATTATATTATTAATGTGTACTTCTTGTAACCAGTAAAATAATCCCTTCCTTGAGTTCCTTTCTCTGAACAATGAGAAATGTGGCTCTCATTATCATGAATATATTTCTCTGATCAATATCATTGTATGCAACCCATCTCCCATCACCAATATCATTCCCGTCCCCAAAAAGAATGCTGCTCACCAGGCTTGGGCTTTGATTTCTGCCTCCTCCAATACCCTATCGCCTGGGCTGGTCAGTCCCAACACTGAGGAGTGCCTCCTCAGCCCGGTTAGCATCTGCATTATCACTCTAGGCCGATCTAATCCTTGCCTATATTCAGTTTTAATGAACTTAGAAGGGTTAAATGGAGAAAAGTAAAAGGGTAATATGATAGGGAAATGAGGATATGGTATGTGTAGAAGGAGGTACGGTATGCAAAAAAAGAGTTAATATAGCAGGCCAGAGACTATTATCCATAGAAAGGTTAACTACAAGATTGGCTTTTGTCTGCCTTTGGGATTTCAGGAGGGCTCCCATTATTCCTGGATAGGAATGGTTCTCTTGGCCTAAACTCGGTGCACTGTGATGAATATCTGAGAGTCTGAAGTTTTGCTACTTGTTAGGCAGATGCATGTGCATGATAGGAATTTTGTTTCGTGCTCAAGAAAAAGAACTAAACAAAGTTCTTCAGACAGAAGGGAAATTATACAGGAAGGAAACTTGGTATATCCAGATTGAAGAGAGCAAAAAAAAAAAAAAAAAAAAAAAAAAAAAAATCTAGGTAAATGTAACAGTTAATTATCCTTATAGTATGCCTAATAGTTGAAAACAAAATGTAAAACATTATCTGATAATTCTTGGGTTTACAATATAATATGCAAGAAAACAACATACGGTGGAGGGTTAAAGTGGTAAACAAAACAAAAAAACAAAACAAAAACATAAAAATCCAGGCAGGTACCCTGGTTTTTTTAATTAAAAATTTTCTTAAGTGCTTTACTCACTTTTGAGAGAGACAGAGAGAGAGAGAGAGAGAGAGAGAGAGCTCAAGGAAAAGGCCATGACAGCATGAGTTGGAGAGGGCAGTGAGGGAGACAGAATCCAAAGCAGGCTCCAGGCTCCGAGCTGTCAGCACAGAGCCAGATGTGGGTCTTGAACTCACATACTGCAAGTCATGACCTGAACTGAAGCAGGAAGTCAGAGGCTTAACCCTCTCTGAGCCACCCACACGCTCCCTTGTTTCTTTAAAATAAAGAGATAACCTTGAAGTTCAAATTGTTTCAATGTTTACATTACAGTACTAAAATTTTACAATTTTTTCATTTTTATATATTTATGACACTGACAATAAAAGATTAGTGTTTGACAAGGGAATTTTAAATACCACAGAATAATGGTAACTGTCTCCACTGTATTAAAGTCACTTTCCATAGGTTTGGCTAACACGATTGTTTTATAGATGTGCACTAGTATGCAGAGGATCGCCTGAATATTTATATGCCAATTGTTTTGGAAGTAGAATTAAATGTGCTTGAAGAGAGTGCCATTATATCATCTTCCCTTTATAAACCACACCATATTACATGATTCTATGATTTTCAGGGATTTCTAAAAATGTTTTAATTTATTAACTTGTTTATGATTTCAAGTTTTTATTTAAATTCTAGTTAGTTGACATTGATTACAGATGTAGAATTTTGTGATTTATCACCACATGTAACACTCAGTGCTCATCACAAGTGCACACGCTACCTTAAAATCAATCACCCATTTTACTCATTCCCAGTACATCTCCACACTCCAACAACCCTCAGTTTCCTTCTTCTATAGTAAAGTTTCTTATGGTTTGCTTCCCTCTCTATTTTATGCCTTTACTCTATGTTCATCTGTTTTTTTCATTAGCGATAAACGAAAGTTGTCCCACACAATAACCTCCCTCTCTTGTCTCTCACCTCACACCAGCCACAAAGGTTTTCAAAAGTAAGTGGAGGTTCATTTTTTTACTTTTTCTTTATGTTTTGTATTTTCTTTATTATTTTCTATTATATTATAATATAGTCATCATTTTTATATGAATACTCTTTCCAAGGCCATCAGTGAGTACCCTGCCGGCTAGATATAATGTATACTTTTAATTTCTCTTTAATTCCTCCTACTTCTTGAAAAATGCCATCCACTTAACACAAACTCTTCTGAGGCCTTTTCTCTCATGTCTTTTTTCTCACAGGGGTTAAGAAAACAATACGCTAATAAAACATAAATACATAATACAATTTCAGTAGTAATAAACTGAATAAAGAAAATAGAGTAATGGGATGGAGAACCACTGAGAGCAAAAAAGGGCACTGGGGCCATCAACTGACACATTTCATGACTTCCTCCTTAAACAGTCTTCTTTTAGTGTAAATACACTTCATCACCCCGGTTTTCCTTCTTTGAAGTCTCCTTCCGCCTAACTTATTTATTTTTATGTTTTTTTTTTTTTTTATTTTTGAGAGAGAGAGAGAGTGTGAGCGGGGCAGGGGCAAAAGAGAGGAAGACACAGAAAGTGAAGCAGGCTCCAGGCTCTGAGCTGTCAGCACAGAACCCAACGTGAGGCTTGAACTCACAAACTGGAGATCATGACCTGAGCTGAAGTCAGATGGTTAACTGAGACCCTCCAGGGGCCCCCCCAGCCTAACTTTAAATGTTCATTTTCTCAGATTTTTCGCCACTAAACTGCCTTTCTTACTCTACAAATCTCATTTCCACATCACTTCACATACCATCTCACATTAAAGATCTCTCAATTTCTTATAAGTATCAAATATACATAATGAAGTTTGTCTTCCTCTCTCCAAGTGAAAATATTCAGACGTTCTTCAAAAGTAATACGGGAGGGACACCTGGGTGGCTCAGCCAGTTAAGCATCAAACTCTTAACTTTGGCTCAGGTTATGATCTCATGGTTTTGTGAGTTGGAGCCCCACACCGGGCATTGCGCTGACATTATGAAGTTGATTTTCATTTTCCTAATGACTGAGAATGTTGAGAATCTTTTTATGTGCTTATTTGTTATCCATAGATCTTTAGTGAAATATCTGTTCAAATTTTGTGACCATTAAAAATACAGTAAAATGTTGGGTTGGGAGTAACTTATTCTGCAAGTGTTCCACAAGATGAGCAAACATTTCTAAAAAATTTTAACATGCTAAACAAGGGATGTCTTACAATATGAGTAGTACGTGATACCAATGTCACATGATCACAACTGAGCCAATGGTTCTTGAAATTCATGTTGATGTACAAATGCTTGGGGTTACAAATGTGTTTCCAGAACAAATTATGCTCACAAACCAAGGTTTTATTATAATTTTGTATCCACTTCATCTACCTCACCGCCACTCATGCTCTCCTGGCTCTCTAAAAATAAACAAATAAATTTTAAAATTTTTTTAAAAAGAAAGTAATATGGAAAAATCAGTTAGGACAAAGTTACGGTAAAACTTGCTTTCCCCTTTGGAAAACCTTATCTAAATGAATACCATCATCATTCACTCTATTATATAAAGCATCTATCTGGGAATCATTGTTGACTCCTCTTTTCATCATTTATTACATATCTAAACAATTTCTATAGCTCGTTGATTTTATTTCTTAAATATTTTTCATATATCTTCACTGTCTTTGACCCAAACTCTACTTATCTGGCCCAGGGTTCCATCTGTTCTCTCCTGGACAACTAGAACAGTTACCTAACTTCACTTTCACTGCTTGCTCTCAATTTCAATCTATTCTCCAAGTAGACGACAAAATCCAATAGTTGTCACCTTATTATCATCTTTATCTCTCTTCACCAAGCACATAAGGCTCTTCCTCATTGAACCCCGTACTACACCTCCAGCTTCATCTCTTGTCAATGGTCCCCTTGTCTGCTCTACTCATGCTAAACTTTGTTCAATTCTTGGCCTTCCCTCCGCTATTAGCATAACGATTGGCAAACAGTGGGAGCTCACTAAATACGTCGACTGACAGGAATCCTTTGAGGGTAAGTTATTCTTTGGGGGCGTGGGGAGGAAACGTGAGGAAGAAGGAATAAGGTAAAACGAAAGAATTTTTGCCAAATCCTGCGTGCGCATCCACCTGCCTACAGGAATGTAGAAGGTATCTTATTTTCGTTAGCCACAGAGCAGAAGAGATTAAAAGCGAGTTTGGTGGAAGCAAAGTGATAATGAAGCGGGAAAGTGAGAGGCAAGACTAACACTGCCAAGTGGTCCATATCTGAATGCGCTGTTGGAGAAAAAAAAAAAAGTAAGGTTTTCTTTACCTCCGTGTGGACTCAGCTCTACGAAGGCGAAGAGGGTCGTCCAAACCTGCCTGTCGCGCTGACAAAAACCCTAACATCCTGTTCCTTCACTTCTGCTTGAACACTGGACGCCGCCATGACAGAACGCAGCGGCTGTACCAGTGGAGTCTCCGATTGGTTAAGCCAGATGACACCCGACCAATGGTGAGTGCCGTTACTAGATGGGCTTGAGGATAAAGCGGGTGGGCGGGGTCCGTGGCCAGAGAGCTAGTGTGCTTGGGTTCCCGCGGCTCCGTCTGAGATTCGCCCTGAAAGCCAGGCTAACTGCATGGGTTGGTCTCAGGATTTGTTGCGTGCCTTATGGAGAGCTCTGTCAAAGGAAGCGAAGGAGCAAGTCGGCACAGACCGGTTCGGGAACAAATACTACTATGTTCCGGAATACAAGAACTGGAGAGGTGAGATGACAGCGAGCGCAGCGGTTGCGCGGTCAGTAAATAAGGGGAAAGTGAGAACGGCTTGTCAACTAACCCAGTGTGCTACAGTTGTGATGTCACCTAGGGGGACAACGCAAGTTCGTCCACTTCGCCAACCCCTTCAGCCTGAGCTGAGTGCTTTGCGCCGCGGCCCAGCAGAATGTGTGCCCGCCGTCCCTGGGTTGCAGCGCCTTGTTGAGGTGCGACCCGCGAGAGCGCCGCAAGGCACACACAGCTGTCCAGGCGCAGAGAGCCCGCAGGCGGAGGACGCCCCGGCCCTGGTCCTGGTCATTGGGCGACGCAGACAGGGACCGGTCTGCGGAGCTCTTTTACCAGATGGCCTTGGGAGAGACAGGAAAGTGGCTTTTCCTCCCCCTGTGCCCTCCTTGAGATCAGACCGGCGTTATGTAATTGAAGAGCTGTATCTAGAGCGCCTCCGCTTTTTCCTTTCCTGGTGTTTACCGTTCCCAGCAGCTCAGGCGCTGGCCGCATGCGTCACCTTCCACCAACGTGTCAGAAGTAGGTCTCTGCACACCGTGGAGAAAAGATCCTCACAAGGCTTCATGTTACCTTCTCCACGAATTTGCACTCCAAAACCCCGCGGAGCTCACTTTAAGATCATTGCGTTAGTCGTGGTATTTCTTAGGATTCACGCGAAGTAGTGGAGTTTGGAAAGTTAGGGGGCGTTCTTGTCCGTTGAAATCGTGTCACGTAGCAGCTGTAAAAACCTTTTCGATGTTATTCCATCGTTGCGATGCAAAAGATCTCAGGCTTTGGGATCAGAAGGGCTTGGATTAGAATTTCAGCCCTGACACCTGAATAGCTGGGAGAACACGGACGAAATATTTGTCCTCCCAAGTCTCATTCTCGTCATCTGAAAGAGACATAATGACCATTAGATTGAGAAAAGCTAAGATCTTTGCAAAATCGTGTCCCATTCATTTCCCTTAACTCTAGTTAAACGGAATTAGTCCTTCTTACTTTTTCTTAGAACACATGTAAAGTGCTTTCTATGACTTATCACTCAGTTGTTTTGCCTAGCCTTTTTCGGTAACTGAGCGTCTTAGACTTGTTTCCCAAGTGAGCTTCTAAACGCTGTCAGGGCAAAGATTATGTCTCTTTTTTTCTTTTTTCTTTTAAAGTCCACGAAGAAACTACCTAGCGTGTTGATAGTCTTTCTTCACAGACTGCAAGCAGAAGGAAAGATTTTTCTTTTACGTAAGTTGTCAGGAACATTAAAAATATATGCAGAACATGAGTTGACTTTTTTAAATTAAAGAATAATTTACAAACAGTAACACTCATCCTTTTTGGTGTGTGGTTTTATGATTTTTGATAAGTGCATTGAGTCCCATAACTATCACATAATGAAGATATATAATGGTTCCATCACTCCCCAAATTCCCTCTATCCCTTAGTAGTTCATTCCCTCACCCTATAACCAGCCCTTTGCAATCACTGATCTGTTTTAGGTCCCTATAATTTTGCCTTTACCAGAATGTAGTCTTTCAGGTCTAGCTTATTTCACACAGCATAATGCACTTAAGATTGATCCATGTGTCCATAGTTGTTCCTTTTTATTACTAAGTAGCATTTTGTTGATGGTTTGAAATTTTAACTTTTTAAAAGCATATTGGCATTTCAGGATAAGAACATTGTGAATATAGCATTATTAGTTGGCATTTTAAATTAAAAGATGCTAATTAACATATTTTATTGAAAGTTTGCTTCCTTTATGGTGGATTACTTAGCAAGAGATTCCCCAAGTAAACTTTGTCTAGAAATTTCCTTTGATATCACACCCTTTTTATTTATAGTATCTCTGATTTTTTATCCATCTGGTTTCATTTATCTCATGTTTTGAAAGAAATTCTCTTCCTTTCAAAGGTAAATTCTTATATACTCAATTATGACTAGAACCTCTTTGAACCTTGTTTTATTATTTTCACCTTTATCTTTTGCACATATATTGAACATCTGCACCCAGTAAAAAAAACAAGTTTATTACTGTAAGACTATTTTGAGTTGTTTTTTTGCTAATAGACATTGCGGATGTCCAAATTGGGGATGGAAGATGAATATCATGCCTAATTTGTAGAAAACAAGGTTTGGAGTATTGTGTTTGGCTCTGGACACCACACTTTAGGAGAGATGATTGACATCTAGAGTGTCCAGACAAGGGTAGCAAAACTGATGAAAATTTCTAGAAATCGTATCTATGACTATTAGCTGTGAATCTTGAGGAAATTTATCCTGTGGAGAGAAGATTTAGAAGCAGCTTCACATATTTGGAAGATTGCTGTGTAGAAGAAGATTAAGCTCATCTGTGCAGACCTTTAAATCAGAACTCAGGTCAGAGGGGAAATGTTTCTCTTTTTTATAAGAAACAACTTTCAGACTGTTGGAGCTATGTTAGAAAAGGAAGAAAGTGCCTGCGTTTAATTGTAGCTGGGAGACTTTAGGGAGATAAGGAGCTGGTCACATTTGGTCAGCACCTTGAATGAAAAATAGAATTTCAGAAAGAATGGTTTAAGAGCATTCTGTGTCAGGACTTGGAAGGGATAGTAAATACCACAGAGATTAGAAGGTAGTTCCATGCTGCTTGACTTCCGGGTAGAAGAACTAGAGAAAGCTGTTCTAGTGAGAGGATAAGCAGGGTCAGACACTATTCTGTAGCTGGTAGGTAGCCATTGAAAAGCGTGTGACATGGTAAGAGGTGCTGGAGAAATGAATCTGGGAGCCCTGTAGAAGGTGAACTAGAGGGGAGAGGGAGGAACTGAAATACTATTCGGTGGGAGCATTGCTAAATTGACCTTGATTCTGGAAAGAGATCTTATGAGACCGAAGTAATGTGAGTGGAAAGAAGAGTTTTGATTTAGCAAAACTTGTGAACTTGATAATGACTTAGACTGGTAGAAGGAAAAAGAAGAGAGGCCAAAGATGATTTTGTTTTAATTCTGCAGAGCTGGTAGATTGTAGTGTACTGATTGATGCACATGCAGGCTAATAGGGACAAATGCTAATAGAGAAGTAGGCTTTATGGGAGGTTGGTAAAAGAATAAATGGAGTTTGTTTGTTATAATAGGACACCTGTATTCTCAGGCAATTGTATACCGATATCTCCAGTTCCAAAGATGTTAGTGATTAAAATATAGATTTGAAAGCCATCTTTATGTAGGTGATCGCTAAAACTGTAGGGATATTTGCTCACTAGGGAGAGAGTAATAGTAAGATCAAATTAAGGAATAGGTATTTAGGAATTCT
Organism: Proteles cristata cristata; assembly: GCA_017311185.1. Taxonomy (NCBI): domain Eukaryota; kingdom Metazoa; phylum Chordata; class Mammalia; order Carnivora; family Hyaenidae; genus Proteles; species Proteles cristata. Next base: position 55,961 of record JAESUZ010002440.1, on the reverse strand, counting down.
GTCATTTTAGTGGCTTTTCAGTCCAGAAGGAATAGATCCAAACTACCTGGCTGACATTCATGACCTTTGAGTCTATCCTGAAAGTGACATTTGTTTATAATCTAAATCTATAGATCAATAACTTTATAAGAAGTGTAGATATTTATATTAATAGAACTCAAATCTGAAACCTTACATGATTTTTACCAGGGAGTTGAATCAGATAATAGTTACTTTTCAGCATTCAGAAAAAAATAAATTAAAACTTGATTGAATGCAGCCATTTAAGAGCTGTATCTACTCTGTTACTTTACATAATTTCATAATAATGAGCTTAGTTAATGTTCCCAAAACAGAATTCATTGGGGACCAAGGCAGGATAGCAATGGACAGTAGGTAACATTGATGCCTTCTTTTAGAATCCAAGACAAATGTTTCATCAAACATGGTAGGGATATTTATTTTTGGAATACATTTTTAAAAACTGTATAACCTTCATTAGGGCTTTTTGCATAGTGAATTGTTTATAATAGGCTACTAGCAGTGATTTTCAAATTGTCATATTTAAATAATTATGAAATAAATCTATTCAACATTTTATTAGAAAATTTTACATTCCAAAGGATTTTTTTCATTTTGTTCTCAGTTTTCAAATGAAGCATTATTTGAACATTTTTGAAACTTGTGAGCAAAGAAGAATTTGTGCTAAGATTATCATGAAAGCATTTACTGCCAAATTATATTTTGTATACTTTCTAATTTATATGGATATATTTAGACTCACATATATTATCAGTGTGCTAAATACATTATTTGTAATAACATTTCCTGATTTTTTAAATTTTAAAGTGAGAGAGAATGTGCACAGGGGAGAGGGGCAGAGGGAAAGAGAGAGACAATCTTAAGCTGGCTTCACAATCAGCATAGAGCTGGACACCCAGCTGGATCCCACAACCCTGGGATCATGACCAGAGCTGAAATTGAGTCAGACACTCAACTGACTGAGCCACCCAGGCACCCCAACATTTCCTGAATTTTATATTTCTTTTTTTAAAATTTTAGTTAGTTAACATACAGTATAATCTTGGTTTAAGGAGTAGATTTCAGTGATTCATCACTTACATACAATACCCAGTGCTCATCACAAGTGCCCTCCTTAATACCCATCACCCATCAAGCCTATCTCCCACCTTCCCCCTCCATCAACCCTCAGTTTACTGTTTATCATTAAGAGTCTCTTGTGGTTTGTTTACCTCTCCCTTCTTCTCTCCCCTTCCCCTATATTCATCTGTTTTGTTTCTTAAATTACACATATGAGTTAAATCATATAGTATTTGTCTTTCTCAAATTAACTTATTTCACTCAGCATATTTTCTAGTTCCATCTATATCCTTGCAAATGACAAGATTTCATTCATTTTGATGGCTGAGTAGTAATTACAATATATGTATATATGTATATATATATACACACGACATTTTCTTTATCCACTGAATTTTATGGCAAGCTTTTTGGTTAAAAAAAGTCCTTTAAAAATGGAGTTCTCAAACACTTTTGAGAAGCCAAATCAGAAGAGGTATAAACCAAATTTTAATAGTATTAATTTTGAATTGATGTTTGTCTTTCTAAAATTGAATTTTAATTAAAATTGAAGGATATTTTAGGGTTGCCTGGGTGCTTGGTTGGTTAAGATCCAACTCTAGGTTTTGGCTCAGGTCATTATCTCACAGTTCATTGGATTGAGCCCCACACCATGCTCTGCACTGACAGCATGGAGTCTGCTTGGGATTCTCTCTCTCCTCTCTCTGCCTCTCCTTCGTGCATATCCTCTGTCAAAATAAAAAAACTTAAAATAAAATAAAATAAAATTGAGTGATATTTTATACTCTTTCTATGTGTTTCCTTTTTTAAAAAGAATATTATAGTAGTTGGATTTTCTAACGTGAAAATCATTTATTTATCGTTTAGTTTATTTTTAATTATTGAATTATAAAATATTTCAGATATAAAAAGTAGAGAGAAGGATAAAACAAACTTCCATGTATCCATCATTCATTTTCAACAGTTACCAACTCATGGCTAAATTTTATTTTCTCCCTTTTCCACATTCATCTTTCTTCTTATTTTGAAGCAAACACTAAAATGATGTTAATTTATCCGTAACCATCTTAGTATATGTCTCTTAAACACAAGACCCCTCTTTTTAAATATGACAATAAAACCATTATTCATATAGAAATCAACAATTTCTTAACATGATTAAATATTCTTTTTGTCACATTTCTCTGGTTTTCCCTGGTCATGTTGATTTGTTTACTTATTTTTGCAGTTTGTATAATTAGCTCCAAAGTCTTTATGTTATGATTGCTAATTTTTTTAAAGTCTTTTGTAATTTTATGTTGTCTTTTTATCTTCATTTCTCCCCTTTTTACTCACAGATCCCTGCTTTTTTGGGAGTGCATGTAGAAAAAAAACTTAAAAATTTTTTTAATAATGGCATTAATACATTCATATTTGCTGTAGAGGTTTATTTAGTCATCAGTCATCTTTTTTTTTTTTTTTTTTTTGCTTTCTGTTGTTAATGTTTTCTTATTTCTGACTACCTCCTTTAGATGACTTTTGCAACATAGTCCTCATTTTACTTGAAAGTGATCGCACCAAGTGATACCTGTGTGGATGCCATATGCCTGTGGCTTCCCATAGGGCTCTAGTCAAATTTTCTGAAAGAACTATACTGATTACTCAGAATGCTTTACTGTTAGCCCCTGTAAGTTAGAATCTTAAGAGTGTCGGTATCAGTTAGTACTTTTTTCCACCTTTGATTTCAGGTCTGCTACTACCTTTTTTTTTTTAACCAATTTTTTGCCCTGTGCTTTCAATTCTGCTACTTTAACCTTGAGGTTCTTTCAGAACTTCTTTCTGGGAAAATCTATGGAGATGCTTCCAGTGAGGCTTGTATATATGCTAATTCATAAGCCAGTCAGCATTCCTAAGTTTGCCTTCCAATTCATCCTGTACCATTCATTAATTTTTCATGTGGCAAATATTTATTAACACTGCTTTATGGAAAATATACCTGTTTTACATATTTCATATCTGTTTGTCTTAGTTTCTGGCCTTTTGATGGTACCTTAGCTATTTTCCAGTGTAGTTTCATCCCTCCACCTTATATTTTGAAAAATAAATGAGGTAAACATAAATCAATGGCAATTTTATTATTTTTTTCACGATTTTATTTTTAAGTCATTTCTACACCTAGTGTGAGGGTTGAACCTACAACCCCAAGATCAAAAGTTACATGCTCCACTGACTGAGTCAGGCACCCCAAACAATGACTATTTTAAACTGAAGTTTACATGTTTAATCTGTAACATAAATTAGAAACATTTTTATTTTTTCATTTTATTCTCAACTTAGCATAGCCTCCAATTGTTTTAGTAATGCTCATATTAATGATAATTATCATTCATCATGTGCTAACTCTATTTCACATCTATACAATAACCATATAACTAGAGATTATTATCCACATCTTAAACGTGAGGAGATTGTTCATTTCTGAATACTTAAATAAGCTTCATGGGTACAGAGTAGGTACTCACAAAACAGCTGTTCGATGAATTGAGATATTCATGGACCAAAATTATAAAAATAAAAACAAAAAGTAAGATTTTAAAAGCTAGAGGAAATAAAGAAGTTGTTTTACAAAATCTTAAAACAGGTGATTAAGGTATATATTTTTAAAATCTATGATAAATGGCCAAATATTCTTCAGGAACTAAAATGCTCTCATTATAAATAAGATTATCTTTTCCATAACTTTTCTAGTGTGCTTCTACTTTGGACTTAGCTTAGTCAGAGACCTTCCAAATTTAGTTCTATTGCTAGCCTCAAACTTCTGTTAAGATACTCAGTCTTAATTTTTTTCTTTAAGGATGAAGATATCATCGTCTGAAAATTCAACACCTTCATCATCTATTGTATCGTATAATTATAAAGTTGCGTTGTTTTTGATGATGTTGCTTCAACATTTAAATGCCTCAGCATTTAAATATACTAAAAACTACGGGCTCTGTGCTGATAGGTCTGAGCCCATAGCCTGTTTTGGATTCTCTGTCTCCCTCTTTCTCTGCCTTTCCCTGCTCATGCTCATGCTCTGTCTCTCTCTCAAAAATAAATAAGCATTAAAAAATTGTGAATATACTGAAAACTATAATGAATTAGTATTTTATTAAGACAGAGTTATTAATAATCAGACAAATAAGATTGTCAGAATTATTAAATACGATGTGTCTTGTTTAAATCAACATACAGAAATCAATTGCATTTTTATACACCAATAAGCAACAGAAAGAGAAGTCAAGAAACTTATCCCATTCACATTTGCACAAAAAAACATAAAATATCTAGGAGTAAACCTAACCAAAGATATAAGAGATCTGTATGATGAAAACTATAGAAAACTTATGAAGCAAATTGAAGAAGACACAAAGAAATGGAAAAACATTCCATGCTCATGGATCAGAAGAATAAATACTGTTAAAATGTCATTACTACCCAAAGCAGCCTACACATTCAATACAATCCCAATCAAAATTGCACCAGCATTCTTCTCGAAACTAGAGCAAACTATCCTAAAATTTGTGTGGAACCTCAAAAGACACCGAAAAGTAATATTGAAGAAGAATACCAAAACGGGAGGGATCACCATCCCAGACTTCAGCCTCTACTACAAAGCTATAATCATCAAGACAGTATGGTATTGGCACAAAACCAGATGTATAGACCAATGGAATAGAATAGAGAACTCAGAATTGGACCCACAAATATATGGCCAACTAATCTTTGACAAAGCAGCAAAGAGTATCCAATGGAAAAAAGACAGCCTCTTTAACAGATGGTGCTGGGAGAACTGGACAGCAACATGCAGAAGAATGAAACTAGATAATTTTCTTATACCATACACAAAAATAAACTCAAAATGGATAAAGGACCTGAATGTGAGACAGGAAACTATCAAAAGCCTAGAGGACAAAGCAGGCAATAATCTCCTTGACCTCAGCCGCAGCAACTCTTACTTGACAAAGGCAAGGGAATCAAGAGCAAAAATGAACTATTGGGACCTCATCAAGATAAAAAGCTTCTGCACAGTAAAGGAAACAATCCATAAAACTAACAGGCAACCAATGGAATGGGAGAAGATAGTTGCAAATGACATCTCAGATAAAGGGCTAGTATCCAAAATCTATAAGGAACTCACCAAACTACACGCCCGAAAAACAAATAATCCAGTAAAGACTGGGCAGAAGACATGAACAGACACTTCTCTAAAGAGGACATCCAGATGGCCAACAGACACATGAAACGATGATTAGCGTCCCTCATCATCAGGGAAATACGAATCAAAACCACACTGAGATACCACCTCATGCTGGTCAGAGTGGCTAAAGTGAACAAATCAAGAGACTCTAGATGTTGGCGAGGATGTGGAGAAACGGGCACCCACCTACACTGTTGGTAGGAATGTAAACAGGTGCAGCCCCTCTGGAAAAGAGTGTGGAGGTTCCTCAAAAAATTAGCAATAGAATTCCCCTATAACCCAGCAATACCACTGGTAGGAATTTACCCAAGGGATACAGAAATGCTGATGCATAGGGGCACAAGTACCCCAATGTTCATAGCAGCACTCTCAACAATAGCCAAAACATAGAGCCTAAGCTTCCATCAACGGACGAATGGATCAAGAAGATGTGGTTTATCTATTCAATGGAATACTACATGGCAATGAGAAAGAATGAAATCTGGCCATGTGTAGCAACATGGATGGACCTTGAGGGTGTTATACTGAGCGAAATAAGTCAGGCAGAGAAGGACAGATACCATGTGTTTGTACATATAGATGGATAGGAGGAACTTAACGGAGGACCATGGGGGAGAAGAAGGGGGAAAATAGTCGGGGAGAGGGAGGGAGGCAAACCATGAAAGACTTGAATGCTGAGAACAAACTGAGAGCTGGTGGGGGTGGGGGAAGGGGGTTGTTGGGCATGGAGGAGGGCACTTGTTGGGGTGAGCACTGGGTGTTATATGGAAACCAACTTGACAATAAACTATTTAAAAATACTAAAATAAATAACCATAGAAAAAAAGAAAAGAAAAATGAAAGAACAGAGGTTGAATCTTGAATGAGCTTACAGAATAGGTTTTATGAACCATTGCACCTTCTGGCTGATGGACGTTTATTTAATACAATAAATGTAAACATTTACCACAGGAGGGGGAAAAAAGATGTGTCTTGTTTGATTAGGTAATTGGAAGACTATGATATACCTCTTTAATGTGATATTTATTCTGTTAGGAAATGAAGACATTTCAGATTTTTCCAGCAGGTGGCAGCATTGTTTAAAATAATTGTAGGTTGCCAGTTTATTAAGTATTTTTCTTTGAGGTGATTTGAAGAAAGAATCTTTTTATCTAAAATAATTGGATTTATATATTTTCTTCTAAATAAACCCTGAACTACTGCTTTATAAACTACTCTTATGGCAAGATATTAAAATGACCCTGTGGATTTTTCCTAGTCCTTACTGAACAATAATGTAAAGGGCGATTATATTTTGAAGAATTGATGAAGAAGTTAAAAATAATAATACATATAATTTTTAGAACAGCAAGCAATACTCTTTTATTTTTTATTTAAAAAAAATAAGCCTATTTATTTTTAGAGAGACAGAAACATGAGTTGGGGAGGGACAAAGAGAGAGGTAGAGAGAATCCCAAGGAGACTCCCACAGCATAGAACCCAGTGTGGGGCTCAAACCCACAAAACTGAGACCATGATCTAAGTCAAAAACAAGTTGATCACTTAACTGACTGAGCCACGCAGGCGCCCCATAAAACAGTAAGCAATATTCTTTCTGTCTTGAGTTGTTAGAGATGACAATGTAATTATTGCCATGGACAACATTAAGTTGAAAGATATCCTAAAATGTTTTATGATATTAACTAAAACAGCTTTCTGTTTAGGGATATCTAGAAGAAGTTTAACTTACTTTAAGACACTTTGTTGAAGGATTTGTGGGTGGCTCATTCACTTAAGCATCTGACTCTTGATTTCTGCTCAGGTCATGATCTCACGATTTGTGGGATCAAGCCCCATTTCAGGCTCTGTGCTGTCAGTGTGGAAACTGCTTGGGATTCTCTCTCTGACCCTCCCCTATTTGTGCTCACATTTGCTCTTTCTCAAAATAAATCTATGTACTTAAAAAATAAAATACTTTGTTGAATATAAGATAATAATTCTGAACTTTTTATATAGGTTTTCTCAGGGTGGTTTGAAGGTTGGACTTTTAATTTTCTGATATTCATTTTACTGTTTCACTACTTAATTGTGTTTTCCTCTGAGATTATTTCAGTTGCTTACCGAATTCCCCACTTTTGCATGTGTATGCATGCATGTACTTAAACACTTAATTGTATTTTGGTGAACAGAGAATACCAACATTTTCCCTGTACTTGATTGCATTCCTATCTTATACCAGCAGAACCACATCTGTGTAGTACTTTCATCAAAGAGAAAAGCAGAAGGATGAAATGTATTCACAGACCTACCTGTCAATCTTTTATACTGGCTTTAAAATGAATTTAAGCATCCTTAATCTTGAATTCTGCTTTTCCCTGGCAGGGAAATATGGGATTTTTTTGAAAGCTGAAATGGAAACTAATAATGAATGAGTGACTAGGCTATATTATATCTGTTTCTAACAGGCTGAATATATGTAAGAGAAAAGATGTTTTGAGGATTTTATGATTGCTTTACACTAAGAATAGTAATGGCAATAATGATAATTAGTATTAAATACTGTGAATTAGGCCTGATTCCTAGCACTTGTCATGATTCACCGTACTTGTGGAAGAATTATAACAAATAAGAAAATAATATATCTTTTGTTGATTTATCAAGGGTATTTAGTGATCAACTCCATTTGTGTTAAAATACTTGTGTAAAACCCAGTTTCTCTGTATCAGTGGAAACCAGATAAAACTGTTACTTTTCTTACTTAGCCCTCTCCATTTTTAGAGTAGGACTCAGTTCAGCAATTCATTTTAGCTTCTATCTTAAGGCTTTCTAAGCGTTAGTTATTCCACAAAAATTAGAAAATTGAGTTGACATGCTTGCTTTTGAGAAATGACAATTGAATGGAGTTGGATAGAGAATTATCTTCCGAATCACAGAGCAGACTTTACTATATCATTGTTAGAATAAATTTCCATTTTTAAAAAATGACTTAGGATTACATATAATTTTTTAAATTAGTTTTGCGATTTTAACACTGAAGAAGCAATTTCTTTCCTTTTATATTTATTGCCTCCAGGTGACTGGTGTCTCCTTCTTGTGGTCCAAGTGACAAATTGCACCGTTTGCCAGAGATGCTAATGAAACATTTTCTTGCCCCCTCAACTTTCATCATGTAGTTATTTATTTTCCATGCTTTGTTTATTAAAAGCATAGCCCTTTTTTTTCAAGTTTGTATTTAAATTCTAGTTAGTGTACAGTGTAACATTAGTTTCAGGTGTAGAATCTCGTGATTTATCACTTACGTATAATGCCCACCGCTCATCACCAGTGCTCTCCTTAAGTATTATCACCCATTTAACCTGTCCCTCCACCCACCTGATTTCCAGCAACCCTTAGTTTGTTCTCTGTAGTTAAGAGTCTGTTTTCTACATTGCCTCTTTCACCCCCATGTTCGTTCGTTTTGTTTCTTAAATTCCACATGAGTGGAATCGTATGGTATTTTTCTTTCTCTTACTGACTTATTTTGGTTAACATAATAATACTCTCTTTCCATCCACATTGTTGCAGATGGCTAGATTTCATTCTTTTTATGGCTTAGTAATATTCCACTGTGTGTGTGTGTGTGAGAGAGAGAGAGAGAGAGAGAGAGAGAGATCTTTATCCATCAGTTGATGGATGTTTGGGCTCTTTTCATAACTTGGCTATTACTGGTAATGCTTCCATATGCATTAGGGTGCATGTATCTCTTCGAATTAGTGTTTTTGTATGTTTTGGGTAGATATGTTGTAGTGAAATTGCTGGATTATAGGGTAGTTCTATTTTTAACTTTTTAAGGAACCTACATACTGTTTTCCAGAGTAGCTGCACCAGTTTGCATTCCCACCAACAGTGCTAAGAGGATTCCCTTTTCTCTGCATCTTGACCAATACCTTTTGTTTCCTGTTATTAATTTTACTGATTCTGACGGATGTAAGGTGATATCTCACTGTAGTTTTGATTTGTATTACCCTGATGGTGAGTGATATTGAGCATCTTTTCATGTGTCTATTAGCCATCTGGATACCTACTTTGGAAAAATGTGTATTCATGTCTTCTCCCTATTTTTTCACTGGATTATTTTGGATTTGGATGTTGAGTTTTATTAGTTCTTTATATATTTTGGATACTAACCCTTCATCAGATATGTCATTTGCAAATGTCTTCTCCCATTCTGAAGGTTGGCTTTTAGTTTGATTGATTGTTGCCTTTGCTCTCCAGAAGCTTTTTATATTGATGAAATCCCAGTAGTTCATGTTTGCTTTTGTTTTCCTTGCCTCCAGAGACATACCTAGTAAGAACTTGATATGGCCGATGTCAAAGAGGCTGCTGTCTGTGTTCTTCTCTAGGATTTTGATAGTTTTCTGTCTCACGTTTAGGCCTTTCAAACATTTTGAGTTTATTTTTGTGTGTGGTACAAGAAAATGGTCCAGTTTCATTCTTTTGCATGTTATTGTCCAGGTTTTACAACAGCATTTGCTGAAGAGACTATCTTTTTTTCATTGACTATTCTTTCCTGCTTTTTCAAAGTTTAGTTGACCATATAGTTGTGGGTCCATTTCTGAATTTTCTACTTTGTTCCATTGATCTGTATGTCTGTTTCTGTGCCAGTGCCACACTATCTTGATCACTACAGCTTTGTGATATAACTTGAAGTTCAGAATTGTGATGCCTCCAGCTTTTCTTTTCTTTTTCAGGATTGCTTTGGGTCCCTGGGGTCTTTTGTGGTTCTACACAAATTTTAAGATTGTTTCTTATAGCTCTGCAAAAAACATTTCTGATAGTATTTTGGTAGGAATTACATTAAATGTGTAGATGGCTTTGTGTTGTATACACATATTAATAGTATTTGTTCTCCAAATTCATGATCATGGAATATTTTCCCATTTCTTTGTGTCATTTTCAGTTTTTTTCATCAGTGTTTTATAGTTTTCGGTGTACAGATATTTTACCTCTTTGGTGAGATCATTCCTAGGTATCTTATGGTTTATAGTGCATTTGCAAATGGGATTGATTCCTTGATTTCTCTTTCTGCTGCTTCATTATTGGTGTATGGAAATGCAACTGATTGCTGTACACTGATTTTGTATCCTGTGACTTCGCAATTTTAGATGGGGTCTTTTAAGATTTTCTACATAGAGTATTATGTTGCCTGTAAAAAGTGAAAGTTTGACTTCTTCCTTGCTGATTTGCATGTCTTTTATTTCTTTTTGCTGTCTGATTGTCGCGGCTAAGACTTAAAAGTACTATGTTCAAAACAGTAGTGAGAGTGAACATGTCTATCTTGTTCCTAACTTATTCCTGAAGAGGGAAAGCTCTCAGTTTTCCCCATTGAGCATGATATTAGTTGTGGTTTTTTTTCTTGTATATGGCGTTTATGATGTTGAGGTATGTTCCAACTATCTGTACGTATTATTGAGGATTTTTATCATGAATGGATGTTGCACTTTGTCAAGGGCTTTTTCTGCATCTACTGAGAGGATCATATGATTCTTATCCTTTCTTGTATTAAGGTGATGTATCACGTTGATTGATTTGCAGATATTGAACCACCCTTGCAACCCAGGAGTAAATTCCATTTGATTGTGGTGAGTGATTCTTTTAATGTACCTTTGGATTTAATTTGCTAATATTTTGTTGAGAATTTTTGCTTCCCTGTTCCTCTGGGATATTGGCCAGTAGTTCTTTTTTGTAGTGGAGTCTTTGGTCTTTGGAATCAGGGTAATGCTGGCCTCATAGAATAAGTTTTTTTTTTTCCACTTCTATTTTTTTTAATAGTTGAGAAAAATAAATATTAAGTCTTCTTTAAAGGTTCCTCTGTGAAACCATGTGGCCCTGGACTTTTGTTTGTTGGGAGGTGTTTGATTACTGATTCAGTTTCTTTGCTGGTTATCCATTTGTTCAAATTTTCTAGTTTTTTTTCCGTTTCAGTTTTGGTAGTGTATATGTTTCTAGGAATCCATCCATTTCTTCCAGATTGTCCAATTTAGTGGCATATAATTTTTCATAATATTCACTTGTAATTATATTTCTGTAGTGGTGGTTGTTATTTCTCCTCTCTCGTTTGTGATTTTATCTATTTGGGTCCTTTCTCTTTTTAATAAGTCTCTCTAGGGGTTTATCAAATTTTTTTCAAAGAACCACCTGCTGTTTTCATTGATTTGTTCTGTTTTTTGTTTCTATGTTACTTATTTATGCTTTAATCCTTTTTATTTCCCCTCTTCTGCTGGCTTTAGGTTTCTTTTTTTTCTTTTTCCAGCTCCTTTTGGTGTATGGTTAGGTTGTTTATTTGAGATTGTCTTGCTTCTTGAGTTCAGCCTATATTGCTATATACTTCCCTCTTATGACCGCTTTTGCTGCATCCCAAGGGTTTTGGATCATCATGTTTTCATTTTCATTTATTTCTGTTTTTTTTTTTTTAATTCTTTTTTAATATCCTTGTTAACTCATTCATTCTTTAGTAACATGTTGTTTAACTTCGATGTATTTGTGGCCTTTGCAAATTTTTTCTTGTGGCTGATTGCAAGTTTCATAGTATTGTGGTCAGAAAATATGCATGGTATGATTTCAGTCTTTTTGTACTTGTTGAGGCCTGATTTGTGACCTAGTTTGTGATCTATTCTAGAGAATGTTCTGTGTGAACTCAAAAGGAATGTGTATTCTTTTTTTTAGGATGGAATGTTCTGAATATTTCTGTTAAGTCCATCTGGTCCAGTAGGTCACTCAGAGTCATCATTTTCTTGTTGATTTTCTACCTAGATGATCTTCCATTAATGTAAGTGGGGTCTTATGTCCCCTACTGCTAGGGTATTATTATCAATGAGTTCCTAAAAGCATAACTTACTGAACAGACATTGATCCAGTCTTCCCTCTAAGGCTTTGCTTGGAAAATTGTTTTCTTTCCTTCTCTTCATGTGTTTTTCATATTTCTCTTTATTTTCTTTTCACCCTTGAAGAGGACAAAACACACTCAAAAGAGACCATTTGAAGTGACCTGTTTGAGAATGAAGTGTTATAGAAAAAGAGCTACTATGATGGTTGTAGTGGTGGTATTGAGCATGGGTACCAGGGAGGAAAGTGCATCATCAGCTTTTTGTGTTGAAAAATGAAACCTAAAACCTTCAGCAAAATTTACTATATAATTTCAAGTGTAAGCTAATTAACGGAATTGGTAATTCATCAGATCCTGATTTTAGCAAGGTTTTTCTGACATAATAGCACATTATGCCATCCTTCTTTTCACATTTGTCTCTTTCAGCGGGATTAATAAAAGTGTTCTTTCTGTAAAATTTGAGGGCTTACTCAAATTTTCTCGGGATTTATTAACCATTGATTAATATTATATTCATAATCACCTTTGGTGTTTTAATTCTCATTGGTCTGTCTCAGCTACCTCAGTCAGAAGTTTTTTGTGTGTAATTTTACATCGCTTTTGTTGACTTCGTGAAACTTTCTGTTTCAAGATTTGTAATTTTATGTTGCTTTCAGTTAATGCTGTATTTGTAAACTTTGAAAAATTAGAGAAACCAACATATAAATGAAGAGATTGCCTTGAAGAGTGAGTAGAAATTCAAATATTGAGTAAATCTTTAAATGTGGACTAATATTGTAAGTTTATATAGTGAGTATCTTTATTTGTGTTGAAACTATTGCTTTCCTACATGTACTGGAAACTGCAGTTACTCTGTTAGTAAATATACAATCAGTGAGGACTCTGGGACTTAAATACTTCTGTAATGTGCTTTCCCCTCACTGGCAAGATTTTTGAAAATATAGTCAGTGTACTTACTTTAACTCTGATCTAGAATTCACCATTCTCTAAGTATTGAACTTTGTAGTGTGTGCCTTTACTGTGTTATAGGTGATTGCTTTTGTAGCCATTTCGCTGGCTCTGTGTATTCTTCTGGACAGTGTCCAGATTGTGTCAAGTGTTCAGGAAAGCGAGTTTATTTATTAGACTGACAGTGAATGAGTGCTAGGCACAGCTGTACGCATTTGAGATGTATCAATAAATAGAATACTAAAAAAATCCATATTCTTAATTGATTTAACATTGTAGCTAAAGGCCTCAGATGAGAAAAAAACCTAGGTAATAAACAAATTACATAATTATTCCATTGTGGTGAGTGCTAGAGGTAAAAAAAAAAGTAAATTGGGGTAAAGAACTCAGGAGTTCTGGAGGTAGGGAGTAGGTTGAAACTTTAAGTGAATGACTAGGGTACCTTCATGGAGAAGGTAGCATTTGAACCAAGACCTGAAGAGGGTGAGGAAATCAGCCAAGTGGATGGATATCTGGAGCACACAGGTCAGATGGAGTAGTAGTGTAGATCAGCTTTTACTCTGCATAAAATGAGGAGTTATCTTCAGCACTTATGTTAGTGCTTAACACATAGATGTTTCCTTAGTGTCTGTTAAATTGAAGGAAATAAACTCCACAAGGTAGGCTCCGACTTACCTTACCTCATTTCCTTTCTTGCAGTGCTTCTGCTGCGTCTCTCTTAAGCAGCAGAATTAAGAGAAACGTAGTCCTTGTGAGAGTATAAAAGCCCTCAAGATGGTTTCACTTTAAACCTAAAAGATTTCCTTGGCATTTTGCCACTAAAATTTGATTTTATTTTTTTAAGATATTATTTCTAAGGCCTTCTTTTGGCATATGAAATGAACCTACATTTAGTGACTGTTCATAGCAATACCTCTTTTTTTTTTTTCCTCTTCATTTCCTTTTTTTCTTTTTTCTTTTTAGGAATCATATATATTGTTCTATGCCTATGTATCTAAGGCTGTATCTAAGGCTGTTCTAAGCTGTATCTAGGAAGACAGATGGTATAATAGAAGGAGAAATGGACAGTGCATTGAAACTAGAACCACTTTCTGCCATTTTCTTTTTTTTTTTCTTTTATAGTTTATTGTCAAGTTGGTTTCCATATAACATCCAGTGCTCAACCCAACAACTGCCCTCCTCTGTGCCCATCACCCCTTTTCCCCTCTCCCTCAACCCCATCAACCTTCATTTTGTTCTCAGTATTTAAGAGTCTCTTATGGTTTGCCTCCCTCTCTCTCAATTATCTTTTCTCCTTCCCCTCCCCCATGGTCCTCTGTTAAGTTTCTCCTGTTCCACATGAGTGAAAACATATCTGTACTTCTCTCTTCTCTGCCTAACTTATTTCACTTAGCATAACATTCTCGAGTTCCATCCACGTTGCTACAAATGGACAGATTTCGTTCTTTCTCGTGGCCATGTAGTATTCCATTGTATAGATAAACCACGTCTTCTTGATCCATTTGTCCGTTGATGGGCACTTGGGCTCTTTCCATGATTTGGCTATTGTTGAGAGTGCTGCTGTGAACATTGGGTACATGTGCCCCTATGCATCAGCACTCCTGTATCTGTTGGGTAAATTCCTAGCAGTGATACTGCTGGGTCCTAGGGGAGTTCTATTGTTAATTTTTTGAGGAACCTCCACACTGTTTTCCAGAGGGGCTGCACCCGTTTACATTCCTGCCAACAGTGTAGGAGGGTGCCCGTTTCTCCACATTCTCGCCAGCATCTAGAGTTCTCTGATTTGTTCATTTTAGCCACTGTGACCACTTTCTGCCATTTTCATTCATCTCTTTAATTGTTACTGAACACTGTCTCTGTGCTAGAAATGTGTTTTTAAGATTACTAGACTTTATGTTTTAGAAATATCATTTTCACAAATTACTGAAGGAAATATTTTGAGTACTTTAGTTAATGGCCAAGATAATAATAAGTAAAACAATGTAATTTAATCATGCATAGGCATTTTTAAAATTGAAAATACTTTTCCTATAATACTGGAAATTAGCATATGTTACCATTGAAGGTCAAAAGTAAAATTAAGACCCTTTGAGATGTTCAGTATAGAATTGGCTAATTTAAATTTTATGTACACTTTAACTTTTTTCAAGTGATTATTGAAAGAGAGAGAAAGAGAGCAAGCATGAGTGGGGGAGGGGCAGAGAGGTTGGGAGACAAAGAATCCCAGACTGGCTCCCCCATGTCAGCGGGGAGCCTGATGTGGGGCTCAAGCTGGGAGATGGTGACCTGAACTGAAATCAAGAGTCAGATGCTTAAAGGACTGAAACACCTAGGCACACCAGTGTAACTTTTTAAACTATCCAACTCTTACCAAAATTGAAATACATGCAAAATACTTCAAATCTACAGTAAAACTTAATGTAGATACAGGAAATATACTTTATTAAGCAGACTTTTTCATGTAATTGTATTTTGTTAATGACATGAATTACGGAATATAAAATATAAATGATATTTGGACCACATCATTAGTAGGCCTTGATCTCACATGTATTTTTTGTATTTCCCAAAACATTCTTGCCCTCTAGACTTCTTTTGACCACTCAACCATTTGTATAAAAGAGTACATAACATACTTCTCTCTAAGTCCATTTTTAGTAGAGGCACCTTGTGTTTTTCCTCCATGATTCTTACATAGGTATTCCCCCCACCCCCGAAATCTTAGATTCACTTACTTGATATTTAAGTTTTCCACATGAAAGCATTGTCTTTGCATTTGTAGTTTTCCAAAGAGCAACGTAAAAATAATCTAGTGTAAAATAAATAAATAATCTAGAATAATTTTTAGTAAGTATTTCTGGGGCACTTAGGTTGCTCAGTCAGTTAAGCCTCCGACTTCAGCTCAGGTCACCATCTCATGGCCACCCCACCCCACTAGGTCTCTGTGCTGACAGCTCAGAGCCTGGAGCCTGCTTCAAATTCTGTGTTTCCATCTCTCTCTCTCTGACCTTACTCCACTCATGCTCTGTCTTTGTCTCTCAAAAAATAAATGTTAAAAAAGATTTCTAAGTTAAATAATTCCTGAATTTTTTTTCTTTACTGTCTTTGTTAAACACTGAACGTTAAGTCGGGTAGAAAATTGGAGTTAAAATGTTTTTATTCTGATTTTATTATATCAGAAACCACATGCTCAGCTTGAATAAGAAAGATAAAGAAATCATCAAGCCATTTAAATTTTTAACTTTGTTTGTCTCTTTGTATGCATGTGTCTCTCACTTTAAGACACTGTTATTTTCTTCCAGATATGAATTGTAAATGGAGGGCCTTTTGAATGGCTACTTTTATTCATTTATAGATGAGGCAACTGAGGTCTGAAATAGATTGTTACTGGCCTACAGCTCCTAAGAACTCAGGCTATATTTTTTCAGTATGTTTAACAGAAATGATCTTTAAAGTGATTTTGTGGTATGCCAATTTTTTGTTACTATGCACCACACAATAAATACTTTACTCTTTATACCAATTAAACTTTCTTAACTATCAACATATACATATAAATATATATTTTACAATTATATATAAATACAAGTAAATACATAAACATATTTATAAAATATATGCTTATGTATGAAATGTAAATGTATATAAATTTATATTATATATCCACACATGCACACACCACCACATATCTGCAAATATATAGCTTTTTATCTGCCTTTCTTTTGAAAATAATTGTTTATCAGAACAAAATCTAGCTTCAGAGCTAGTTCAAGAAACCATGAAATCAGCAAGGTTTTATGATGGAAGCGTTGACACACACCAACAATAGTAGCCCAATACTGTGTTATGACTGTGTGGCACATGTTCATCAGCACAAAGGATTGGTGATTGCTGTATAGTTTCCAATCAAACTCTTTTGAAACTCATGAAAATGTGTGTATGGCCCTGTTGTGTGGTATTTCTATAACTGTGTCTGACTTCACTAAGATGTTTTCATTTGGGCACGATAGCCAAATAAGGAAAATAACTGAAACACTGGAAATACTGTAAAAACAATTGGTTAAGCTATAACAGAGGAAAATGGGTCAAAGCCAGTATCAGATTTTTGTCAGCTATGTATGTATTGGTCTAGTTCAAATTTGGTATAATGAACAGGCTGCCAATATTGTAGCTGAAAAACTCAACTGAGTTTTATTTGGGTAACTTAATTTTGATTCATAAGATTGATGATAA
This sequence comes from Proteles cristata cristata, assembly GCA_017311185.1. Taxonomy (NCBI): domain Eukaryota; kingdom Metazoa; phylum Chordata; class Mammalia; order Carnivora; family Hyaenidae; genus Proteles; species Proteles cristata. Next base: position 38,637 of record JAESUZ010002440.1, on the reverse strand, counting down.
ATCTTGATAACCTGTTGATATGACATTAGAGGGTTTTTTTTATTTTTTTTAATTTTTAAATTTATTTCTTTTTTTAAAAATTTATTTCTGAGAGAGAGAGAGAGGGGCAACGTGAGCAGGGGAGGGTCAAAGAGAGAGAGACACACACAGAATCTGAAGCAGGCTCCAGGCTCTGAGCTATCTGTCAGCACAGAGCCCAATGTGGCGCTTGAACCCACCAGCCGTGAGATTATGACCTGAGCCGAAGTCGGGGACTTAACTGACTGAGCCACCCAGGTGCCCCATATGATATTAGAGTTTAATTAGAAAAAAAAAAAGAAGCACAATTATTCACAACTAATAAGATTTAATTTGTCCTTTTTTGAATTATGTTAATGACCACCTTCTATGCCTATGAGTAAATAAAATCTTTTCAGAATCTCCTTTTCTGTTCTAGCCTTTATTGTGCTGGGGTTCCTTTTTCCTTATATTTTTTAATTGCATGCTTGTGCATGAACAAGATTTTGAAAATATCTAAAATAGCAGCCTCTAAATTAGGTATTAGCATCTTGGAGAAAGGTTTATTTTCTGGCCACCTGCCAAGTATCCTACTAAATTATTGGCAACCAAGTACTTAATGTGACTCTCCATCAATAAATGGCACCCATCTGTATCTTTTCTTTTCTGGGATTGTAAAATAGTCAAATGTTTTAACACTAGTAGTCTCAAAAATGAGTCTGGGTCAGGTGTGGACCCAGAAGAATTAAATTCATAATTACTGCTTAATTTGTGAAAAAGATATTCAGGAACATTTTGGGCAACTATAAAGTTGAATGAATAAATAAATAAACCAACAAATCTAAAGCTTTAATTTTAAGAAGGGCAGTTGTACACATGAACATTTAACTGTGTCCTTTAAGAAACTGATACCAAAGGAACAAAAACTTAAGTTATCGTTTTAAAAAATGTCCATTATATCGTTTTGCAGGATTATTCTTATATCTGTTTTCTGAAAATTATGAAATAATTGAAAACTCCAAATAAATTGTTTTAGCAATAAGAAATCATTGCTGTTTTGGAACTTTTAGTAGCTTGGTAACCTTTAAAAAATGTTCCTTTTGTTTAACAAATATGTGGAATAGGCTTACAAAATTTTATTTTCTTTCAATATGCTGAAAACATATATTTGATCTATGAATAGGCATGAATGTTGGAATCACAGACTTAACAAAGGCTTTGGCTATTAATGAGTAAACCATAAAAATGTAACAGAGGTTTGAATCATGAGCTCCTTCCAAGGTCAAAGATCCTGTAACTAAAATGTAATCTCTGTGATCTTCCTTTCTCTCTGCAAAGATCCCAGTTTTCTCTACTTCTAGAATTCCACACAGCAAGTTATACCTTTCCCTATCTGTCTTCCCATAGCGTGACCTAACTGTGTAACATTCCATAAGTCTCTTAATTTTTTTTTTTTTTTTGACTGGGTAATTTATTGTTAAGACTAGATTTTCAGTATAGGAGACCCATTATATTCAGAGATTGATATTGTAAAATTTTGAGTATTTGAGTATGGTGTTTCAACTTACGTTTCAGTGTATTATGAAGTACAAAGCCACTTATGACAAAAGAAGTGAAATTGGAGATTTTAACACTACATGTTCTTAATGTAGATTCTGTATATTTAAAGCACTAGTAGACCAATTGAAGTTGAGTGGAAATAAAGGCATGTTACCTCAGATGGATAAGAAACAGGATCTCAGAAATATTTTCAACATGACAGTCTGTGTGGACCCCAGTAGATTAATGTAGGTTGATAAGATTTTTATTTTATTTTATTTTATTTTATTTTATTTTATTTTATTTTATTTTGTTCTGTTCTGTTCTGTTCTATTCTATTCTATTTTAAATATTTATTTTTGAGAGGGCGGGGAGAGAGAGAGAGCCTGAACAGGAGAGGGTCAGTAAGAGAAGGAGATGGAAGATTAAAAGAGACTTTGCACTGATAGCGGTGAGCCAAAGCGGGGTTCAAACTCACAAACCACGATATTATGACCTGACCTGAAATCAAGAGTTGAACTCTTTTTTTTTTTTTTTTTAATTTATTTTTAGAAGAGAGAGAGAGAGAGACAGAGTGAGCAGGGGAGGGTCAGAGAGAGAGGGAGTCACAGACTGAAACAGGCTCCAGGCTCTGAACTGGCAGTCAGCACAGAGCCCGACGCGGGGCTTGAACCCACGAACCGTGAGATCATGACCCAAGCGAAAGTCGGACGCTTAACCAACTAAGCCACCCAGGCGCCCCTCAAGAGTTGAACTCTTAACTGAATAAGTTACCCAGGTGTCTCAGTAAGATAATCTTTAAAAGTACAGTGCCCCTTTGAAGGAGTAAAGCTATCCACTCCCATTAATTCTCACTTTCTAGATTGCTTTAACTGTTAAAAGGGTAACACTATCAAAGATCAGTTAAGATAAGAGTTGTTTTAGAAAGTTAAGGAAAGACAAGATCTTCTTCCTTGTGAGGCTTACCTCCATGAGATGGAAGACTTGTTGGGTACAGAAGGAATGAGGAGGTATAAAATCAAGGAGGCATTTGGGAAAGGAAGGAGAATGGTCAAGGTAGACATTGCAGTTTTGTTGAGAGTCCAGGAGATCTCATTCTGAAAATCCCCTTTCTCTTTGAAGATACAGTCTTCTATATGTCCTTGCAGGGTCTTTGGTCCCATCTCAGACCTACTGTGTCAGAGTCTCCACTTTCACAAGATCCATAGGTGATACACGTGCACATTAAAGTTTGGGAGTCACTGCTCCAAGCGACTGATACGTGAGTTAAGCAGGCTTGGTTAGTGTAGATAGCAGCTCTTCTACGTTCCACATCACCTTCCTCCCTCCCCATCTCTCTATGGCTCCCTTCATCTGGCCCTTTAATTTGATCTTCCCAGCCACTCTAGACTCATTTTTCAGCTCAGTGTTATATATCACTGGTACTTCCACGTTGAGACACGAAGAGAAAGAAGAGAGGAAGATGTGCTCAGTAGTTTAGCACTAAAAAGAGATTGGTGAAATAAGTCAAATTTCCCTCTTATGATGACCGTTATCATCACCCTGTGATTTTTTAGATGGCAGATTTCTTATGTACAGCCCTTCAGATGGTATCCCCAGTAGCCCCAGAGAGCCTCTCATGCAAGGAAGTGAGATTGTTAGGTCCTGGGACAGTATGGGGTAGAGCTTCTGTCTCATAGTATTCTCATAGTATCTAATACAAGGGCTGACAGCTTCCAGCCAGATGACTAATTCTGCTGTTCTTAAGTGTTCTGCTTCTCTGGTGGATGTGAGGAAAGAAGCAGACGTCTGATATCTCATAAGTAAATTTCAAGCTGTATCTAATTCTAATGGCATTTTTGGCACCAGAGAGGCTGCCCCTCCCTCTTAAAAGTAAAAATGATGAATATTTCCATGATCATACCATACTTTTAAAATCTATAACTCTCTGCCTGCCTTTTAATGTCATTGTACTATGAATTGTAAATAAATCCATTATTAATGGTGTTCATTGTTGAGAACAGTGGTCTTAGTAGATGAGGGCCAGCTAGGTTATATTTCAGCTATTAGAACATTAGAGAGACTAAAACAAGGGAAAAATAATATCCTATTCCTTTTGTAAAATGGGGATAAAAAATAATTCCTAAGATGACTCTTTTTTAAAACTACCTTGAAAATGAGTCTTGGAAGTACCTTCAAAAAACATCTTTGGAAATTACGTAAAATGCTATCTACCTTTCCCCTCTTTCATTTGTTCATTTTAATGCACTGAATTAGTAAATCTGAGAACATGAGTATCATTTGCAGCAAACATGAAGTGTTCATAAAATTTCTAATGAAATCTTGGCAGTGTTTGCATCTGTGGGGTTACTAGTAATTACTGCAGATGCCTATAGGATGTGAACCTGGCTTCTGGGTCACTTGGCCCAAGCTTATCAGGTATTGCTTGATAACAAGTGATACAGATCTCCTGAGAGTAGAAGTCTGTGCCGCCTTCTTGTCACTTTTTCTTCTTTTTCCACCTTTCTGCTCCCAGTGATGACGTGGTTGCTATTGAGAAAGCATGTCACCAGTCTAGTGGGCAACATCAGACCAAACTAAAGATTTTAGAGTAGTGTTTCTTACCCAAACTCTTTTGTACTCAAACTTCAGCCCTTAGAGAAATACACAGTTTAAATGGATAACTGCAGACCAGTGAAATAGAACTGAGAGTTGAGAAATAAACTCATACATCCATTGTCCAATTGCTTGGCAGCAAGAGTGCTAAGACGATTCATTGGGGGAAACGAGTCTCTTTCAACAAAAGGTGCTGAGACAATTAGCTATCTACATACGAAAGAATGTAGTTGAATTCCCACCTCACACCACATATAAAAATTGACTCAAAATGGATCAGCCATCTAGCTACATATAGGAGCTAAAACATTTCTGGACGAAAACATAGGGATAAATTTTCATGATGTTGGATTTGGCAGTGGACTTGCAGATATGACATTGAAATCATGATTAACAAAAGCAAAAAATAGATAAAATGGACTTCAAAATGAAAACTTTTATCAAAATATATTATTGGGGTGCCTGGGTGGCTTAGTCACTTGAACGTCCAGCTTTTGATTTTGGTTTAGGTTATGATCTCAGAGTCATAGGATCAAGCCCTGCCTCAGTCTCTGCACTGAGCCTGGAGCCTGCTTATGATTTTCTCTCCCTCTCCCCTTCCCCCCTTGCTTGCACATCTCTTTCCCTCTAAAAATAAAAATAAACTTAAAAAAAAAAGATACTCTCAAAGAGAAAAGATAGCCTATAGAATGGGAGAAAATGTTTCCAAGTCAGATATCTAGTAAGGGTCTAGTATCCAAACCAGATGACAAAAATGTAATAACTGCATTTTTAAATGGGCAAAGAATTTGAATAGACATTTCTCCAAAGAAGATATGCAAATGTCCAACGAGCACATGAATGGATGCCAAAAATCATTAGTCATTGGAGAAGTGTAAATCAAAACAATGAGTTACCACTTCACACCCACTAGGATGGCTATAATCAAAAAAATGAAAAAGTGATGACGAAGATATGGAGAATTGGAACCCTCATACATTGCTGGTGGGAATGTAAAGTGGTGTTGCTGCTCTGGAAAAGAATTTAGTGGTTCCTCCAACAGCTAAACATAGAATTACCATATGACCCAGCAATTCTATTTCTAAAGTATATATCCAAAAGAACTGCTACAGTTGTGAATACTTATACACAAATGTTAATAGCACTATTCACCATAGCTAAGAGGTGAAGACAACCCAAATGTTCATCAAGAGGTGAATGAAAAAGCAAATTGTGGTATATCTGTGCAATGAAATAATAATCAGCCATAAAAAGGGATGAAGTCCTGATACATGACAGCATGGATGAACATGTGAACATAATGTTATGCTATGTAAAAGAAGCCAGACACGAAAGGGCACATATTGTATGATTCCATTTATATGAAATAACCAGAAGAGGTAAAACCATTGGAAGCAGATTGCTGGGGCTAGGGGGAGGGGAGAACAGGAAGTGATTAATGGTTATAAGGTTTTCCATTGGGGTGATGAAATGTTTCAAAAGTAGATAGAGAGGATGGTTACACAACATTTCAAATGTACTAAATGCCATTGAATTGTGCACTGTCAAGTAAGTTTGTTTTATGTGAATTTCAACTCTATTTTATATTTATTTGTTTGCTTATTTTTAAGTAATCTTGACACCCAACATGGGACTCGAATTCATGACCCTGAGATCAAGTGTCATGCTCCTCTGAGTGAGCCAGTCAGACACCCTTCACCTCTGTATTTTAAAAATTTAAAGTATAACTAGTTACACTAGTACACAGAGATAAAGAGATAATGCTGTCAATACCAGCATCTTCAAATACAGTGTATTTTGGGAAATGTTTGCTGTGGAATCAGAATACTTTATTCTGACACTATTTGGAGAAAGTTCTCAAAAAATTGGATATCCTTTTATTTTGTTGTATTCTACAATGTTTGGTTTTGTCTCTTTGCCTTTACAAATCAAAAAAGCTAACAGTGTTTAGAATTGCAGATTGAAAGAATTGTTTTTCTTTTTGGGTGGTATTTGCATATTTATTTATTAATGTTTTTAAAAATTTATTATTGAGACAGAGAGAAACAGAGTATGAGTGGGGAGGGGCAGAGAGAGAGGGAGTCACAGAATCCCAAACAGGCTCCAGGCTCTGAACTGTCAGCACAGAGCCCTGTGCGGGGCTCGAACCCACGAACCGTGAGATCATGACCCGAGCTGAAGTCGGATGCTTAACCAACTAAGCCACCCAGGTGCCCCTTGCATAACTTTTTTGATAGGAAGAATATAAAATGTTAGAAGACAACATGATAGAAGAAAATATTAAAATTCTCACAAATGATTACTGACGAGTGTAATAAAATCTCCACTCTAGTGAAGGATCCAATGCTTAACTGAGTATGTAATGTGTCAACCTTGAAAGTGTCCAACAAAAAAGATGAACAAAGGGATTAAAAGAGCTTTAGTCTCTAGTGATCCTTTTCAGTGAGGACTGAATAGATTGAGTGTTCATTTGCCACATATGATTTCATGAATAGCACTCTAGCTTTTCTCTGCCCCATCAGGCTTGCCAGTTTCCATATGTACTCTTCTAAGGTTATCTTTCAACACTTTCCAAACAATGTTAAGAAATGCTTTATTCAGAAATAAGCTTATTGTATGATTAAGGTCAATAATCAACATTATGCTGATGTTGTGTTTGATAAGAAAACATACAAATATCAAAATACGAATCTGAAGTATCTATCTCAGACGATGGTCAAGTGCAATTAATGATATATTTAAAATGGCGGAGATGCCTGGCTGGCTCAGTTTGTAGAGCATGTGACTCTTGATCTCAGGGTTGTGAGTTCAAGACCCATGTGGAGAGTAGAGCCTACTTAAAAAATGCAATTAGAGATGGATTTAACCGGAAATGAAGATACACTGCTTCCTTCAGGTTAGCCCTTTGGGCTCTCTCTGTCCTCTCTTAAGAAGACCTATAGGGGGCGCCTGGGTGGCTTAGTCGGTTAAGCGTCCGACTTTCGCTTAGGTCATGATCTCACAGTTCGTGGGTTCGAGCCCCACGTCGGGCTCTGTGCTGACAGCCAGCTCAGAGCCTGGAGCCTGTTTCAGACTGTGACTCCCTCTCTCTCTGACCCTCCCCTGCTCATGCTGTCTCTCTCTCTCTCTCTCCTAGAAATAAATAAAAACATTAAAAAAAAAACAACAACTATGGATTAGAAATTTTCACCTGGCTCGTTGATGATGGTGCATCAGTCTCCTCTGTTAGACCCATGACCAGTGACCACTGGAGATGAAACACTCGAATACATAAAATGTTTTGTGAAATCTTTTGTGTTAGGTGACCTATTATATTAAATCTCTACTCCTAGTAAAGGAATGATTAGAGAATGACAATAAAAGATGCTGATAACAGAGAGTGGGTAATAGAGTGGGTGGAAACCATAGAGCAGCTTATGTTTAAATAAGAAAGCATCAGAATGAGTCAGAGGGACAAAATATGATTTCTGGTCCACTTCTTTCTCTTATTTTGCTGTGAATCATTACCATATTATACCATGGCCTTTTTCTAGCAACAGACTCTCTTTGGGCATCTAGCCACCACATGATACTATTCCTGAAGGTTCTATTCTTATTCTCCTTCCTTGGCAGAAACACCCCAGGGAGGGAGCCAACTCGTGTTCCCCTTTCCCAATTACCTTCTAACTATTTCTCCTATCCCACATTCCCAGCTATTCCCCTCAAGGCTTTTCTCTGTCTAATAAGTCCAGATGGGCCCAACCTCCTTATACTTTTACTTTTAGGTTATATTTGTCTTTCTATATCTTTAATGAGCTCTGTTTCACATTTGCCTGTGTATAAAAATGATAGGGAGAATGCAAAGGATGGCTTCCCTGTGCAGCTTTATTTCTGAAGGGAATACCATTGTGAGGACTGTGTACCAGTACAGACTCATAATTCATTGTGCCCATGATAGCCACTCTCCATTAATATTTTGTAGGGTTGCACTGAACATAGATTTCCCACCTGTGCAGTTTTAATAGTCTTATGAGACATAATTCAGTTGCTCTTCAAGATAGTGAATCCTTGTTAAATATAGTTTGACTGGGAGTCATATCTGATAAAATCACTTTACAAATTTACTAAAATGTCATTACACTGTGATGAATGACTTAATAAATAAAAAGTCAGAATTTCTATCATGTAAGTATAAAATCTTTTTCCTTAAGAGATATTTTTCCCTTTGCCTCTTACTCTTTTAGGTACTGACCTCACAATTTATTCTGCTGACATCCTCAGTCATCATTTTCCTAATCACACCTTACACAGTCACCTTCTACCACAGGAGTGTTAATTGGCCCAATGTGAACCAAGATTATAACTTAAAAACAAAACAAGATACAAACCATGCTTCTTTACTAACTCTCTATGACTGGTATCTTCCCATTTTCTCTGCAGCTGGCTTAAGGATTTAGTGAGTTGGGAAAAAGTTGAAAGGGTTAATAGGAAGGCTAAGGTGGAAGTATAGGATGTTGTAAGCTTCTGTGTGGATTAGCTCTTAGCAACTAGCAAGAGCTGGCTAGGAAAGCAGTGACAAAGTACCAAACAAGGACAGTATTGTCAGCAAGTAGTATTGGAACTTATTTTAAAAAAAGAAGTTCACATCAGCCCCATTTCCTGAGTTCACGACTCTTAAGAACAATTATTAACTTTAAGTTATCAAATAGATTTCCTTTTAGTTACCTCTTGTGTGAGTCCTCTCCAGTCATAGCATAAGATGAGGAATGCAGTTTAAGTTAATGTATCACTCACTTCTCTGTCAGCTCCAGCAAAGAGAGTATTTGACCCTAATACCTTTAGAGTCTTAGGTAGTCATATTTCTTTTTCACTCTGATTTAAGATTACAAAAATCTTGAAAATGTGATTTTATAATTCAGAATCTACCACAATTTAAATTAATGTATAAGTTCAAGGGCATTGGAATCAGTATAATTTATGGTTCTTTTTTCATCTCAGCATGAGTAACTTCAAATTCAGTGAAGTGTTGTTTGGCTTTTCTTACCCAAATGGTATACTTATCTGATTCACTTCAATAGTTGCCTATTTTCCCTTTCAGAAATGTCTGTTCTCTCACCAGGAGACTAAAACATTGTGCAGATGTACAGTTGGATACAATGATGCCAATATAATATATGCACTGTTCAATAATTTATTTTGTATCTGGAGTGATGCATCTGTTTCTTTCTTGTGGGAGGGGGTTTGAGCTTCATTTCAATGTCATTTTAGGTACTGGTCCAATTCTTCCATCCAGTTAACCAAAAATGAAAATTTCCATCTGTTCAATTGCCATTCAGAGGAATGTTTTATCTCTGAAGCACATTATGACAACTAAAATTGACAGCATAATCTGTCTGATTTTTTTCTTTTTTATTTCCTCTTCGTATTCTCTTGAGCTTTAACAAGAGAGTATTCTTTCTTTATAGCTGCCAAAGATTATAGGACTTACTCTTTTCTTCTCTCTAGTAACTACACCAGTAGAGTGTGAATTGCTGTCCACTATTCACTGCTGTATTGTATATTTTTTTTCTGTCCATTAGTGACCCTACAGGAAACATACTTGTTAGTATGCTATTAACAGAACAATGCAAACATAGCATTCTCTTTCTATAAGAGTAAATGTCTGCCAGTACTATTTGGCATTCCATTGAATGCAGACTCTTTCCAGTTGACGCTTGGAAGGTACAGTTACAGGCTGATTTTTATCGATCATTCTGTACTTTAGAAAACTGGCTAAGGGAGCCTTTGGAATATACTATATCTAAAATTTTTAACTCTTTATCTAAAGAACTAAGAATATTGTCTTAAATAGGTTTTATTGCTGAAATGGCAGAAAGATTTCTTTATTCATACTCAAATTTAAAGTAGCAAAAAAAATTAGCCCTTTCTATCTTTGGATCAGGTGAAGTTTTTAGGTGCAATTAATTAAACAAGGTGATATTCCTTAAATAAAGGATTATGACCTTGGAGCAGCCTGATAAGATTCAAATGACTATTTTTCATAACAATATAAAAAAGATGTAACAATATGCTAAAACTTCAGTTATGCTGAGCCTGGAAAACATATTATTGTAGATTACTGGCTTTCTTTGAAATGTCTACACTTTATCAAATGTCTTTGATACTCTGTGGTATCACAGTCTAATGTACCACATTAGAACTTATTCATTTTGTAACTAGAAATTAGTACCCTTTAACCAGCATTTCCCCTAACCCCCACTCTCTGACGGCCACCATTCTACTGTTTCTGTGAGTTCAGCTTTTTTAGATTCCACATATAAATGAGATCACACAGTATTTTTACCTCTCTGTCTGACTTATATCACTTGGAATAACGTCCTCAGTGTCCATCCATTTTGTTGCCAGTGGCAGGATTTCCTTCTTTCTCATATGCTCTATAGTATTCCACTGTATATGTATACCACATCTTTTTTGTCCCTTTATCTGTCAGTGTACACTTAGATTGTTTCCATATCTTGGCTATTATGAATAATACTTAAGTGAAGGTGAAACTACAGATTGCTCTTTGCAATATCCATTCTATTTCTTCTGAGTATATACCCAGAAGTAGGATTGCCAGATCACATGGTAGTTCTATTTTTAGGTTTTTGAAGAACCTCCATACTGGTTTCTACAATGGCTGTACCAATTTGCATTTTTACCAACGGTGCTCAAGTCTTCCCTTTTCTCTACATCCTTGCCTTGTTATCTCTTGTTGTTTTGATAATAGCCATTTTAACAGCTTGAGGTGTCATAGTGTTCTAATTTTAGTAGTGAGAGACAGAAAATAAACAAATATATAAATAATATTATGTCAGTTAATGAAAGTGCTATGAACTGGGATATATGATTTTACAAAAATAAGGGGAGGGAATGGGATGTGTGGATTTTGCTTTTGATTGAATGATTAGGAAGGGCCCTATGATAGGAATAGTTTTCTGTTTTTAGAACAGAAAGAAGGCTTATAGTTGGACTCTAGTGAGCTAAGGGTAGTATTCTATGCAATGAAATCAGAGGTATTCTGAGGCAAAAAATCAAGTCGAACTGATTGTGGTAACAAGTTTGGTTTTTATTCCAAATATGTTTGGAGGCTATTTTAAGCAGGGAGGTATGATATGATTTGTCTTTTAACTTTGTAATTTTTTAAAAATATGCTTTTTGTTTTATAAAATTTTATATCCAAAATGGAAGTAGAGAATTAGTTGTAGCTATTTGACTTTTTTGTTTAATCTAGATAAGTATAAACACAAAATAAAATTGGTACTGACTACTAATCTCAGTGCTCATAATGTCTTCCCCATTGGACTGAGTGTTCCTTGAAGATTGATGTTATATGTTATTCATCTTTGTATCGTCAGCACATTAGTTTGGTAACTGGCACTTTTACAAGTGAGTGACATTGTTCCTATGGAAGATCATGTAGGGTCTAAGTGGTCAGTACCACCAGTCATGGAGAGAGATAATCAAAGAACTATCTCAGACCAAAGACACATACATAAGAAGCTAAAGATTTTCTGAGATAAGATTTGCTATCCATAGCACTGAACCCAAAATAGTCCAATCAAGCTTCATTCCAGACACTGGAATACTACTCTTGTATCACTATAAAATGTCCTTTGGATCCAGAAGGACTTGTACATTTTATTCTTTTCATTAGAAGAGTAGATTTCACACATTGATCATTCCTGGGGGATGTCTAAAGAATATACTGAAATATATGTGTTAGCATCTGGTTAATTAATACTATAATAGAATAATGAGCTTTTATTTGTGTATATTCAGTGATTATTTTGATCAAAGCATTTGAATCATCAGAGCTTCCAAAAATACTAAGAACATTAAGTCTCTGGTTTTGAAACAATACGGTAGAAAGAAGTTTTCAATCATTGTTTAGTTCCCAAGGAACTAATGTTTGTATTTCTCATACCTTAGTAACTGCTATTACTAAGAACAGTCTTTGTAAGAAAGATTAAAAAAGCATGTGTATCCATATAGCAAAGGTACTTTATATACATTTTAATAACATTAAAACACATCAGAATACTTCTTTATACCTTATTTCTCTCGATGTTCAAAACAACTTCTCAAGATCATAGGAAAATTGCTTACCTATAAAATGAGGATGATTCTACCTATCTGGGAATGCTGTGAACAGTAAAGGAGTATGTAAAGGGTTTAGTATGTAGTGAGTGATCAATAAATGGTAGTCAGTATGATTATTATCATCAGTGTCATATTTATCAAACATGTGAGGCACTTATTGGCTAGCTGCCTTAGCTAGTAAATAACAGAATCAGCCTGTGAATATAGGTTCTTCTCATTCCAAAGTTCATGTTCATCTCTTTCTACTGTTATCATTTTTGTAGAAGCAGATCATATTAAAGTCTGTGAAGAAAATTGCAGTAAAAATAGCATTGAAAGATAGGTTGCATTTGTAACATCCACCATTTTTAATATGAACTGCTTTCCTTATCTCATCAGTTTTTCCAATTTTATTATTTATTTCTCTAAGGATCACTATAGTGATTTTGTTGAAAGTCTCTAGGAGTACGTTCAGATTGTGGTATATTTTTAGATATTACAATATAAATGTATACTGAAGTCAATAAATTTGGGGAACAATTTGTTCAATAGGGCTACATAGATTATCTAACAAAATGCCGATCTTCTTGGAGCTTTTTATTTGCCATTGTGCACTAGCAATCTCTAAGAGGGACAAAGGTGTATAGTGAACAAGTTACATATATAATATCCCCTAAGTCAATTTAACCAAGGAATCCTTTTCCCCTGCCCATAGAACATGCTTAGAGATTAATTTTATTGCAATAAACAGATCTAAAGCAAGGATTGTCTGAAAACTCTGGACCCATTATATCAATATTGGTTAGGATGCCTTAAGTTCCATTCCTAGGTCATACCCTAGTCCTACTAAAACAAAATTAGGCAGAAATGGCATAAAATGTTTTACAGCTTTTCTTTTCCCATCCCATAAATGATTGGACTAATTGGAGCTCTGTTTTTAACTATCAACTAGTCTTACTTTACATCTTCAAGCCGTGACTTTCAATCCCATGACTTCAATTCTCTGTTGTTTTAAAACATATTGGATCTATTTCTCTTATTTTCTTTCTTTTTTTTTTTTTTTTTAAATTTACTGTTTGTTTATTTTTTTAGACAGACCCAGCTTAAGTGGAGGAGGGTCAATGAGAGAGGGAGGCAAAGAATCCAAAGCAGGCTCCAGGCTCTGCATTGTCAGCACAGAGCCCAACACAGGGCTCAAACCCACAAACCATGAGATCATGACCTGAGCCAAAGTTAGATGCTTAATCAAGTGAGCCGCCCAGGTGCCCCACCTTCTCCTATCTTCTGATTCTAGATTCTTAGAGATAATAAATTTTCGAACAGCCCCAATCAGATGCTTCATGGGACCTCAGACTTCTCATCTTAAAAGTGAAACTAATTATTCCCTTCCTAAAAAACTCCCCCAAAACAAATGATAAAACCCTTTCTCCTTCTGTAATGTTCTCTTTCTAAGTAAGTGATGCCTAACCCCGATTTAGATGCCCAAGTCAGAAACTTAAGAATCAGGCCTAACTCCTCTTCCTCACTCCCAATATTCCTTCAGTAACCAAGCCTGTCAATTATATTTTCTAAGTAGCTCTTGAACCCTTCCAATTCTATCCTTAGTAGCTCTACTCTAATCTAGCTCTCTGTTACTTCTCTCATGAACTGTATGTAATCGCTTCTTGATTTTTCTACCTCCAATCTTGTCATTCCTTAATCCTGGCTCCACACTACAGCCTTACTGATATTTCCAAGTTTTGAATATGACTCTATGCTTTAATCAGTGACTTTATACTACCCTTAGGATTAAATCCAAGCTACTGAATTTAAGAGGCCTTTCATAGGATAAGGGCCCTGGTTCCCTGACGAGCATTATTTTTCATTCCACTCTTCCCCTTGCCCTCTAGTGTTCGTCCACTTGAAATTTTTCCTTTCCTTCTTTGTGTATCATGCCACGCCTTTATATATGTTTCTCCTGCCTCTGATTACCTACCTCTTCTCCATCTATCGTTTCTACTTCTAATCTTTCCCTCTAGCTAACTACTCATTCTTTTTGTTTAAATACGTCTTCCCCAAAGAGACCTTCCTTAATTTCTAGACCAGGTTAGAATCACATGCTGTATCTTTTTTGTACATCCTCATCACCCTTCATTGTTATTACCTATCTTATTGTAGTGGTTGTTTTTCATTGTGGTTGATGCTTCACAGTAGAAGAGCTATATACTGATTCCCCCAGTTTCCACTGTAGCTGGGATATAGGTATATGATCAAGATTTAACCACCACAGAGTATTTGCCCCACTTGTGGCTTGAGTCAGTGATGCAAACAAATGAAGGCAAGAGCGAATTCTTGCCAGCAGTGGTCATGGTTGAATGCTACTTTTAGAGTCAGGCGGCAAGTAGACCATTCAGGATGAAGGTGCCATCTATTGTTTAGTACCAGTGAGTTAGGTAGTGCCAGTTGTTGCAGCTAATGCTTGCTGGTGGCAGCCCTGAGGTCTTCACTGAACTAGTTCTGTGGCATCACTTCCCATGATTTCTTCCATCATCACAGTTTCCAAGACTGTTTCTTTGGCTTCCCAGCAATTCTGTGAGCTGTCTAACATTTTCTTTTTGGTTTAAACAAAGGTTTCTAACGTGTGTGATTAAAATCTTTGAGTGGAATAGTCATGACTGGTCTTCCCTAGCAGATTGTAAATGCTGTGAGGGCTGTCGTCTCATCACTATATCCCCACAGTGCTTACCATCTCAATTTAATCTCAATGGGCTCAGTGTCTGGCACATTAAATAGGTGCTTGGGGTGTGTGTGTGTGTGTGTGTGTGTGTGTGTGTGTGTGTGTGTGTGTGTGTTTTATTTTTATTTTTTTAGTAAATCTATGCCTCTGATATTTACTTGCTTACCTACCCTAGTAATTTCATTATAGCTCCATTAATCAACTAAAATCACTCCTGGTAAGATGACTGTGAGTACTCTACTTTCCAAGTCCACTGGATACTTTTCAATCTAGCTTGATTAACTCAGTTTAAGACTTGATCACAGTATTCCTTGGTGGTTCTTATTTTAACATTTTCACTACTTTTTCTTCAGATTTCTGAAACTATTCCTTGTTAACTGCCAGCTCTTATATCTTACTGTTACCCCAGAATTCTTTCTTGAGCTCACCTACTTCTGTGCATTAATTACTATATATGATGATGACCTCCAAACCTTATTTTCCACCCAAACCTCTGTCATGAGCTTCAAACCACTAAGCCTCTGTAGGATCTCTCTATCTGGATATCCCACAGACCTTTCACATTCAACATGTCCTACATGTCTGAAATTAAATAAGTTTTGTTGTCCCTCTCCAACAGACAGTTAATATAGAAAGGGCTATTATCTAAGTCATTTGTTTACTCTTATTCTCAGCAAATGAGCTGAAATATGTATGTGTCAATGCACAGTTAAAATTTGTTCTCAGATATTTTTCTTTCTTTAGTCTGGTACTTTTTATTTTTCTAGTAGTATAATATTAGGACTGTTTATAATTTCCAAAATTCTGTTTAGTACCAGGACTTTAATATTGAATGTAGACACAAATAAATATATACTAATATTGCATGTTGAATAGACCTAAATTATAGAATACATTTGCTATCTACATTTGTCTACCTTGATAAATCATTGTAATTACATTTTAAACAAGTGAAACTTACCATTTTTATGTAATAGAATTTTTCATCTTTTCAAAGTAGAAAGAATATCTTAGTTTTCAGAAAAATGTAACATAAAACATACAAAGAAATGACAGTCATTGAAAAAATAGCCAAACTTCGTCATATTTATTTTTTACATAAAAATTTCACTTATAATCTTGCTTAATACACTTTAACATTTTCTTTTTTTTTTCACTTTAACATTTTCAACTAAATATTTCGAAAAACATAACAGTGGTTTTCTTTAACCAAGTTTGCATTTTCCTTGAACTTTGAGTAATAATCATGTAAATAGCATGAGAGGGCAGTTTGAGTTAGAAGCCTCTTCAGCAATTTGCTTACCTTATAAAAAAAATCTTCTTCATATGGGGGAATTATTAAGCTGCATAAACAAATAAAAATTGGTTGTTAATGTTGCAAACATTCAAACAAAGAAGTTGAAAAAATTATTGAAATTTTCTAGGTAAGTTTTTATATTTAATCAACCCCAGAAAACAGCTGATGCATAAAAGTGTGTTAGTGTAATTTGTTCATTTTGAAATCCTTAAGCTTAATTAGATTTTTTTCAAACACTTAATTTATGGAAAAACAGTAGGGGTTTTTTTTGGATTTTAATTTTGTTTGATGTCTTTTGTTCAAAGGTACATAAAAAGAAATTTTTCCCTTTATAATAATTTCTTTCAACTCTTAAAATAAGTTATGTTAAGGATTCCCTTTGTTGATATATTGATATAATGCTATTGCCTTTACTTGGATTATATTAAATCTAATGGATTTATTTCTAACTAGTTATTCTTTTCTGTTAGACATCTACTTGAATGTTTGAAGATCCTGAGAAAGGCAGTTTTTAAATTCATTGCTGTGAATATCATGACAATGAATATGCTTGTGTAGTCATGTATTCTATGGATGGTTGCTTGTACATCACCTAGCCAAAATATCTTTTGTCTTGCTTGTTCCCAAAGTTATCTCTTCCTTTTGTAAAAGAGTTTGGAATTCATGAGGGTAAAATCAGCATTCACAGGAATAGTTTAGAGAAAACAAAGCTAGAAATAAGAAAATAAACTGAGAAGTTTCTGTGATGTTTGTATAATTTATGTGTATGTCAGGTACAAAGCATCCTTATAGGTATTCTGTTTCATACACCTGACCTTGGGACACTTTCAAATGGAGATTATTGAATTTGATTGTACATTATTTCTCAATTCTTATTTTGACATAATTGTCATTCTTAATTGTGGCTATTTTGGAAATGCCAAAGCTGATAAACTTCCTATTGCTGTTAATTACCCATCTAAGAGACCTTAGGTTTTGTCTTTTTTTGGATAATGGTAAACTCTAACCATCCACAGGGAGAAGAGAACTTTTTTTGGATGTGTTTAATATTTATTGAACACCCATGATATACATATTAAATAAGAATGCAGATTCTTTGTCCTCAAGTTTCTTTTTTGTTACTTATTGAGACCAAATTGAAGTAAAAGAACCATATCACAAACAAGGTTGATTTTTAGAACATTTTATGACTTTGTTCTAAACAGATAATGCTTAGGTATGAACTGTTAACTCTCAAACTATGTTATTACTAATGGTAGAATTTTTTTTAAATTGAATGACTGAACCAGTATATACTTATCTGATATTTAAAAATTTTAATTACTTTAAAATTTTCCTAAACACAACACCCAATGTCTGTGTTTCTATATCTAACCTACAGTCATGAAAACAAGATGATTGTTTAAATTTTTTTTTTGTTTTCTTGAGTACTCAGAAATCTTTCCACATTTAATTCACAACAAATTCTACATGTCCGACTAGTAAACAGTGCTGTAAATTCCCAAGCTTTTTTTTTTTACACAAATAGTTTATTGTCAAATTAGTTTCCACATGACACTCAGTGCTCATCCCCACAAATGTCCTCCTCCATGCCCATCCCCCCCCACATCCATCAGTCCTCAGTTTTTGTCAGCATTCAAGAGTCTCTCATGGTTTGCCTCTCTCCCTTTCCCCCACCATTTCCGCCCTTCTTCTCCCCCTTGGTCCTCCGTCAAGTTCCTCCTAATCCTCCTATACGTGCACACATATGATATTTGTCTTTCTCTGCCTGACTTATTTCGCTCAGCATAACACCCTCAAGGTCCATCCATGTTGCTACACATGGCCAGATTTCATTGTTTCTCATTGCCATGTAGTATTCCATGGTATAGATAAACCACATCTTCTTGATCCATTCATCTGTTGATGGACACTTAGGCTCTTTCCACGTTTTAGCTATTGTGGAGAGTGCTGCTATGAACATTGGGGTACATGTGCTCCTATGCATCAGCATTTCTGTATCCCTTGGGTAAATTCCTAGCAGTGCTATTGCTGGGTCCTAGGGGAGTTCTATTGTTAGTTTCCTGAGGAACCTCCACACTGTTTTCCAGAGGCGCTGTACCAGTTTACATTCCCACCAACAGTGTAGGAGGGTGCCCGTTTCTCCACATCCTCGCCAGCATCTAGAGTTCTCTGATTGGCTCATTGTAGCCACTCTGACTGGCGTGAGGTGGTATCTCAGTGTGGTTTTGATTTGTATTTCCCTGATGAGGAGCGATGCTGAGCATCGTTTCATGTGTCTGTTGGCCATCTGGATGTCCTCTTTGGAGAAGTGTCTGTTCATATCTTCTGCCCATTTCTTCACTGGGTTGTTTGTTTTTCGGGCGTGTAGTTTGGTGAGTTCCTTGTAGATTCTGGATATCAACCCTTTATCTGATATGTCATTTGCAACTATCTTTTCCCATTCCGTTGGTTGCCTATTAATTTTCTGGGTTGTTTCCTTGGCTGTGCAGAAGCTTTTAATCTTGATGAGGTCCCAACAGTTTATTTTTGCTCTTGATTCCCTTGCTTTTGGGGATGTGTCAAGTAAGAAGTTGCTGTGGTGGAGGTCAAGGAGGTTGTTTCCTGCTTTCTCCTCTAGGGTGTTGATAGTTTCCTGTCTCATGTTCAGGTCCTTTATCCATTTTGAGTTTATTTTTGTGCATGGTGTGAGAAAATGATCTAGTTTCATTCTTCTGCATGTTGCTGTCCAGTTCTCCCAACACCATCTGTTAAAAAGGCTGTCTTTTTTCCATTGGATATTCTTTCCTGCTTTGTCAAAGATCAGTTGGCTGTATATTTTGGGTCCACTTCTGAGTTCTCAATTCTGTTCCATTGGTCTATGTGTCTGTTTTTGTGCCAATACCATACTGTCTTGATGATGACAGCTTTGTAGTAGAGGCTAAAGTCTGGGATGGTGATCCCTCCCGTTTTGGTTTTATTTTTCAGGATTACTTTGGCTATTCGGGGTCTTTTGTGGTTCCATACAAATTTTTGGATAGTTTGTTCTAGTTTTGAGAAGTATGCTGGTGCAATTTTGATTGGAATTGCATTGAATGTGTAGAGTGCCTTAGGTAGTAATGACATCTTAACTATATTTATTCTTCCTATCCATGAGCATGGAATGTTTTTCCATTTCTTTGTGTCTTCTTCAATTTCCTTCATAAGTTTTCTATAGTTTTCATCATACAGATCTCTTGTATCCTTGGTTAGGTTTATTCCGAGGTATTTTATGGTTTTTTGTGCAATTGTGAACGAGATCAGTTTCTTGATTTCTCTTTCTGTTGCTTCATTGTTGGTGTATAAAAATCCAACCGATTTCTGTACGTTGATTTTGTACCCTGCAACTTGGCTGAATTCTTGGATCAGTTCCAGTAGGCTTCTGGTGGAGTCTGTCGGGTTTTCAATGTAGAGTATCATGTCATCTGAGAAGAGTGAAAGTTTGACTTCCTCTTTGCCAATTCTGATGCCTTTGATTTCCTTTTGGTGTCTGATGGCTGATGCTAGGACTTCCAGCACTATGTTAAACAACAGTGGTGAGAGTGGACATCCCTGTCGTGTTCCTGATCTCAGGGGGAAAGCTCTCAGTTTTTCCCCGTTGAGGATGATGTTAGCTGAAGGCTTCTCATAGATGGCTTGGATGATGTTTAAGTAGGTTCCTTCTATCCCAACGTTAGAGTCTTTATTAAGAAGGGATGCTGTATTTTGTCAAATGCTTTTTCTGCATCTATTGACAGGATCATATGGTTTTTATCTTTTCTTTTATTGATATGATGTATCACATTGATTGATTTGCGAATATTGAACCAGCCCTGTAACCCAGGAATGAATCCCACTTGATCTTGGTGGATGATTCTTTTTATGTGCTGCTGGATTCGATTTGCAAGGATCTTGTTGAGAATTTTTGCATCCGTATTCATCAAGGATATTGGCCTGTAGTTCTCTTTTTTTGCTGGATCTCTGTCTGTCTTGGGAATCAAAGTGATGCTGACTTCATAAAATGAGTCCGGGAGTTTTCCTTCGATTTCTATTTTTTGGATTAGCTTGAGAAGAATTGGGATTAATTCTGTTTTAAATGTCTGGTAGAATTCCCCAGGGAAGCCATCAGGTTCTTATTTGTTGGGAGATTTTTGATCACTGATTCAATTTCTTCACTCGTTATGGGTCTGTTCAGGTTTTCTATTTCTTCCCGTGTGAATTTTGATAGTGAGTGTGTGTTTAGGAATTTGTCCATTTCTTCTAAGTTGTCCAATTTGTTGGGATATAATTTTTCATAGTATTCCCTGATAATTGCTTGTATTTCTGAGGGGTTGGTTGTAATAAGTCCATTTTCATTCATAATTTTGTCTATTTGGGTGCTCTCTCTTTTCTTTTGGATAAGTCTGGCTAGAGGTTTGTCAATTTTGTTTACTTTTTCAGGAAACCAACTCTTGGTTTCATTGATCTGTTTAATTGTTTCTTTGGTCTCTATGTTGTTTATGTCTGCTCTAATTTTTACTATTTCTCTTCTTCTACTAGGTTTAGGGCATTCTTGTTGCTCTGCCTCTAGTTCCTTTAGCTGAGCTGATAGGTTTTGGACTTGCACATTTTCTAATCTCTTGAAGTAGGCCTGGAGAGCAATGTACTTTCCTCTTAGGACTACCTTTGCCGCATCATATAGCTTTTCAATTGTTGTCTTTTCATTTTCATTTGTTTCCATATATTTTTAAATTTCATCTCTAATTACCTGATTGGCCCTTTCATTCTTTAGAAGGGTGTTCTTTAACCTCCATGTTTTTGGAGGTTTTCCAGACTTCTTCCTGTAATTGATTTCAAGTTTCAAAGCATTATGATCTGACAGTGTGCATGGTATGATCTCAATCCTTTTATATTTAGTGAGGGCTACTTTATGTCCCAGTATGTGATCTATCTTGGAGAATGTGCCATGCACACCTGAGAAGAAAGTAAATTCCCTGGCCTCAGGATGTAAAGTTCTAAACATATCTGTCACATCCATCTGGTCCAATTTGTCTTTCAAGTCCATTATTTCTTTAGTGATTTTCTGTCTGGTTGACCTATCCATTGCTGTAAGCGGAGTATTAAAGTCCCCTGCTATTAGCACATTCTTATCTATAAGCTTGTTTCTGTTTGTGATTAATTGTTTTAGATATTTAGGTGCTCCATAATTCGGTGCGTAGACATTTATGATTGTTAGTTCTTCCTGATGGATGGACCCTGTAATTATTATGTAATGCCCTTCTTCATCTCTTGTTATTGTCTTTAATTTAAAGTCCAGTTTGTCTGATATAAGTATCGCTACTCTGGCTTTCTTTTGATTTCCTGTAGCATGATATATATTTCTCCATCCCCTTACTTTTAATCTGAAGGTATCTTCCCGTCTAAAATGAGTTTCTTGTAGACAGCATATAGATGGATTTTGTTTTTTAATCCATTCTGCTACCCTATGTCTTTTGATTGGAGCATTCAGCCCATTTACATTCAGTGTTATTATTGAAATATGTGGGTTTAGAGTCTTTGTATCTTTTGTAGGGTTCAGGTTTGTGGTGGTGCCTCTGGTATCTTTGTTCCTTGCAACCTTTCCTTCAGAGCGTCCCCCTCAGGATTTTTTGTAGGGCTGGCTTAGTGGTGACAAATTCTTTCAATTTCTGCTTATTTGGAAAGGTTTTTATCTCTCCTTCTATTTTGAATGACAGGCTTGCTGGATAGAGGATTCTTGGCTACATGTTTTTTTTTCTTTTTCTTTTTCTTTTTTTTTTTTTTTACAAATAGTTTATTGTCAAATTAGTTTCCACATAACACCCAGTGCTCATCCCCACAAGTGTCCTCCTCCATGTCCATCCCTCCTCCCCCCCACATCCATCAGTCCTCAGTTTTTGTCAGCATTCAAGAGTCTCTCATGGTTTGCCTCTCTCCCTTTCCCCCACCATTTCCCCACTTCTTCTCCCCCTTGGTCCTCAGTTAAGTTCCTCCTAATCCTCCTGTACGTGCACACATATGATATTTGTCCTTCTCTGCCTGACTTATTTTGCTCAGCGTAACACCCTCAAGGTCCATCCATGTTACTACACATGGCCAGATTTCATTGTTTCTCATTGCCATGTAGTATTCCATGGTATAGATAAACCACATCTTCTTGATCCATTCATCTGTTGATGGACACTTAGGCTCTTTCCATGGTTTAGCTATTGTGGAGAGTGCTGCTATGAACGTTGGGGTACATGTGCTCCTATGCATCAGCATTTCTGTATCCCCTGGGAAAATTCCTAGCAGTGCTATTGCTGGGTCATAGGGGAGTTCTATTGTTAGTTTCCTGAGGAACCTCCACACTGTTTTCCAGAGGGGCTGTACCAGTTTGCATTCCCACCAACAGTGTAGGAGGTGCCCGTTTCTCCACAGCCTCGCCAGCATCTAGAGTTCTCTGATTTGCTCATTTTAGCCACTCTGACTGGCGTGAGGTGGTATCTCAGTGTGGTTTGATTTGTATTTCCCTGATGAGGAGCGATGCTGAGCATCGTTTCATGTGTCTGTTGGCCATCTGGATGTCCTCTTTGGAGAAGTGTCTGTTCATATCTTCTGTATTGGCTGCATGTTTTTACTGTTCATCACATTGAAGATCTCCTGCCATTCCTTTCTCGCTGGCCAAGTTTCAGTAGATAGGTCTGTCACCACTGTGATAGGTTTCCCTTTGTATGTTAGGGCTCTTTTCTCCCTAGATGCTTTCAAAATTCTTTCTTTGTCCTTGTATTTTGCCATTTTTACTATGATATGTCGTGCAGAAGATTGATTCAAGTTACATCTGAGGGGAGTCCTCTGAGCCTCTTGTATTTCCACTTTTACTTCCTCCCCCAGGTCGGGGAAGTTCTCTGCTATAATTTGTTCCAGGACTCCTTCAGCACCTTTCCCTCTCTCTTCCTCTTCTGGGATTCCTATGATACTGATATTGTTACGTTTGACCGTATCACTGAGCTCTCGAATTCTTCTTTCCTGTTCCTGGATCAGTTTGTCTTTTTTTTGGTCAGCTTCTTGTTTTTCTATAATGGTGTCTTCTAAATCACTTATTCTCCTTTCTGCCTTTTCAATCCATGCATTGGAGGCCTCTAATTTATTATGGATCTCATTTATCGCATTTTTAATTCTTCATGCCTATTTTTATTTCCCATTCTGTCTGTAGCCATAGTTTCCTTGATGTCCCCTATGTTTTTTTCAAGCCCAGCTATTAATTTTACCATTATTATTCTAAACTCTTGTTTAGTTATGCTGCTGATATCTGTTTTGAGCAGTTCATTAGCTGTCATTTCTTCTTGGAGTTTCTTTGGAGGAGAGGTCTTTCTTTTCATCATTTTAGTTAGCTTTCCGGCTTTTGTTGGTTTTAAAGACCTGTTATGCTCTCTGTTTCTATGAGCGCTGCTATATCCAAGAAGACTCTTTGACTTTCCAGGGCCTATCCTTTCAGAGAGTGTTTTTTGAATGGTATCTCTTGGTCTCTCTTGTTGGGACCTTGGTTATTTTATTTTCCTATTCGTAGTGATATTTGGGACTCTCTACCTTGTGTACTCTAGCTTGTTTCTTGAGGTAGCCCTGGAAAAGAAAACAGACAGACAAATACACAGGGAGCAGGAGCACAAAAATGCACAGGCTAATTCAACTAACATGCAAAGCGAGAGGGAAAACGAAAAAGTTAAGAGCAAAGATGGAGGAGGGAGGGCGAATAATATGGAGTATAAAATACAAAAAAGGGTCAAAAAGGGGAAAAGAAAAGGAAAGAAGAAGAAAACTGATGGACAAAGAACGGTTAAAGTATATACCCGGATTTCCCAGCTACAGTTAAATAGCCGTGTGTATGCAGAGCTAGTTGAAAAGCATAGAGAAAGAGAGAGAAGGCAGGGCGGGATGAGGCAAAATTGGAAATAGAATGAATAGGCAGAAGGGATAAGAAGCTTTTTTCAAAGAGGTAAAGGGTAGAATATGGTTGGATAGGTGAGAGAAGGGTGCTGGAATTATCCAGAGAAACTATATAGTGTAATTACTCCTGAGAGAAAAAGATGAAAATGTCGGTAGGTGTAGAATTTACATTTACAGAATGCACTTGTTGTGATTGTTTAAGCAAGCTGACGACCAGAGTTAATCAGGTCATTGTTCTGGGGAAAAAAGAGAGAAAAGAGAAAGAAGAAGAAAAAAAGAAAGAGAAAAAAATGGGAAAGAAAAAAAAGGAGCAGGGCACCTCTCAGGCAGGGATGGGCGTGGCGTGATCCAATGCCTCAGGCGGGACCTCTGCCTTGGTGGTTGTGGGGAGGAGAGTGACGGTGCTCCTGTCCCTTCTTGAACCAAGCGCTGCACCTTGCTTTTTTGGGCGTGTAAACTCCCCGTCCCGGGGGCGCAGCCGAAGTTGGTTGCACTCTTCAACCCAGGCCAGTTCCAATCTCCAAATTCCAGTCTGTGTGCCCCGCTGAAATTGCCTTAGACACCGCTTCCCAGGCAACCCCTTCGGGCAATTCCAGGCCCCCTGCGGAGCTCTGGGAGTGTAGTCAGAATCGCTGCTTCCTTCTCTGGGTCAGGCTGGCGAGCATGGGCCGGGGCTTGCCTGCCGGGTGCTTGTATCCCGAGCCCGCTGGAGTGAGGAGACCGGGTCCCTCTATGGCTCGTCACCCGAAACACGAACTCACAGGCTAATTTCCCAGTTTTTAATTCTTTGCCTTCCCTCTCAAGTTCCAGCCAGCCAGGACCGCGGACCACCGGTGCCGACGCCCGGTGTCCGCGTGGCTCTTTCAGGGGCCCCAGCCGACCTGGAGCTACAATGGCGGCAGGTGCGCCACCACTCTCAAGGCCAGCTGCCAGGAGCCAGTACAAAGAAGCAATTTGTGTGTACAGCCACCCCACCACCCCGGAACCAGTTTGTGTGAGGGGACCTGGTGTGCAGGTATTTGGCAAGTACGGTCTTTCTATGCACCAAGTGCAGGTTTTTCCCCCCCGAGCGGAGGTTTTTCTGTTTTGGACTCTCTCCTTTTCCCTTCTCACTCCCCGTAGAGGGTAGAGGGGGATCGCCTCCCACCCTGGAGTCTCCGATCCGGCCCGATTTTATCTTCCCCGGTTCGCACTTACGTTAGAAGGCTCTCTCAGTGGATTCTGCGTCCTTTTTCTCCCAGTCTCTCAGGTTTTGTAAGGTTTCCAATGGCTTCAGATCTTTTCTGTGTGATGTATGGGCGCGAGTGCAAGTACGGAGCTCCTTACTTCTCCGCCATCTTGCCCCCTCTCCTCCCAAGCTTTATTTAAAGGGTGATTTAAAATCTGAAGGGAAGTGGTTAAACAATTACAATAATTATGGATTA
Source organism: Proteles cristata cristata (assembly GCA_017311185.1). Classification (NCBI taxonomy): domain Eukaryota; kingdom Metazoa; phylum Chordata; class Mammalia; order Carnivora; family Hyaenidae; genus Proteles; species Proteles cristata. The sequence continues at coordinate 13,049 of JAESUZ010002440.1, read as the reverse complement.
TATTTCAATAATTAAATATACTACTAACATTGTTTTTTAAATGATTCCTATAGAATTAAAAACAATTTACCTTTGGGATTCAGTAAAGATAACTTTTTATATAAAGAGAGAAAAAGACAAAAGGCAGCATGGGTAGAAAAGTGAGATGCTATGCAAGTTGGAGAAGCAAAAGGCTGAAATTACATAACTATATTTTGGAAGAAATAAAACTAATTTCAACAAAATCTTGTTGGATGTTTGTTGTGGTTGCATGCATACTGAAATTATATAATGACATTTCTGGTAGGTGGCAGCCAAGTAGCGTGAAAACTAGTAGCTATGTGATGGGAGAACTATGGATTAACAGTCAGGAGGGAATTTGAAGTTTTGTTCTTTTTTGATTCATTTTGCATTCTGTCACATTGGTATATTCTGTCTTGATGTGATATATTTCTTTTTTTCTTTTTTTTTTATTTATTTCTAGGAGAGAGAGAGAGACAGCGTGAGCAGGGGAGGGTCAGAGAGAGAGGGAGTCACAGACTGAAACGGGCTCCAGGCTCTGAGCTGGCAGTCAGCACAGAGCCTGACGCGGGGCTCAAACCCACGAATCGCGAGATCATGACCTAAGCGAAAGTCGGACGCTTAACCGACTAAGCCACCCAGGCGCCCCTTGATGTGATATATTTCTTATTGTAGAGATAAATCCTTGAGCAATTACTATGGTTTCCTTTGCTATCATGGTAGGAGTCTCTGGGACAATTCTTATCCCAAAGCCAGAGAATCCCAGACCAAATGCTACTTTGTTTTTTAATCAACAAAATGTCACTTAAGATGGCTGAAGCTTACAGTTTTACATATGAACAGTGACTTATTTGTCTAGGTTATAAGAAGGCAGTTTGAGTTTAGGAGTTAGTGCTTTGTTGGAAAGGTAAAGAGTGACATGGGCTCTTAGCTGTATGTTTTTTTAAAGGGTTGGTAAGTTGCTTGTGCCTGGGTAGCCTGTACCTCTTACTACACTTCTGGTGTACCTGGGATCTGATGTACCTGGGATGACTAGTCCCTGAGTGCCTGGCCTCTCTTGTTAAGAATCAGTATCGTCCCAAAGAAAGTACGTAATTTTTTCCTCTCTATCTCCCTTTTGTTTTTAGAAACTCAGCATTTGCCTTAGATCACCAGTAACTTCTTTTCTCTATTTGTAGCTTTTCCTTTTTTACTTTTCAGTAAAAAGGTGGGGTTGACATGAGATAGCCTACAATAAATAGTAGGTTCTAGAAGAATTATTATGTCCTACTAAAATTATTGTGGGATAGCATAAATTCATATTAATGTTATGTTGACAGTGTGTTTTGGGGCAAGATAAAAACCTCATACCCAGAGAATTAAGCATAAAAGTCCTTTCTGTATACACATAATGTCAGTGAAAAATCTTTGTAGAAACTGCAAATAAAAACGTGCTCTAATAGATTATTGATTTGGGTTTTCTTTGGGTGTATTGGTAATTTGTTATGAATAGACTTTTGCTAAATCAAGTAACTGTAGAATATCTTGGATTAAAATAGATGTGTGATTTTATGTGAAGTTTCAGAAACAGCTGTAGTATTTACAGATTTTTCAGGGGTGTACTAGAACCCGCTTGCACTGGCTCATGAGAGCAGATTGTTAACATTTCTGGAATTTTGTGTGCTGGCTGTTCAACACAGACATTATTCAAAATTAAATCATATAAACTTATAATTAAGCTATATTAAAGCTCAAATACTCAAAATTCATTACTTCCTAATTACTTACATTTTACTATTTTCTGTGCTCTTGATGCTGTTTATGCCTGTTGTATCTGTGTGGTAGAAACACTGTACAATGGTGGGCTACTGTGTATCTCTTCCTAAGTCCCTGTTTCATGTTAGTAGCTTGAACTTGGTCCTGGTGGAGTATTTCTACCACAGAAATTGGCAAATGCTACAAATCAGGGCTTGATATTTTATTGATTGCGCTTAACGTGATGGAGAAAACGATAATGCACATTGTGTCCATAGTCATTATGTTCTTAATAGCACAAAAATTGCAGAAATATTCTTTCAGTATTCCAAAACTATAATCCAGTCAACATTCGTGGAATTATAATCAGTGAGTCAGTTGATAAACATTTATCAGCACACCATTGGTATAAGTTAATTAAACTTTGTTAATTTTTTTGTTAACAAATTAGGATTTAACATAAGTACTTTTTTAAATGTTTTATTTATTTCTGAGGTATATATATATATATATATATATATATATATATATATATATAGAGAGAGAGAGAGAGAGAGAGAGAGAGAGACAACGTGAGCAGGGGAGGGTCAGAGAGAGAGTGAGATACAGAATCTGAAACAGGCTCCAGGCTCTGAGCTGGCTGTCAGCACAGAGCCCGATGCGGGGCTCGAACCCATGAACCTTGAGATCATGACCTGAGCCGAAGTTGGACATTTAACCTACTGAGCCACCCAGTCACCCCTTAACATGAGCGCTTTAAATCTAAGCTACATAAATGGCTATAAAATATATTTTTATTCATCGAATATCTTCCCAGAACATGAGGTATAGTTATGCACTTATAATAAAACCCTAGCTTGTAGTTTTCTTACATTTTACTTCAATAAAAGCTGGCTTATAGTTTTTTTAAATGTTAATATCCTCTACAGCCGTTGTTCTTCTTTGTAGAAGTTCTCTCAATGATCAAATTAACAGACACTTTAAAAACAATGACAAAAAAAAGTGAGTTGTATCTTAGAGATGGTGATTCCATAGATTTATGGAAGGCCTAAGAACCTACATTTTATGAATCTACCCTGGTGGTACCAATCATTAGCCAGGCCTAAGAATTACTGTATTTCCAATGCCTTTTTGAATACTTGAGGATCTTTTACTTGAAAGAAGTAAAATATAAAAGAAAGAAGCTGTTTATATTTTGATTTTAATGACACTGTTGCATATCTCATGTTGTGCTGTTTGAATGTCCTGAGTAATATACTTTGAAGATTTTTTTAGTTCATCACTGTTTTTTATTGTTATTTTTGTTTTGTTTTTGTTTTTAAATTTACTTAAAGAGAGAGAGAAAGAGGGAGAAAGAGAGCAGGCACACACACACATGTGTACATGGAGAAGTGGCAGAGAGAGCACAGTAGAGAGAACCCCAAACCATGAGATCATGACTTGAGCCTAAATCAAGAGTCAGACACTTAACCAACTGAGCCACCTGGGAGCCCCAACCAGGGTTTTATTTTAAAGAGTGTTTTAATTTTTAAGTAATCTATGCACCCCATGTGTGACTTGAGCCCACAACCCCCAGATCAAGAGTCACGTGCTCCACCAACTGAGTCAGCCAGGCTCCCCTAGTTCTTTATTAAGTTTTACCCAAATGAAGTATTAGTACAAATGACAATAATCTGAAGGTTTATTTTCTTGTCTTGACTCTCATTTTAGGGTTCTGTTACCTTGCATGTGTAATTCTTTCTCTTTAAAAGTCTCCATTTTCTCATTCATAAAATGAGATTATACTATATAATCTTTAAGGTGGAAGAGATGATTGACTAAAACATTACCTTCTTTCTTAGGGATTTATTTATCACTGCTGCTTCTGAGTCCACTGAATTATCTTATCCCACACAGAAAATTGCAATGATTGTAATTTGTCTCTTTTACTTGTTTCTTTCTCTGTGGAATGGGGATAATGATAGTACCTATCCTCATAGTGTTATTTTGGAGTTTCAGTGGGTAAATTTGTTAGTATTTAAGAGAATTTGTTGTACAAAGACAAGTTATATAAATATTAGCTGCTATTCTCTTTTCCCTTTTTTTCCCTACCTCTACTTTCCTTGGGGGGTAAATGGTAAAGATCTACCCAGTTCCTACTAAACTACCACCCTTTTTCTTCTTAACAAGTAGAGTAGTAAGAAATATCCATTAAAGGTGCGGTACAGTTCCGTAAGTTGTTTTTTTTTTAATGTTTTTTATTTATTTTTGAGATAGAGATAGAGGCAGCCTGGGCAGGGGAGGGTCAGAGAGGGAGGGAGTCACAGAATCTGAAACAGGCTCCAGGCTCTGAGCTATTCCTCAGCACAGAGCCCGATGCAGGGCTTGAACCCACAAACCGTGAGATCATGACCTGAGCCGAAGTTGGACGCTTAACTGACTGAGCTACCCATGTGCCCCCCGTAAGTTTTTAACAAATTATGAAGAACTTTAAAGTGTCTTGGAAAGATTTCTATTTCTAGCAACAAGGCAGATGAAAACCTCAAAAATTCTTCTGCTACAGAATATTCAGTAGTATTGAATAAAACATAACTTAAAAAAAAGTCCACCTTAGATTTCAAGAGAGTAAGGAAAATATCTGAGAGGATACAGACACCCACGTATTTCTTTTTAATAAATGATTTTTACATATATTAAGTGAGATTGGCTTTTTTTTTCTTTTTTTTTTTTTTTTCCTTTCTTGACCTGGCCTCCTCTGAGTTTGGTATCAGATTATGCTAGCCTCTTATAAAGAACTGAGGCATTTTCCTTCTTTCTCTGTTCTCTTAAATAGATTATAACACAGGTTATCTGTTCCTGTGTGTCCTGGAAAATGTACTGTTAGATTTTCAGGGCTCAGTGGCATTTTTGTGTTTTAAAAAAATTTTTTGAAGTTTATTTTCAGAGAGACAGAGACTGTGTGGGGGAGGGGCAGAGAGGGACAAAGAGAAAGAATCCCGAACAGGCCACTGACTTCCAGCACAGAGCCCCATGTGGGGCCTGAACTCACGAACCGTGAGATCATGCCCTGAGCCGAAATTAAATGTTGGACACTTAACCGACTGAGCCACCCAGACACCCCTTTATTGGCTTTTTTTTTTAATGTTTTATTTTTTTCTGAGAGAGAGAGAGAGAGAGCAGGGAACGGTCAGAGAGAGAGGGAAATACAGATTCCAAAACAGCTTCAGGCTCTGAGCTAGCTGTCAGCACAGAACCCGACGTGGGGCTCAAACCCACTAACTGTGAGATCATGACCTGAGCTGAAGTCGGTCGCTTAACCGACTGAGCCACCCAGGCACCCCTCATTGGCATTTTTTAAAGGAAGATTTTTGACTATGAATTTAATTTAACAGTTGTAGCTCCTATTTAGTTTCTTTTTGCAGCTTCTATTTCTGCTTCTTTGATCCATTTTTATAATTCATGCATGTGGAAAATTGGTTTAAGTTTTCAAATTTATTGACACAATTGTTCATAATATTTTCTGATACTCTTAAATATGTTTGTAGATTTTTTTTAAGTTTATTTATTTATGGGAGGGGGGAGGTAGGAGAGGGGCAAAGAAAGAGATAGAGAATCCCAAGCAGGCCCCATGCTGTCAGTCTGGAGCCTGATGCCGGGCTCGATCCCATAAACTGTGAGATGATTACCTGAGCTGAAATTAAGAGTTGGATGTTGGGGTGCTTGGGTGGCTCAGTCGGTTAAGCGTCCGACTTCGGCTCAGGGCATGATCTCGCGGTTCGTGGGTTCAAGCCCCGCGTCAGGCTCTGTGCTGACAGATAGCTCAGAGCCTAGAGCCTGTTTTAGATTCTGTGTCTCACTCTCTCTGACCCTCCCCTGCACATACTGCATCTCTCTCTCCCAGAAATAAATAAAACATTAAAAAAAAAAAAAAAGAGTTGGATGTTTAACCAGTTGAGCCAACGACATGCCCCTATTTGTAGATATTTAATTTTGTTTATATATACTAGTCTTTTATTTATTTTTAAATGTCTGTTTATTTAGGGAGAAAGAGAGCATGAGCAAGAGAGAGGCAGAGAGAGAGAGGGAGAAAGAATCCCAAGCAGGCTCTGTCCTGTCAGTACAGAACCCCATACAGGTTTCTGAGTCACAAACCATGAGATCATATCCTGAGACAAAATCAAGAATCAGTACTTAACTGAATGAGCCACCTAGGCACCATTATACTAACCTTTTTTTTTTTTTTAATGTTTTATTTATTTCTAGGAGAGAGACAGAGAGAGAGACAGCACGAGCAGGGAGGGTCAGAGAGAGAGTCACAGACTGAAACAGGCTCCAGGCTCTGAGCTGGCAGTCAGCACAGAGCCCGACGCGGGACTCGAACCCACGAACCGCGAGATCATGACCTAAGTGAAAGTCGGACGCTTAACCGACTAAGCCACCCAGGCGCCCCATAACCTTTTAAAACTTAACCAATTAATGACAAATTTGTCTATAATTCTTTTAAAACACCCAGCTTTTAATTTTATAGTTTCTTCTTATTTACTTACATTTCATTACACATTTATTCTCCTCTTGTTATTTCATGTATTTTACTTTGTTTTCTCTCCTTGATGGTGTTATTTTTATAATTTCTTAATTAAATTTTAGATAATTTCTATTGTGAATTCTTCTTTCATCCATGAGTTATTTTGAGGGTTTTTTCTTTAATTCCTAAATTTATTAGGAAACTTGGTTTGGTGTTCTTTTTATTCCTGATTTCTCATTTCTAACTTTATGGCAAGTGTTAGTTTCCTATTCCTGTTTTAATAAATTACCAGAAATTTAGTGGCTTACAACAACACAAATTTATTATCTTATAGTTCTCAATGCCAGAAATCCACAATTACTTTCTCTGGGCTAAAATCAAGATATTAGCAATGTTATGTTCCTTTTGGAGGCTCTAAGGGAGAATCTCTTGTCTTCTTTTTTGTAGCTTCTAGTGGTTTTTGACTCCTTTTTCCATCTCCAAGTCTCTTTGATTCTTAAACCTTTGCGTCTACATAAAGATGACCAACAGACATATGAAAAAATGCTCAATATCACTCACCATCAGGGTAATACATATCAAAACTACAATGAACTATCACCTCTTATCTATCAGAACTGCTAAAATTAACAACACAGGAAACAACAGGTGTTAGCCATGATGTGGACAATGAGAACCTTCTTACACTGTTGGTGGGAATGCAAACTGCAAAACCGTATAGAGGTTCCTCAAAAAGTTAAAGATAGAACTACCCTATGATCAGGTAATCACACTACCAAGTATTTACCCAAAGGATACAAAAATAGTATTTAAGAGATAATATGCACCCTGATGTTTACAGCAGCATTATCTACAATAGCCAAATTATTAAAAGAGCCAAAATGTCCACTGACTGATGAATAGATAAAGAAGATGTGGCATATATATGCAATGGAATATTACTCAAGCATAAAAAGAATGAAATCTTGCCATTTGTAGAGACATGGATGGAGCTAGAGAGTATTATGTTAAGTAAAGTAAGTCAGAGAAAGACAAATATATGATTTCACTCCTGTGGACTGTAAGAAACAAAACAAACAATCATAGGGGAAAGAGAGAGGAAAACCAAGAAGTAGATATTTAGCTTTAGAGAAGAAACTAACAGTTACCAAAGGGGGGAGGGTTGGGCTAAATAGGCGGTAGGGATTAAGGAGTGCATTTGTTGTGATGAGCACCAGGTGCTGTGGATGATCACTAAACTGTATGCCTGAAACTAATATTACATTGTATGTTAAGTCACTAGAATTTATATAAAAACTTTAAAAAAAAAAACACACAACCCAGGAACCTCTGCTTCTGTCATTCTGTCTTCTTCTGTGACCCTTGTGCCTCCCAGTGTGATTACATTGATCTAGCACAGCCTTCTGGAGGCCCTTAATTTAGTCCCATCTGCAAAGTTCTTTTGCCATGTAAGGCAACACAAATTCCAGAGATTAGTACCTGGACATATTTGGAGGGCCATTGTTCTGCCTATCACAGGCACTATGGCTCGAGTGTGTTCATATGGCATACACTCTTTGGTTTTTGTTAAGATTGTCTTCGTAGTCTTGCATGTGGTTTATTTTTATTAAGATTCCACATGTGCTTGAAAAGAATCTGGTTGTATGTAGTTTTCTGTAAGATCATATTGACAGGATCAAACTTGCTAAATACACTGCTTATAACTTCTAAATGTTCACTGATTTTTTTTTTCTTTAGTAGATTTGGAGAGAGGTATGCTAAGATACCCCAATTTTAGTCAATATTAGTATGTTTTTACTTATAATTCTATTTTCTGTCTGTATTAATACTGCTATGCCAACTTTGTTTTGATTAATGTTTGACTGGTATCTTTATCTCTTTATTTACTTTCTGTGTTGTAATGCTTTAAGTAAATCTCTTATATATAGCTTGTAAGCAGATTTTTAAAAAAAATTCTGAGAGTATTCAGTCTTATAAGAGATGAGTATAATCTTTTTGCTTTTTATTATTTATTATTTTATGATGTATTTGAACTTATTTCTGTAATTACATTCATGTTTTCTCTTAAAATTTTTTTTAATGTTTTATTTATTTTTAGGAGAGATAGAGAGACAGCGTGAGGAGGGGAGGGTCAGAGAGAGAGGGAGTCACAGGCTGAAACAGGCTCCAGGCTCCAGGCTCTGATCAGGCAGTCAGCACAGAGCCCGACACGGGGCTCGAACCCACGAACCGCGAGATCATGACCCAAGCGAAAGTCGGACGCTTAACCGACTAGCCACCCAGGCGCCCCTCATGTTTTCTCTTAATTATACCTTTACCTTCTTCTATTTCTATCAGTTCTGATTGATAAATTTTATATAATATCCCTTCCCCAACCTTTCTCCCTTTACTCTTTTGGATGTTATACATTCCATTTCTCTTCCTTATTATTACTATGCTTGTTTGACTAGCAAACTCTAAAGGTAGTATCTCTATTGAGCTTTTTGGAAAAAAAAAAAAAGACGACCTTGAAATTTCAACTTTAAATACCATCCTCTTTTTGCACCTTCTTTCTATTCTTTATCACTTTAGTTTCCTGGTACTTTTAAGTGCCCTGTGTATTAGAGTTCTTTAGAGAAATAGAACCAACAGGAGAGAGAGATCTATTTTAAGAAATTGGTTTGCACAATTATGGAGGCTTGGTAAATTAAAAATCTGTTGAGTAAGGCAGTCGGCCAGAGATCCAGGAAAGATTTGTAGTTTGAGACCAACAAGTTCCCTGACAGAATTCCTTCTTGTTTTTTAAAGTTGGTCATTATTCTGTTTGGGCCTTCCACTGATTGGATGAGGCCCACTCATATTATGGAAAGTAGGCTTTGCTCAGAGTCCACTAATTTAAATGTTCATCTCATCCAAAAAATACCATCATAGAAACATTCAGAATAATATTTCACCAAATACCTGGGAAACATAGCCTAGCCAAGTTGACACATTAAATTAACCATCACACCAACCACATTATTTACTTTGCCATTACTATTAAGATTCTGTACTGATTTAGCTTTACCAGTAGGTTTACCTGTGTCTTTTCACATCATTTATTTTTTCATTTACTCTCCTTTATATGTCTCATTTTCTTTCTTTAACAGATCTTTCCTGGGAGTCTCTGGAAGATAAATTCTGAAATTTTCATTTGTCTGAAAATGTCTTTATTTTGCACTAAACGTAAATGATGGTTTAAGTGGGTATAGAATTCTTGATTAACATACCTATTTTTCACCTCTTTAAACATATTATTATGTTGTTTCTAGCATTTACTATTTATTATGAGACATTTACTGTCTATCTAATTTTCTTTTCTTTAAAAGCCATTTGCCCTTTTATTTTTATTTTTGTTTATTTATCTTTGCTAATTGTTTTTAAAGATCCTTTCCTTGTCTTTGATTTCTGTGTTTTCATTACAATTTATATGAGTATAGATTTCTTTGTATTTATCCTGATTTTTGCCTTCCTGAATCTGGGAAAGGGTTCCATTGGCTCATCAGTTTTGGAAAACTATCTGCCATTATATTTTCAAATATTGTGCCTTTCTCCCTTCTTTCTATCGTTTCCTTCTGGAATATTCATTGGAGATATAGGTTGTCTTCTCTATATCTCTTGAGGTTTTCTTTTTTTCTTCAATGACTGTTTATTTATTGAGTTTCTCTTAGGTTCTTTTAAAACTAATTTAGTTCTTTTGCTGCATAGCCAGCTTTTTCATTGTGGCTTTCATTTCTTAAATCTGTAATCATCCTATACATTCTTATGGTTTTAGTCATTTTCAGATTATTGTATTTGTAGTTTGTGGGGGCTAATTTACTTTTTGTATCAGCTAAAACTCCCCTCGTGGTGGCTTCTTGAAGTTTTAGTTTTTTACTATGAGCTTATCTTTGGTAGGGATTATTTCTTCTGTGGAAGTCCATTGTAGTATGTGAGTATTTCTGTAGGGCTATTTATATTTTTATCTTCTGGATTCTTAAAGATGTCAGAGGTCTAGGCAGATTTTATCTTGATTTTTAATTTATAATGTTCACATCATACATATTATATAAATTTGAAAATTTCACATACGTGTGATACTCCTGTAGAGTTTTTTTTTTTTTTTTTTTACTAGTGACATTTTTCATATCTCATTCAAGTCCTTAAAGTAATGACTACCCTCTTTGCTCCTTCTCAAAGTTTATGGGGCACAGTTTTTCTAGTTTTTCTTTTTTCTCAATGTTTGTTTATTTTAGAGAGAGAGAGACAGAGTATGAGCAGGGGAGGGTCAGAGAGAGAGGGAGACACAGAATCTGAAGCAGGCTCCGGTCTTCAAGCTGTCAGTACAAAGCCGGACAGGAACAGGGCCTGAGCACAAGGAACCTTGAGATCATGACCTGAGCTAAAGTTGGATGCTTAACCAATTAAGCCACTCAGGCGCCCCCTAGTTACTTTTTCACTAGTCGCTCAATTTTTTGTTACTGTGAGCTTTAGCCAGGTGCTCACCAGCTAAAGGTGTTTTTTTCTCCAGCTCTTTAAAGCTATACTTCCAAGCCCTCAGCCTTTAGAGCCTAGAAATGGGTCTGAAACCCTATGGACTGCCACTGTCTCAGCTCAAGCTTAGGACTCTGGCCTTCTATGTCTATTTGTTTCCAGCACTTGAGGAATTTTCCTTTTTAAAAAATTAGCAATATATTATTTTTAGAAGTGTTTTATTTATCATTTCTATATGTTTATAGCAGAGACAGAACTCCTGAACATCAACTTAGAGGTACATGTTATAAGAATTGTTTGTATTTTGTTAATACTGATGAAATTTGAGTCTTTACATTTTAAGAATGTTGATTTATTTTCTATATTATTACTTTTTAGCAGTCTCTTTTGACATTATTTTAACTTCTTCCAACAGTAGATTTTTTAAAATACTTTTTCTTTGACATGTCTGTACATAATGAGAATTCAGTAAATGTTTTCCAAGTGAAAATAATTTGTGCAATTTGTGCCAGTGGTGTAGGTGATATTGATTATATTATTTGCTTTAGGACTTGTGCGTATTAGAGTTAGACCTAAAGACCCTACCAGGCTGTAAAATGATGATGGTGATTGTAATAATGATAATTAATAACAATAATAATAATAATAATAAGAGGCACCTAATTCTCCTACTAACTCTGCTATATAAAGTATCATTATCACCTGTTTTACTGATGAGGTAATTGAGACATAGAAAAAAATAGTGTGCCCAAAATCACACGGCTAGCAAGTGGCAGAGCCGGATTTGAACCGAGTCTGTCTCCGAGGAGCCGGTATTCTTAATGACTGATTATACTTTAACTTTTATATCCCATTGGAAGTTACCATTCATTATTGCTACATCCATCCTTAACATCTTCCGTAAGCCTCCTACTGCCTTTTGCATATTGTTTAAATAAAATATTTTAACATGGCATTCAAAACTCCTCCTGACTTACTCCAGCCTGCCTATTCTACCAAATCACATATCAGCCCTCTTCTCCATCGCCAATTACTAACAATTTTCCAAAGGTACTATGCTATTTCATGCTTTCATGTTTTTTTGTTTAATACTGCCTTCTAGCTGGAATGTGTCTTTCTTCCACTTCTCTCCTGGCTGATTTCTTTATGTCTTTAGAAACTATGACTCTACCAGAAAACTTCCATACTGCTCATGAGATAGTAGTCTCTTTCAGTGCTTTCCTAAATTTGTCCTCTCTTCATGTATCCATTTATAGCACTTATTTCACTAAGTTTTAAAAAATGATTTTCTTCACTCTCAATTATACTACCTTCCTGAGGTACAGGACTGTTGTTCTGTACGTTTCTATATCTCCATGGCCTGGTAAAATCTACCTGGCACATAGGAAATACTCAATAAATATTTGTTGAATGAATGAATGAATGTCATTGCAAGACTTGTTTTACAGACCATCTGTAAGTTTGCTTAGTTCATTGTCTTGGTGAAATTTTAAATAGGGTTGTGAATTATTTTGTTAGTAACTTTAGTGAAAAGATGTTCGTAAGAACAAGAATGCAAGTCACTTAGTGAGTTTCTTAAGGTATCCTTTTTAACACAGTAGTTTTGCTTAATTAATTAATTAATTGTTAATTAACATAGACTTCATAATTGTGCTTTATTTAAAAGCCGTTCTATTTAGATATTCAGTTAAGGATGATACTTTGGTGAAAAATTAACTCAGTTTTTGTATGCATTAAGAATGTCTAGTCTAGGGGCGCCTGGGTGGCTTAGTCGGTTAAGCGACCGACTTTCGCTTGGGTCATGATCTCGCGGTTCGTGGGTTCGAGCCCCGCGTTGGGCTCTGTGCTGACTGCCAGCTCAGAGCCTGGAGCCTGTTTCAGTCTGTGACTCCCTCTCTCTCTGACCCTCCCCTGCTCACGCTGTCTCTCTCTCTCTCTCTCTCTCTCTCTCTCTCTCCCCAGAAATAAATAAAACATTTAAAAAAATTTATTAAAAAAAAAAAAAAAAGAATGTCTAGTCTAAGGGCACCGGGGTGGCTCAGTCTGTTGAGTTTCTGATTCTTGATTTTGCCTCAGGTCGTGATCTCATGCTTCCTGGGTTTGAGCCTCGCATCAGGGTCTGCTCTGACAGTGCAGAGCCTACTTGAGATTCTCTCTCTTTCCCTTTCTCTGCCCTTCCCCCACTCATGATGTGTCTGTCTCTCATAAACTTAAAAAAAGTCTAATCTAGCTCCTGTAATTCTTTGTTTAATATTTTTACTCTTGGCAGTATTTAATGAAAATCCATGTTATTAAACTTGAAATTGCTAATAATTATTTT